>JBBPBO010000005.1:82133897-82212327 GCA_037974295.1 Cicer cuneatum
GGGGGGGGGGGGGGTATGGGGTAAAACTTCCTTTTTAAAATGGTTGTGGTTAACCAGTTTTTATTCACACCCCTGCTTAAAATCATGAAAAATATAGACTAAAATTTGACTCTTGGTATACACCTATAATCAAAAACAAAAATTATATGCATTTCCATCAATTGAGTTCTATATTTGTCTTTATTTTTTGGTATCAAATCGGATACCTTAGTCAAAATAGAAATCTGAATAAATTTTGGTAGAACAAGTTGTAAGCAAATGGGGAAACTCAAAACAATGCACAATGTTAAGGCAAACTAACATATGAAAAAACAAGAAGTCTAGAACAAGAACACGTGACCGGAGGAGATGAAAACTAGACTCATAGACAAACAAATAGTAGGTCTTTTTTTTTAAAAAAAATGGTTAAGAAGAAATTGTTATTAATATCAGTGACATTAATTATCATTTTACAATTATTAATGAGTTATTTTGATTCATATCTCTTAAAATTACAATGTAAAACTGACATGAGTTTGAATTCCTTGTCTGGTCGTGATCCAACAGTTACTACCGACAAGTCAATTGAAAACATAAAAATAGAAGCAAATTTTAAGTATTTTTGTCTTATTTAATTCTATCTTTCTCAAAATACCCTATAATTAATTTAATTATTTTTTTTACAAGTACCCGTAGAAAATTTAATGAAAAAAGAAGGTTAATTAGAAAATGCATTTAATTTCTTAATTACTATCATTCTTAATCAATGTATAATTAGCTATTTTTATTTAGTGTATAGTTAATTATTTTTGTTTATACTTGTTTCAAGGGAGTATTTTTTTGGGTATAAATTCCAAATCAGATAAGACTACAATAGTCAATAAAACTCTCCCTCATAGGTATTAACACTATTGCATTTTCAAAACTGAATTCGAATCTAGTACCTCTAATATCTCTAATTAAGCTGTAAGATACTCGAAGAATCTCATCCAAATTGGAAGAGTATAATGTAACTAACGTGATTACGACATTGCATTATCCATGAATTGCAAACACAAACCTTCTGTCAATATGAACCTCCTCCTCCTTTTGCAATATATGGAGAGAGGCACAAACCTTCTGATTCACAACAAATTCTTTGACTGTATCTTAAGACTAATAAATATACAACAGAAATAGGGGCAAAAATATAGTTTTACACAAAAAGAAAAAAGCCAAGTTAATGAACTATTCCACCCATTGAGATTTCTGCAGTTAGCAGAAATGATGAATCTAACTCTTATGAAGGAAGGCATAAGAGTAAGTCATCATAAACAAACCTCAGCTCAAAAGCCCTTAAGAATCTAGATATCGCCGCCACCGCCAAACATTCCCATCATGTCCTTAGTAGATCCCATTTGTTTCATCAAGCTTTGTAACCCACCCATACCTCCAATTTGCTTTAGCATCTGTGGAGGGAGGATTTTGCTCATGTGCTGGGCATTCATATTTCGGGATAAGGCACTCATGTCTCCCTTCTTTGGTATTTTTAGTCCTTTCATTTTGCTCCATATTTTTGCAAGACGTTTGTACTCTTCCATCATCTCCATTACTTCCCTAACTTGCCGACCAGAACCTCTAGCTATTCGCATCATTCGTGACTCATTCATCAGCTTTGGGTTTGAACTATCCAACTCTGAAACGCGCGAGCAATTAAAGGTTAGCATGTGAAAGTGTACTATTTCAATGACAACAATTAATTTAGTGCACATAAAGTTTATCTTCCCAAATAATGCAAAAAATAAAATTCAATGCTTGCCTTCATTTGTCATTGAGTCCATCATTGTCATGTAACGCTTAATTTTTGCCTGGCTTTCCTTCTCACGGCCTTTTGGCATTAATTCATTGCTAAATCCTGGTAGCATAGAAAAAACCTACATAAATCAACAATTAATTAGTTCCCAATCGAAAATTGGAGAGCAGCCCATCACTACACAAGAACCATCCAGTTTAGTGCATAAAATCAAATGAGAATTTAGGTAAACAACAACAACCGAAGCCTTTTTCCACCAAGTGGGGGTCAAAAGTAAACTCATGTTTATAATAGGTAGGTTACCTGGCCGATGGGACCCATTTTAAGAATATTCTGAAATTGCTCGTACATGATCCTCAATGTAAAGTTTCCTTCTGACAGCTTTTGAAGCAGTTCAGGCTGTTGATCCATAGGAACAACTTCTTGGATTTTGTCCATGAACCCAGACAAGTCTCCCATGCCTAATTGAAAACAGGGCTAATGGTTAATATTAAGGGAACTGGCACATCCATATACATGCTTGAAAAAGTGAGGCATGTCCTAAAACTCATGTCAGGACAAAAACCAAAAAGTACACACCTAATAGACGACTGACAAATGGTTTAACATCAAAAACTTCAAATTCATCCATGTGTTCTCCGGTTCCGATGAATATGACAGGACTCTTTGTAGCCGCAACACTGAACATACCACATGAATTAAGATTAGATTTACAAATGATGAGGATGATGACAAAAATAGGATAATCCCGGTAAACACAGCAAACACAAACGTGTGCATGCTTCATATTTATAGAAGTTGGTATTAAATGATATAAATATAATAACAGGATTATCCCAGTAACACTTACGCACTAAGCGCTCCGCCACCCTTTGCATGACCATCCATTTTAGTGATAATGACAGCTCCAACTGCAACACTCTGTTTAAATGCTTGAGCTTGATCAAATGCAGCCTGACCAATACTGCTATCCATAACAAAGATAACAAGATCTGGTTTCTGAAGCAACGCAAACAAAAGATATTAGAGATTACTGGCTTTTGGAAACAAACATTGATGCATACTGTATCGACAGAAAATACCGTTGCTTCAGAAACTTGGCGCATTTCTTCAAAAAGAGATTCTTCTTGTTTGTGCCGTCCACTGGTATCAACAATAATTAGATCGCAGTTTTCTTTCTTGAATCTTTCCACACCTTCCACAGCAATTTTCACAGGATCTGATTCCATATAGCTGCAAAGTAATAGGGCATGGCACCAAAAATTATTCAAGTAGTAAAATCATAGCAAATGAAATGAAATTTATACAGAAACAAATAGTGGTAAGAACAACATAAATTATGGAATATGGACTCCTCCCCTCACCACTAAGCAAAAGGAGAGACGGAAATATCCAAATAGATCCTTGGGAGAAAGAAAAAAAGAATGACTTCTATTTTTTGGTTTTATACAGCATTTTTCAACAGAACAAAAACATAGCATGGCTACCAACTTCCATTTTCCTTAGTCTTCTGGCCCTTTTTTGCAAGAAAGAACATAAGAAAATGAAAAGGTCAGAAAATTTGAGGGGAGCCAAATATAAGACTTAGACTCGGACAATTGTTAAAGGTGATTGGACATCATCAATCTCATTCTCGCCGATGTCCTTGATGATTAATTATCTCAAATAAAGCACGAAATATCATTATCCCTAGAAAACCAAAATGCCAAATTTTTCCTAAAAAGTAGTTGCCTAATTCTAAGACAATGTAAACTTGTAGACTACAAAGCAAATAATTTCTAACAACTACATGATTCTTCCAGAAACAACTCTTCATATCATATTATCTTTCCAAAATGAATCAGCCAATTCTCAAGGAATATTATTCGTCTCATAGTTGCAAAATCTACTTAAAGAATATAACTGTCTTTGTGCTCATCAACATCTACATCCTTGACTTTGTTATCAAAAGCCGCATATGAAGTATGTCTAGTAAAATAATATTAATCTAGAGTTTAATTCAACTACCTCCATCATTGCACTTCCCCCGACACGAGTCATGAATAAGGTAAAAGTGCCAGCTGAAGGTTTTGAGTTTACATACAATATTAAATTAAAATATAATATAAATTTACAAATGCCAAGAGTACCTTCCATAGAAAGGGATCTTAGCTTTAGTTGCATTTTGCTTCAACTGATCAAATGCACCAGCTCTGAATGTATCTGCACATACTAGAGCCGGCTTCCAGCCTTTCTTTTGATGATAAAATGCATATTTTGTACAAGTCGTGGTTTTCCCAGACCCTAAATTCATTCAAGAAAAATATAAGCACTCACCAATAAGTGTAGATGTATTTTTTCTTAGAAAATAAATGATCAAATAATAGTTGTAATTTAAACCACATACTATTTAAGCAAAATGAATATATCTTGAGTATGAGTAAATATTAGAATACATGCTTTTTTTTTTTGCTCACAGAATATATGCTTTGGATTGTTAATTTACATCCCAATATTATTATTATTATTTTGGATTCAATACACCCCAATATTATTTGCATCAATTGAACATTAAAGCATAACATGAACAAAAAGCAGGTAAACATATTTAATCAGCAACACACCTTGTAAACCAACAAACATGACAACACTTGCTTTTCCTTTTTTGGGAGTGAAAGACGGCTTCCCAGGATCCAAAATTTTGCAGAGTTCATTGAACACAGCCTAGAATCAAAGGAGTCCATAAAATATTACAGGTGAGATAGCATAAGAAGAAGTCACAATAACTATCAACTACATTCCACCCCAACAACCCAACTAGACTTCACATTAAATCACCAAAAAAATACACAGCAACAGAAAATTAAAGGTTGAATATTTTCAGTAAAACTAGATTTTAAGCATTCATGAGAAGAGAGGAAAATGCTATACTATAAGTTTTACTTCAACAACTCAAATTGAATTAGCTCCCAATTTATGGAGTTTCTCAAACGTGACAAGTATTTAGTTCCTAACTTACTAAAACACACATATGAAGTTATCGGAACTTATGGTATGTTTGGTTGAAGGGGTTTGGAGGGGAGGGAAGGGGAGGGGATATTGGTAAGTTTTTGTGTTTGGTTCAAATTTTAGGAAGGGAGGTGAGGGGCTCAATATAACTAAAAACCCATTTAAAATCCCTCCCGTCCTTTGAACCAAACATGTCTCTTGTCACTACTGCCCTCCCCTCCCCTTGGTTGAACCAAACACACCCTTAAGGAAAAGCTAAAGCTTAATGAGAGACATCCTGAAAAAGTTTAGAAGTAAAACTGATTCTAACTAATAATATAACTTAAGGCTCATAATCATGATAAGATGATTTCAATTTTTCTTTGTGCCAAGTGCTTGGTAAAAAGTTTATCCAAACAAACTCTAAGGAATAAGGATGCATTTGAAAGAGCTTATGTACAGCTTAATTGAGTTTATCTTATGACAAGCACTTGTGTAAGTGTTTAAGAGAGCTTATGGCAAGTCTATTAGTTGTTTCCAACTTATTTTAATAAACACCCCATGGCAGCTTGCAACTTATATAAAACACAGTTTAATCACATTTCTTCTTTGATCATTGAAATAACTTATATGCATACATGCTAATATGACAAACACTTATTCAATAAGCACTCAATTAAGAAGTTGATCCAAAATAACTCTAAAATCAAACATCTCAAGCCAGGGCTCATGAATCAAAACACACAGTAAACCCATCAAGCTGCAATGAGCATTCCCATACATAGAAAGCAAAATTTAGAACTTTTCACCATAAGCCTCATCCTAAGATCCAGTATACATATAGGGACATATAAAAAAGTTCACAACTCTGCCACAATAACTATTTAAAAACAAAAATAGAGTAAAAAATCAATTTGGTCCTTAAAATTGTATAATAATATCAACCTAGTCCTCTACAATAACAATATTATAAAATGATACTGAATTTGTAACATGTTAATCTCGTCCTTCAATTCATATTCGCAGGAACTATAATGAAATTAAGTTGGTACACTAAGTTGATGCAATCCAAAAATTTTCCTATGTTTGATTCTACTTTTAGAGTATGCAAAATTGATTCTAGAGGTCTACAATTGATTTTGACATGTTTGGTTGTTACATAGTAGAATTAATTTTGCCTCCATAATTGATTCCGATTTAAAGCTAGAATTTGTAATTATTTACTCTAGATTTGATTTTTTAGCTTCAGATATATAACTCAACCCACTTTCACATGAATATATCCATGCATAAATCACTTTACCTTCCACTCACTTATAGTCAAAATAAATTTTACACAATCAATTCATTCAAAATCAATTTTTATCACCGCAAAACCAAACAACACTAAAAATCAAATTGAATATTTACTCAAAAGAATTTAGTCACAATCAATTTGTTCAAAATCAATTTTTGCCATGTCACAACCAAAGAATCAAATTGAATATTTGCTGAAATTTTTTTAGTCAAAATCAATTAATTCAAAATCAATTTTTGTCACCACGTAATCAAACAAACACTAAGAATCAAATTGAATATTCACTAAAAAAAAAATTGACATAAGGAGAGAGAGAGAGAGAGAGAGATACTTGCTGAATGATCCTGCGTTTGTTATGACCAGCAGCTAGATCATCAAGGTTAACGATCTTCTTAATATTGGTCTGCATATCACGGACGAGCTTGAATTGAACATCGGATTGAAGAAGAGCGCGAGTGATTTCATTGAGACAATCATTGAGAACTTTCTCGTCGATGATTGTCGCATTGCTCATCTGCTGAAGAGCACGCGAAATGCTCCCACCTAACTGTGCGAGAACCATCTTTCCTCTTCGCTAATTTTCCGATTTCGGATAATTAGGGTTTTTGATTGAACTGCCGATCGGAGAATCGTTTCTTTGCCGCTGGTGGAAGAAACAGCTTCGTTATTGAATTATTATTATTATTATTTTCAATATTAGATTAATTGGATCCTGATAGGGATTTACTAGTATTAATGTTTTTTTTACATAAGGAGTCATTTTTTATTTATTTATGTTCACTTCAGTTCGGTGGTGAATATCTTTTCTGAAATATAATCTCCTTTTATCAAATCACGAAAATAAAAAATAAAAAAAAGTACACAATAGTCAAAAATCATATCTACTTTATTATTAATGTGCTATAAAAATTATAGTATTATCTATTTAAAATTTAATTTTTTATTTTATTTAAAAATTAAATAATATTTTAATAGTTATTAGTTCAAATAAAAAAATTGTAAAAAAGAATTGCAGGTAATATATTACTAAAAAAATCGTAATATTGTAAATAAAATTGCAATAAAAAAAATGCAACTGAAACATAATTGTTATCTATATAATTGATTTCTAAATTAAAAAGTACTAACAGATGTATTAATGAGACAACAATGTAATTACACAAAGAAAATTTTTTATTTTTAATAAAATTACATACATGATAAATACAAAAAATGATAGAATTAATATTTGTTGGTCTTTTATTTTTTATTCTTTCTTTTAATTTAAAGCATTATTAAAAAACATAGGACAAATATTTATCAGTTATAAATATAAAAAAAAATGTAATTTCAATAAAATTACATAAGTGATAATTATAAAAAATGACGAGATAAATATTTGTTGGTCTTTTATTTGTTTTCTTTCTTCCAATTTCAAACACTATTAAAAGACATGAAACAAATATTTATCAATGATAAATATAAAAAATTACACAAGATAAATATTGTCAATGATAAATATAAAAATTATAGTACAAGTATTTGTCGCTGATACATAGAAATACGAGATAAATATTTATCATTGATAAATATTAAAAAAGAAAGACAAGAGAAATATGTTTGTCGTTGATAAATATAAACAAAATATTTTTCCCTAATACAAAAAAAATGTTATTGGTAATAAATATAAAAATTACGAAATAAATATTTGCCACTAATACATAACAAATACTTATCATAAATATTAAAAACGCAGAGGACAATTTCTTGACATTGATAAATATATTGATAAATAAAATAAATTTTTTTGTTTAAGATCTATACGAGACACGAGTTTCTTGCAAGTTATTTTTACAAGATTAATTTTGATGAGAGAAAATTAGTTAATATTTATATTATAATCAAATGTTAGTCCTTCACTAGAGTTTTAACTTTCGTCATTTCAATTTTCACCCCTACTTCTTCAATCCCTGTATGAGGTCCCTTTGCTTAATATTTTTAAAAATTGGTTTTTACTTTATATTTTTAAAAATATTTTTTTATAATAAATTACTTAAAAATAGTAGAAGTTATTTTAAATTTATTTGTTATCGATTAAAAAAAGTAAATTTGATATTTAATAATTTAAATATTAATTATTAGAGATTTTAACATAATAAAAATCACTTTTTTTAAAAAAGATATATCTTTCAAAAATAATTTTTATGAAAAGTTTTTTAAAGTAGTTTTCAATTTTAATTATTTTTTAAATTTTCATTATCTAAAAAAAGCTATAATAAAATAGATGAAATACTTAAAATAATATTTTAAGATAAACTATTTAAATCAACTTTTCATTTAAAGCTTTATTATTAATTTAAAAAAAATATAAAAAAAAATAAAATACTATGAATTTTAAAAAAAATATTAAATAAATAAACTCATTATAATAATTATTGTTGGTTGCAAAAAAAATATAAATTAATAAAAATATACTAGTAAAATAATAAGTAATACGATTAAAAATTCAAAAATAGTTTTATAGAAAAGAACAAATAAAGTTGATTTTTTATTCTGACTCGGAGGTAGTATTATTGGTTTTGATTTTAAAAATAGTTTTATTTCTACAACATTAAACTAAAAATATAGGTTTTATTATTTTTGCAATTACTTTAATTCAACATATCCCTACCAATGACCGATACTTCGACTATGGGTATTAATATCCAATCCGGTTTAAAATAAAACCTTAAAACAATCTTAAAAAGAAATAAAATTAAATCACACAAAATGATATACTATATTATTATTTAAAAAAATGAAAGTGATTTTGTGAGACAATCGTTGAGTACTTTCTATATTTTTTTTTCTCCCAAATTCACTCTCCTCCCTTCCAAACTCCTAAGTGGAACTAAATTTAGGATCTATTTAGTTTAACAAAGGAGTACAGAGAAATCTAAATATAGGAGAGGGAAGTAAACATATGTTTGGTTAAAAAAAGAAAAAGAAATATTTTTAATAATTTTGTGTTTGATTAAGAAAAATGGAGGTATTTAAAATGATTTTTAAGTTGTTTTGTTCTCATATCCTCCTCAAAACAATATGTAATATGAAGTCTTACCGGTAAACTTTATTAGAAAATAGTATCTTTATCTTTTTTAAAAATGTCAAATTTCAAATACGAAATTTCTTTGAGAAGTAGTAACATAACATCCCAAAATTCTATAACTAAATCATGTGAGGATTAAATAAATAACATTTAAAAGCTATAATTATATATTTTTTTTATTTTATCTCGTAGTTTGCAAAAGCTATTTTATAATGAAATAAGTGTTAGAGTTGAACAAGCCATTTGCAATATTTTAAGGATCAACATCTTCATTTGATTAATTTTATGTTTTTTCTCACGATTTGTTGCTAAGCACTTCGATAAATAGTTTCTGTTTATATCATTTTCTAAAAGTGTTGTTGTCCTTTGTTACTCATTTATTTTCAATAAAGAGAATTGGTTCCTTTTGCTTTTTTATTATACTAGATTAATACATGAAGCCATGTTTTATGAATAAGCCACAGTGACTTTATTTTGTGCTATAGTTTAAAGTTATACAAACAATTACACATCCTCCTTGCTATATTAAGAACTTGGATGGTAAAAATGATGGCCACATTAAAACACATGCACTGAAATCCTCACACGAATCCTTGTCATGAAAGAATTGTCACCTCCTACTTAAGAAACAAAGAAAAATGTGATGAATGTCAACATAATGAACCAACAAAAATATAAACCAAATTATAATCGTTCATAAATAAATTTTTAATATTAATTATTTGAATAAACTAATTCAAAAATTTAATTTATAATTCGTTTTTAGATACATATTGTAACAGTCCATTTAATTAAAATTTATTAAAATAAAATTTTAAAAAATATTAATCCATTTAATTAAAATATGTTAAAAATAAATATTAGTTAAAATATTAACATGTTTATTTAGAAATAAAGAATTTCAATTAAAAAAATAGGACTTGACAACAAAAAAAAAGCAAAAGAGTAATAAGGGTAAGGGTCCATATAGGAATTTCCTTCCATTTTTTCCTCATTTATATTTTATGGGAAAAAACAAAATTACTCTCACTTTCTCAATCTTCTTATTCCCATGTTGAATCTCAAGGAAAAGCCTTCGTTACTATTCACTTCCATATCCAAACCTTCCATTCTCTTTTCTTCTCCAAATCCTTACATTAAAGTTTTTTATCATGTGAGATTGATGGATTAAATAGTTTTCCAATTTTATTACTTCTGAAACTGTTTGGGAAAAAGGGGAAAGGAAGAAAAGAACTAAAAGAGTGAGAAAAAAGGAAATTTATCACATAAGTATTGAAGTGACAATGTTAATCACAAGAAAGAGGTTTAAATTGTGATTCTCTTTTTAAAATTGAGTACTGTATCAAATTAAGTTAACTCAAGATTGATCTTGGTTTGATTAGCAACAAAAACATAACATTCTTTGTTAGTGATATAAACAATAAAAACTTATTTACGATGTGATTAGTGCTATCTGAGTGAGAAATAAATAGAGAAAAGGGGGGAAAAAATTCACACAGAAATATATCATAGTTCACCAAAAGTGGGTTATGTTTAGTCCTCACAATTTGTGAGTTTTTTCACTAAAGTGTTCAAACAAGAATGTTCTTGCTTTTCACACCAACTTTCAAGATCAATCTTGATCAGTTACAACATTTTACCTTTCAACCTTGAAAGGATTTTCAATGATTGCCTTTCAGTCCAGAAAGGATTTTACAAGTTACCATTTAAACACAAAAGGATTTTTACAATACACTCAAACTATCTTTAACTCTATAGTTTTAAGTTTCAAATAAACTGTGTAAAAGGGGATTGATGAATCGTATTATACTCAACACTTGTTTGAGTTTTGATTTTCACCAAACTCAGAGAATAGATCCTTAAATCTAGTGAATAAGAGATGGAGCCTTTGCTTTAATTGAAGAGCTTATATTTCTCAAGAATGATTGTTTAAGTGAATGATTGCTTGCACTTTGAACTCTTGTTGTGTCCTTTGCTTGGAGGTTTCTTTTATAGGCTTGATGAAGGCTTATGACAGCTCATATAGCCATTGGGAGATAGGTTGTTCAGTCTATAGCTTTAATTGACATGTGTTGTAATAAAATAAGAACGTTCCTGCTTTACCATTAGAACGTTCTTCGTTTCTGTTTTGGCTAGATACTGGATTTTGTATTTTTGATAGCTGTTTGTGTGTCATGCTTTTCTGTACTTGCGTCGGTGATGTAGTGCCTTATTTGTCCAGGTTGTACTTGTTGGAACCAAGTTGGTTCTTGCAATTAAAGTTTTGATGTTAACAAATGTATTTTATGAAAATCGTATTTTGACTTAGAAGAAGAATGAAAAATCAGATGACGTAATCAGAAGCAGAAATCATAGGATGACGTCACCAGAGGATGTCACTAGAGGATGATTAGCATACGATGGTCATCAGAGGGTATCATCAAATGATATCATAAGAGGATCTCATTAGAGACGAAAATCAGAAAAACAAAATCTAGCTAAAAGTATGCTCGAAATAGAATCTGAGAAAAATGCTCAAAACAGAATTTGAGCAAAAGACTCAAAAAACAGAATCTTGCTAAAAGCGTGCTCAAAACAGAATCTGAGAAAAATGCTCAAAACAGAATCGGAGCAAAAGACTCCAGAAACAGAATCTAAGCAAAATACTTCATAATACTCTCAAAACAGAATTAATCGAAATACACTCCAGAAGTAAAGCATCAGATCAAAGTAAAGCCCTAATTTCAACTATAAATAGAGGCTTAATGCTAAAGAATAAAACATCGAAAAACACAAGAACTCAAGCTTCAATTCAAAGTTATCTGAGAGTTCAAAAGAAAGAAATACAAGTGTGCAAGAGCAATATTTTCTAAGTGTTTTCGAGAGAGAAATTCAGAGCAACAATCAACTTTCCATAAGCAACAAAAGATTACAAGTATCAGTGCAATAATCAGCTTTTCAGAAGCAACTTTGCAAAGTTCCAAACCCTCTTAATCTAATTCGATAGTGGTGTATATTCCTTCTTCAATCTGGGGTTGTCAGATTGGTAGGAGAAGACTTGACTTGTAGAGTCAAGGTATTGTTGTCATTCCTCAAAAGTCTGGGGTTGTCAGGCTGTTTGAGAAGACTTGGCTTGTAGAGTCAAGGTGTTGTTATTCCTCAAAAGTCTGGGGTTGTCAGGCTGTTTGGGAAGAATGGCTTGAAGGGTCAGTGGTGTTGTAATTCAAAGGAGTTTGAATTAGTGAAAAAGCCTTCTGTAGGAAAGGATTGGACGTAGCGTAGTTAATGGTGAACCAGTATAAATTGCTGTGTTATTATATTATTATTATCCGCTGCTGAGTCTGATTAATTATCCATCGAATAACTCACATCAATATTCAACAAAACAGCAAAAGTAATCAAGTTTGACAAACACAATTCAACCCCCCTTCTCGTGTTTGCACCTTCAGTACTTGCTGATCTTAGCCATCAATCTTGGAGATTGATCTTGCTATTTGTTCTTGATGCTTTGCTTTGCCTTTGTTGATTTTCTCTTTGAACGAATCTGTCCAAAACAATCTTGAGTATATAATTTTGTTCCTTTATAATGAATATTGGTGATTTGTAATGTAGATTTATGTATTTTCGTAGCCCAGAATGATCTTGAATTCAAGGAGGTTTTGTTCTTCGTAAACCAGAATATTTTTGGATTAATGATGTGAAAACCAGGATGATCCGTTTTTATGTTTAATAACCAGAACAATCTTGCTTTCTCATATTGATCTTGTTTCTTTCAAATTTATCTTTGTTGTTACGTATGATGTCTATCTTTGATTAATGCACTAAAAAACACATGTTAAATAACAACACATTTTTAGAATCATAATTAGAAGATTAATTAACTTTGTTTGATTATCATCAAAACATTAATTTGAGATTTTGCCTTAACAAGGATTTCATTAAAAATTTCCAACAAATAGTTTTGAAGAACGTGTATGCAGCTCATCTTTGTTTGTGTGATGTTTGTGAATGAATTATGTGTTAGAAAAATTTAATTAAACACGTAGACCTTAATTTAAAGTCAATATTGAAGGTTCAAACACGAGAAGGGGGGTTGAATTGTGTTTGTCAAACTTGAATTCTTTTTGTTGTTTTGTTGAATGTTGATGTGAATTATTTGATGAATAATTAGTCGGACTCAGCAGCGGATAATAACAACATAAGAACACAACGATTTATCCTGGTTCACCATTAACTTGGCTACATCTAGTCCCTTCACTCCGAAGGCTTTAATCCACTAATTCAAAACCTTTGAATTACAACACCTGACCCTCCAAGCCAAGTTTTCTTAAACAGCCTGACAACCCCAGACTTTGGAGAAATGATAACAACACATTGACTCAACTAGTCAAGTCTTCTCCTACTAATTTGACAACCCCAAATTAAAGAAGGGATCTACACCACTATCGGGTTAGATTACAAGGGTTTGGAACTCTGCAAAGTTGCTTCTGGAAAGCTGATTGTTGCATTGATTCTTGCACTCTTTTGTTGCTTTTGGAAAGTTGATTGTTGCACTGAATTTCCCTCTCGAAAACACTTAGAAAATATTGCTTTTGCATTCAAAAATTTCTCTCTATTGAACTCTCGGATAACTTTGAATTTGAAGCTTGAGTTCTGTGTTTTTCGATACCAATTACTCCTGCATGGAGCCTTCTTTTATAGTTGACCAATCATGTTTCCTTTTAATTTCAAACCATATCTTCTCTACTCAGATTCCCTTTGAAAATTCTGTTGGCCAATCCTGTTTCTCTTAATTTCAAAACGTATCTTTTTAGCTTCAAATTGCATTCGAATTTCCTTTAAGTCTTCAGTGATTTTTTGAATCAAATCCCTTTAATACTTTCATCAAATTTTTATCAAAATTCAATCAAGTCTTCTTCGAATTTTAATCAAGTCTTCACTGATCTACATCATGATTTAAGTTCTAGACCGTATGATCTGCTGATCACGACCAACTATGGACCATGTGATCTGATCTGTACCATTTTGTGATCTTCTAATTTGGACCATTGATCTTCTAAT
The DNA here is from genome assembly GCA_037974295.1 of Cicer cuneatum. Lineage (NCBI taxonomy): Eukaryota > Viridiplantae > Streptophyta > Magnoliopsida > Fabales > Fabaceae > Cicer > Cicer cuneatum. The sequence goes on from JBBPBO010000005.1 coordinate 82,148,040, forward strand.
TTGGACCATTGATCTTCAATTTGGACCAAGTCTGGACTAAGTCTTATGTTCTGGACCATGCTATCTTCTGATCTGGACCAAGTCTTATGTTCCGAACCATGCTATCTTCTAGTCTAGACCAAGTATGGACCAAGTCTTCTGTTTTGGACCATGCTATCTTCTGGTCTGGAACAAGTCTGGACCAAGTCTAACTTATGTTTCCTTCTAGTCTGGACCAAGTCTTCTGTTCTAGATCATGCTATCTTCTGGTCTGGAACAAGTCTAGACCAAGTTTGACTTACGTTTCCTTTTGGTCTGGACCAAGTCTCCTTCTAACAAGCTTCCTTCTGGTATGGACCAAGTCTCCTTCTAGACTTTGCTTCCTTCTGATCTAGGCCAAGAATAATATCCTCTGATGATGTTATTGTTTCTTCCCTTTGATGATATCCTCTGATGTTTGCCTTTGATGACATCCTCTGGTATCCTCTGGTGATATCTTCTGGCCGAATCTTCTGGTGGCATTTTTATCTTCTGGTGATGTCATCCTCTGATTTTGCACATCCTCTGATTTTTCATTCTTCTAAGTCAAAATATGATTTACATAAAATACTTTTGTTAACATCAAAACTTTAATTGAAAGAACCAACTTGGTTCCAACAAATATGCTTGTCGAGCACGACTTCTGCTCGTTACTGCTACTGCCTCTAATGCATATGCTAAACTGTGAGTCCTGTTGTATTAACTTCTTCTAGCGTGAGGGTTTTGAGAATTTATTGTTTTAAGGTTATTACAGGTTATGAGAAGTAGAGTGTGAGAAAACGAAATTTTTCGCAATAAGTGTTTGAAAACTACATCCAAATGATTTTTCATGACTCCAATGTTGTTTCTATTTTTCTGCCTCTGGTTCCAGTTTCAAATTAAGGACTTAGGATTAAATTATTTTGGATGTAGCATATTACTAAGTTATTTATAATTGTTGTGGATAAAGGATGCATTGCATACATGACATAATAAAGACATTTCAAACAAAACATATCAAGTTCAGTATAATCTCATTAATCAGATCATGCATAACTTTATTCGCAGTGGGGCATTCAAGTTGTTCCATGCATAGAATAACAGGAGAACAATCAGGATGCAGACGTTGGAGAACAATCAAGACATTGGTTGGGTTAGGCCACACCATTTTTACCAATCAGGACTCAATTATCTTAATGACCCACATCAAGATATTAGGTGACTTTTCCTTATTTCAAAGGAAAAAATTTGAGGTTATGAAAGTAAGAAAGTAAGATTATTATAAGTAAAACTTTTATGGAAATTAAAGGTGAAAGTTTTAACTTGATATGCATAATTGTTTTCATGTTTTATACATAATTATGAAAGAAATTCTTTAAGACTACCTCTCCCTTTATTTTCAAGACTCAATGAGATATTTTTAGTTCATCCCATTTATTTTTATTTAGCAGCTGAAGAAACATGAAATATAGATTTGCCATCAAATGAGATATAAATTTAGCATCAAAAGATCAGTTTCAGACTTATGAAATTAAAATTTGATGTTTTATTTTATTTTATGATATAATCAGACAATCATAGTTTATTTTCAAAATATAATTTATATTTATAAATGTAATTTTCAATTATGTCAATAATTCTAATTTATTATTCATTATTATATTTTACCTCATCATACGTTAAACTAAATCAAATTTTTAGACCTAAGCCAACCTTAACCCAACCCAATTAAACATAATGACACGACAAATTCAACAAAAGACGAGACAATATAAAAACAAAATTGAACTTATTCCAAAACAAATCATTAAATAGTACTACATAAATAATTAAAAAACTAAAGGGTACAGTTAAAAAAATAATTAAAATTTCAATAATAATAATAATTATTATTTTTAGACAATTTATTTTTATTAAATTAACATTCATTATGAGACTGATAATATTTTTTTTTAGAGATAATGATCATGAAATTCATAATTGAATATAAAAACTAATGAAAAAGATAATAATAATAACACCCTGTGCCCTTTACATCTTTTGAAACGGGATGAATAACCTGCTGGTCAACCGGAACCCAATCCCGAGTTCAGTTTGGTCCATATCTTATCCTCCATATCAAACCTGACCCAAACCTTACCAATACACCGGGTCAGATTTTATACACACCCAATAAACACAAACTCTAAAAATCGATTTTTTTAACTTACAAAAGTGATTTTTTTCATAAAAAGAACTGTAACAAATGAACTCTATATCACGGCAAATTTAAATTCTGCTAATATCAAACTTCCAATAGTCAACAGTGATAATATCAAACTGATATTTAACATTGTTTATACTCAGTAATGACAACAAATAAAAGCCTAAAATAGGCAGAATATGAGAATGATTTATGGATAAGAAGAATCTGTCAAGTTCTATGTCGGGTAGATAGGATAGAAATAGAATCACTCTTGAACTATAGAAACAGGAACCATGCTTGCAACAGAAGCTCCGCAAACTATAACAACACTTGGCCTTTTCGGGATTAAAAACAGAGAGAACATAATTAACTTGTTGCAAATATTTGTCACCTTTATTATGACATTTCTACACATTGATTTAGTTAGAAGATATCTGGTGGGAAATGCCCTGAAAATGCGTTGCTCTGTTGAGCCTGCTTCAAATGCATTGCCAAAGCATAGTTATTCACCTGTCAATAAAACAGACATAACTCATCAGCATGTATGAAAACAACCTTGGAAGTTGTTTTAAGTTTAGATTTTTATCCACCACTTTACTAATTTGTTTGTCTGAATAAAAATCAACAAACGAAATTTATTTAACATATGTAAAACTAATTTCTTATAATGCAATAATAATTGAGCATTGGCCTCTTCCCCATTTTCAACAAAAGCAGAATCGGGTGTTATAAGATGCATTAATTGAGCATTGGCCTCTCCACATTTTCAACGAAAGCAGAATTGGGTGTCCAACAAAGGAAGAAGATTCAGAGAACACCAGCAAATGGAAACTTCCAACAGTCACTTTTAAACCTACACATTGTACTCGGCAGATTACTAAACTAACTTCCCACCCCAAAAGCAGAGAAATAACATGACAGCAATGCATTTTCAGCTACCGGTATGTTATCAAAATGTGCTTCATATTCAGGAAAACGATCATGAATCTCCAAAATTATCATCATGAAGTAGTTTCTAATACAGAAGCAGTCGCATCACTTCTTTCCCTTCTACCGCATTTTAAAAAGAATGGTGTCAAATTATAATCCTATCTTTAAAAAAAATTTGACACTGAATCATGAGAAATATTAAATCCTCTAACTAACGACGAAATGTTTGACAGTGAACAAAAACAGGGATAAAGTTGAATCAGACCTCAAGAGTTCTGATCTGCTCCTGGTATTGAGACACCAACTGCTTCAAATTCTGCAATTCTTGATTCTTATTCTCATAATCAGAAAAACGTTCATGCTGGATCTTAAATGCATTTTTAAAAGAATTTTTCTCCTTAATCAGCACTTCAATCTGCTCCTTCAGCATCAAATTTTCCTGAAAATGAAAACATCTTGAGGCAATTAAGATACAAGCTCAACCAAGAAAAACAAGGAAAAAATACAATGAAGTTACTCCAGAACCATTCGTAGGTTCTAAGATACACAAGGGTATCAGAGCACAGATGCACAGAGTGGTCAACTGTGCATCATAAAAATCATGGACCAGGACTGCCCCAAATCCTGGTACTCGAATGATAACAAAAACAATTCCTGAAAAGCTACCAACAAAGATGGTTCTGAAAATATAGTGGCAAGAGAATGCCGAAGAAAGTATTGAAAGAAGATCCGTAGAATATATTGCCAAAGAAAGTTTATTCCACCCTCATTACACACAACAACAAAAGTGAAGATATTGGTTGTAAAAAAATAGGGAAGATATTGGAAAATACATTAGGGTTTAGCCACCTCATCTTAAATCAACACTCAATCATACACTCTTCTTCAAACAAATGAATCTCAAAACACAGATAGTTCAATAATTCTTGCTCCTCACAAAGGAGAGTCACTTGTGACCTGCTGCAAGACAACACAGTTTTACATGATTCTTAAATGATTATACCATAAATACCTTATGAAGAGCATCTGTTGCCTCAGCCCTTGCCCGTTCACTGATTGATTTCTCTAGAACCTCCAGCATTCTAGCAGCACGGGCTCTAGCATCGTCAACACTGGTAGCAACCATCATTTCTCGAACAAAAAAATCAATCCATTCTGCTCCATCTGCAGGAAGGTTGTTCAAAGTAGTATGATTCTCAGAAGCATTCCCATCATCTTGCAATTTACCTGTACAGTTTCTCAAAGACATGTCAATATCTCATTTGATTTCACTGCGATAGTCAATACGTGTTAACTTATTCAACTCAACTACCTATCATTCAAATCCCTTGTCCAAGTCACCAAAGAGTAATACACTAGTAATGTGCTCAAGAGACAAAAAATTGACACAGAAAAATTGGAAAGTAAAAAATGTGAGCGAAGAAGAGTATATGTGCAATGTGCATGTGAGAGAGAGGAAGAGACACACTCACGACTGAAAGTCTGAAACTGCATAGAGAGAGGTCAGTGAGAAGATGACAGAAACGAAAAATAAAAGTAAAATGTCACTAGAATTGAAAAAATGCCACTGGGTAAAGAATGAAAGCCTTACAAATGACTTTTTATTGTTTCCAACATTTCAAAAAACTGAGATCCATGTTCCCCAAAATAAAGAAAATGAAATTACCAAATGGTCAAACCAAAGGCAACCTTAAGTCACCAAACATTTACTTGCCAATGCCAACAATACCTGTATCCACATTAACATCAATCTGTGATTCTTCGGCAGTTCCAAAATTCCCACCTGCAGCTCCCAAGCAAAGTTCATTCAGACTCTTGATGGCAGCATCTAGATCATTGTCACATTCTTGCAAAGCTCTCTCAAGAACCTGAAAAATAAAATATCAATACAGGGCTAAAATATTCTTACATAAAATGTAGCTTTAAATTATACAATAGATTAGCATTTTCACTCAAATTGCTCCATCTCTTCCTCTCATAAAACGAGTAGGGTTATTTTCACTCCACCTAACCAAACTCAATATCTCATTCAATTTGAATCCTTCTTTCACACCCTTCCCTTCATTTGAAACAAACAAACCCTTACAAAAAAACAACAATTTTTCATCTTCAACGTCAATAAATAAAACTGAAAATATCAAATTAACAGTTGCTCAATTCAACATAGATAAGTACATACAACAGTATATATCAAACAATCAATTACTCAATTCAACATAGATAGATAAAACTACAAAATGACAAATATCAAATAATCAATTGCTCAATTCACATTAACATATCTTCATTATTAAACAAACCCATATATTAAAAAAAAAAAAACAATAATCCATCAAACCACTTCAACACTGAAACATCAGTAAATATTAAATAATCAGTAGCTCAATTCAAATCACCATCATCCTTCATTAGCAGAAGCCCAATTCAAATAAGAAATAAACAAATCCAACCATGGAACTAAACACTCTGTAGCACCACATAAAGTTATATAAGATAAAACAAATTAAATTAAATTAAATTAAATTAAATTAAACGTTTTACTCTAAATAAATAAATGAAAGCGAAATGAAAAATGAAAAATAAAAAAGGAATGGAAGTATACCAAATGGTCCATGTGAGGGAAGAGATTACGAAGCTGATCGAAGAGAGAAGGAGTTGGAAAACGAATCGGAGAATTAGAAGAGGAACAACGAATCCTCTTTGAAAGTGGCGGAGAAGGAGGAAGCTCTTCAAAGAAAGATCTCTTACTTCCGCACACAGCAGCAGACATCGTTCGTTCGATGCTGACTACAAATTTCGATCCAATTTCCCCCTCTTCGTTTTTCCTTCCTATATCTATATTCTATATTCAATTTCAAATTCAATTAAATTTCAGTTCAATTAGGGTTAGGGTTTAGAGAAAACGAAGAAGAAAGAAGGTTTAATATGAATTTGATTTTTGATGTAAAATAATAAGAAAAAAGGGAAAGTGTGTTTTTCGTGAGGGTTAGGTTTGTGATGGTGGAGTTGAGAGGACAAGTGAAGAATATTGAGGAGAATTTGTATTTATATATATATATAAAGGAGAAGAAGGAATAGAAATGAAATTTTCTGGGCGGTGCCACGTGCTTGCCAGCGCGTAGAGAGAGAGAAAAAGAACGGTTAAAATTATCTAATGAGGATTTTCTTTGCTAAGCCCCGTTCCGTAAGCTGAGTTTTTTGTTTCGATTTCGAAACAAAAGTTTATTTCAGTAAAATGGTAATGCGTTAATTTTTTAATTAGTTTTAAAACAATTTTGCTCTACAATTTTTTTAAAAATAAAATAGGTTTTATGGTTTTTATTTTTATTATAAAATTAATATGTCATCACCAATAATATCACCACCACTATCGATCACCCCACCCAGCTCTCAACACTATTTTTGACCATTGCCACCACCAATCACTAATCAATCTTCGACCATCATCTTCCATCGTTGGCGTCACCAATGTCCACCACTCTAACCACTATTTTTCACTATTATTTACCTCTTTTGACTGTTATAGTCACATTCGATTGTTGATCATCATTGTGATATTCACTTTGTTGATTCTTATTACAATAGTCATCTTCTACAATTACTATAATTATTAATTTTTCTTATAATTAAATAAACTATAATAATTGAATTATTTTAAAATAATTAAAATTTATTATTATTATTACTAGTTTTAAATTATTTTTGTCAATATTTTAGGTAAAACATCATTTTATTATTTGAAAGTGTAGGCATTGTCGCTAAATATTATTGCAAAAAAAAATGATTCAAAAGTTCAAAGAATACACAAGAGTTTTATTATTCAGTATAATTTACGGACTTAGATCCTCTACAATAGTTGCACAATATAACACCCGTAAAATTAATAGATATAGAAAAATAAATATTTTCTCTAGATCTAATCGTCTCTTTAGTTGATGTACCATACAACTCTAAAGCTCTCAAAATTTGTTGGCTTAATGTGTCAGGTGAGTCAACCCATATATTAATGAGTCAGAATGTATAAAAGTAATTTAAAAACAATCGAATCATTTTGACCTAACTTATTTAATCCAATTTAAAAAAAGAGTCGGATTGGAACTGTACTTTAGACTTCAAAATTACCTATTTAAGAGAAAAAAACTTGAGTCATTTTTTTAAAATAAAAAAAAAATTATATTTCTTTATTGTGAAAAAAATTATCCACTTTAATTTATGAGCCAAAACCAATTCACTGTATAATAAATGATTCCTAAATCAAAAAAAGTCAACAATATCAACTAGGTCGTACCTCCTCTAGAAGAGGACATGGGGTTTAACAATCCTATCTAAGTATAATTCCTTCCTCAAGGAATCACATGACAAATAAATTATAGACATGACATGGATTAATAATTTATGTAGGTATAATAACATGGTCATTTGGTTATTTCGGCTTAACTCTTCAATACTTTCAAACATGTAGAGTTTTAGTTGCCTTTGTTACAATTTGTTCGTAAAATAATAATTTAAAAAGAAATTACTTTTAACAATTTTTATCTTTTTATTATTATATTTAAAAAAAATGAGACTTTTAAAATAAATTTCAAATCTATTTCAAATTAAAAAAAAAATTAGTAACTTTTAAAAAATTTAATTTTTATAACTGATTTTTTTATAAAAAAAAATAGTTTTCACTGCAACAGATAAACACAAAACAATTTATAATTTACTTAAACATCTCTAAAAAATAATATTTAAACTAATTAAATAATGAAATCATTTTTTTTAAGACCTTAGTATCCTGGTCTTCGATTTAATTTAGTAAAAATATATATTCCTAAACTCAAGTCTAATATATACCTATTGCATTTTAATCAACCACTTTTATATTTGCTTTTGCTTATATCTTTTAAAGAGTTAAAACCTTGGATAGTAGGGTTGTTAACTAAATTGAAATAGATACAAGATTAAACTCTCAAAAAATGTTACTTGTGTTGCTATGTTTGTCAGGAGTTGGTCCCCTACAAAAATTGGTCTCCTAAACTATTAATTTACCAGTAATTACTAACAATTTACCATATGAAAGTGGTCAACTTTTCCTTCAAAGATTAATATATAAAAACAGAACTTTCAAAACATAAAATAACACATGTGACATTTTCTCAAGAATCAAATTACATATTTACTCATTCATAAATATTGCATCAATACCCCCTTCAAACAAACTAAATGTTCTAATTGTTTCTTGACTTCTATCAAAATAATCTTAATACATGCGTGTAAAGCTTGTATGGCAAAGTTTATACAAGCTCAATAGCATAGAAATAAGGAAATAAAGATAAGACAAACTTACAAACCCCATGAAGTAGCAGCATTGCTCCTTCTTTCTATTTTCCCCTGCATCATATCCCTTACATGTTGTCTTACAAGTTGTAGTAATAATAACAATATCAAACTCAAATTTGTTTGAAACATCAAAACCAATATATTTAATATATCAAACTGATAGTTTTTTAGTTTGCAAAGCATAACTATGAGTGATTGAGTTGAAGCATCTGAAGGAGTTTGAAAAGGAGGTCCAAAGTTCAAAACCTAAATACTAATATAGCATACCCTAAATTAACATTTACTTATAAGAAATATTTATAGATCACTTTATGTTTCAATCTTTTGAGATAAAGTATCAATTTTCTTTAGCCACAAATTTTCGATCACTGTACTCTACATTTAGAGAGCTTCTAAACATTTCATTACTCTCTTTGTGTAATAATTTACCTTTAGATTCTCCCTTTAGTAGCTCTACCACATCAAGCATGGTAGGTCTAATGAGCACATATCAATCCAACAATAACAACCCTTTTAAGTTCTTCCTCTACATAGTTGCCATTTAGTCTTGGATCAACAATTTCATTGAATTTTTTCTCACAAACCAATGTAATATGCTCAATCAATTATTTGGTTTCTTCAATGTAGAACTAAGATCTGCAATTGGTTTTCTCCCACTTGCTAGTTCTAGAAGGAGGATACCAAAGTAGTAAACATCACAACTTTCATTTGCTTTACCAAACATATCATATTCAGGTGCAAAGTAGTATGGGTACCCTTAACCTTAATTAGGTCGATTCTGTTGAAAGTAATATCATCAAGAATAAAAAAGAGTAGCATATGCTCATAGGTAAAATGGTATTTAGATTATCTAAATTTCAAAATTCTATTTAAGTATATTTCATTTGTGTTTTTGACTTAACAACATCAAACAAATGTGGCTCCAAATCCTCTGTTATTGGATTTTTCCAAAATGAAAGAACTTTAAATAGCTATAAGCTATAAGTTCAAACGCTACTTGAAATAGCGTATCAGAATATGCTATAAACTGGTAAGAAAGGTTTGTTTATCAAACGCATCTCTTTTAATCTAACAAGCTTATAATATTCACCTTTTAACATAGAAAAGATTTTTACAGTCATATTTCAACCTTGAAAGGATTTTTATAAATGATGTGTATAATCAAAGTGTTTGAGATCTTGAAACTTCTCAACACTTGTTTGAGATAAATAAAGACAAACTCAGTAAATGCCGATCAACAAATATAGTGAAGAGAGCTAGAGTTTACTTGAAGAGTTTTTGACTTGTTCTTACTTGAATTAGTGTTGGTAGATTTGTAAATTGAACTTTTGTCTTCATCTTCCAATTGATCTTCAATATATAGATGATAAAAAGGCTTTGAATATTCAGTTTAAACTGAATATAGTCGTTGGACACATTTCCCAAGTGTTAGATATGTTTTAAAACAATTAAACATGTGTTTATATTGTTGTCCAGAACATTCTTGACAAACGAAGAATGTTCTTGCTTTTGAGTCTGATGGAAAACGTGAATGAGTGAGTGAATGGTCTGTCAAATGTCAGTTAATACTGTTTTAAATCAGAATTATGCAGAGCTTTCTGCAGAATAATGTAAGTACAATGTACTTACGTCCTTGCTCACAACTCATCCATTTAGAGATCAATCTTGTCATCAATCTGGAGGCTGTTTTCCTCCTTTTGGCATTCAGCTCGAGTTCTGGGCTTCACCATTGATTTGAACAATCTTGATACTCTTTAGTATGTGGTTTGGACTGTGGAAAATGATCTGTTTTAATTCTATCTTTAAAAGAGAATAACAAAAATGTTCTTTTATTAAACCAAAACATTCTTAGTTTTGTGTTGAATAAAAAAAAACGTGGCAGAAGAATTTAGTAGTTGTCTAGTGTCAGTCCTTTGTCTCAGAAGCATTATGTGTTTTCTGCAAAAAGGTGCAGCAGCAGTGTCCTAAATATCCTTGCTCATAGCTCATCAATTTGGAGATTGATCTTAATGTTGTTTGCTTCTTTGGTCTTTTAGCTAGACTTTTGGGCTTTGATAATTGTTTTGAGTAGTCTTGATATTCGTTTATCTTAAGATCTGAATGACTCATTTTACTTCTGCCCATAAATGAATAACTAGAATGATTTTGATAATAAACCAGAACGATCTTCGTTTTTCTAGACTTTTGTTTTTAGTAAGTCAGAATGATCTTCGTTTTTTCATAATTCTGTTTTTAATAAACCAGAATGATTTTCGTTTTTCAAACTGCTGTTTTTTAATAAATCAGAATAATCTTCGTTTTTCAGACTGCTGTTTTTTAATAAACCAGAATGATTTTCGTTTTTCCAAACTTCTTCATGAAGATGCTATCTTGAAGATGTAATAATCATTCTCTTGAATGATTGATATATGATATATTCTTTTTGAGATTTTTTCATTATTGAGTAGATACTTATGAACTTTGATGACGTGAATGGCTTTTTGCTTGTTCACTTATACAATTCATGTTCCTTAAATAAAACTTAAGTACAATCATTAGTAGATCACCATTCATAAAACTTAATCATTTATTTCATAAAATTTATTGTCATTAAAACATATTTTAAAAAAGTTTTTTCCTCAACAATTACAACTCTTGAAAGTTTCTTAAGTAAAAAATAAATTAACCAAGAAATTAAAGATGAACTATTAGCTAATATATATAGTTGTGAAGATAATGTTACAAATTAGTTTGAGGTGTTATAATATTACAAGTAATAGCACTAACTTGTTTGAGACACTGAATTCTTATCTCAGCCTCAAAAAATGCATTTGAGTGAGAAATAAGACATTCAAGATTGGATGAGACATTTCCAAGATGATCAACCTCATTGACCATTGCTCTGCATATAATTCAAAATGTTTTATGTGGTAGTTATTTGTTGAAGTTCAAAATAGCAAGTTTCTTGAACTTGAATTTTGCTTAAACTTTGTAGTATCTTGACTTCTCTTAAACTTGAATTGGTTAATTTTGTAGTATATGAATTAGAGTGAAAATTTTCAACATTGGTTGATTCCTATAACTTGAATTGGTCGATTCTGTAGTATATGAATTGTTCCATTTCCAATTGTATTATGTCTCGTGTTGAATTTAAAATCCAGTAACTTGAATAACTGTCTTCAATTGGAAATCTGTAATCAATTGGTTCCTCTTGTGTCTTTGTTATTCATTGTTATTCTTTATATATTTGTTGTTGAATGAGCAACAAACCGGTTCTCAATATGGTGACTTATAGTGAGAGCGTTGTGTTTAACGACATTGATAATGAATCCATCATTCAACGATATTAGAACATGAAATCACGTAGAGGGCAATTATAGAGCATATATATATATATATGAACGGTACGGAGGCCATTGCTCTGCATATATATATAATTTTTTTAGTACAAAGTCATTTTTTTGAGTACGTTACTTTTATAGATATTATAATTGTCATAGTAGTGAGTTATCCAGCAACACGAGCGATTGATGATGATTGAGGCGAAGAGGTTGAGAGACGCAACTAGGTTGATAGTGGCGATCGACTTTGAATGTGAGAACAACAAAGGCAATTGAATTTAAATGTGAACAGTATATAGGCATTCGAGTCTGAAACGGTGGAGGCAATCGAGTCTGAAATGGTGGAGGCAATCGAGCGTGAATGTGAACGGTACAAAGGTAATCGAGTTTGGTTGAAACAACAATCGAGTTTTTGAAATATTGAAAAATTACAATATTTACTAAAAAAACGGTATTAGATTTGTCTGTGTAAATATTTAATAGCACTTATAATATAAGTGTCATGTAGTGTGCGCTATGAAAAGTTAATTTTAACGTTGTGATATTGGGTTTAGAACATCCATACAAAAATGGCTTATAAGATGATATTGTTTCAAAAGTGAACATAAGTCCAAATGTGCCACAACTCATAACAGCCTTTAAAGTTGTACTTACGAAAATTTCTAAGAATCATCATATTTTAAAACTATCTCTAAATATTCATTTTCTTTCTTTTTCCCCTAACATAACATACACCCAATCTTGAAGTCAAAATCATAATACACAAATAAGATTAAAAAAACACCGACAATGAACAATTATTTTAACCATATATTAATGAACTAAAACGACTCCTAGAAAGGTGAACAAAATCAAAACTTGAAATTGTTCCTAGAGGGATGATGAGACGCCATATGTGATAAAAAAATTATGTTGCAAGAGTTTGTAACAGTTAAGCTTTCTTCTCCTTTGTCAAGAATCAAGATGTTTGAATCGTGTGACATTTTCAACAAAAGAAAAAATACACATTAAAATATTTATTAATGCATTGATGAATGGCAATTCATGGCAAGTTGTTATATGGTATGTCTAATTGTTTTTTTTTTTTTTAACGAAGGGGGCTCCCTGTTGTTTTCATCTACAAATTTAGAAAAGTTTTTTGTTTTTATTTTTTTTCATAAAATGTGTCATCATCTTAATGAAAGGGTCTTGGTATTAGATCTTTGAGAGACATTAATAATATTACAATTATTAAACTTGTTTGGGACTTAATTACTTATAATCAGCATTGAACTGTTTTTCTTTGAGGTCGGGTCTTTAGAAGACATGAACATATTAAATATCACGTTGATTCATCAATTTGGATTGCACTTAAAGTCAAGTTACCTACTCTACGTGAGAATAGAAAATGACAACTTGGTAAGGGTGATAATATTAACTTATGGGTTGACATTTTGTTGGAGGATTCTTTGGTTTTGATTTTTAGCATTGATGAGGATATGCAATCTCATCTTCATGCCATTGTCCATTATTTCATTCAGGATGGTCATTGGAAAATTCCTTTTGTCATCTTAAATAATTACACAGAGTTGGTTGCATTGCTGGCCAATGTTACTATTTCTAATTTTGATTGTGATGATCACTTGGTTTGGAGAATGAACAATATCGGTGTTTTAAGCTTTAAAGGTGCTTATTTATTCTTCAAACCTTTGGAACAACAAATTCATTGGGCCAAATTCATTTGGCATAATAGCATTCCTCCTTCCAAATCTCTTAGGTTTTGGAGACTACTACATCACAAGATGTCTATTGACGATAACTTAATATCACGTGGTTGTCAAATTGTTTCAAGTTGTGAGCTTTGTTACAATGCAGCAAAGACCATCACTCTTTTTCTATCTAGTCCATTTGCTACAATGATTTGGTTTTGACTAAGCTCTATTTCAAATTGATATTAGTTTGGTTCAACAACTTGTCATTTGTGACAAAGGATGATCTCATTAGTGAAAAGATGTTACTTTGATCAACATCATCTTTACTATTGACATTATTTGGTATTGTAAGAACCAAGCTCATTTTGATTGCAAGAGCCTTCATTTTCATATTACCATCAACAAAATTGTTGTCAGTGTATCTTTATTTGGCAACTCATCCTTCTAAGCCTCGTATCATCAATAAAGTGATTTAACATCCTCACAAAGATTATTGGATTAAATGTAATACTGATGAAGCTATTTCTAGTTGTCCTGATGCTTATAAAGGTATATTTAGGGACAGTTTCGCTACTTCCCTAGGGTTGATTTGCTGTAAATTTAGGGATTACAACTGCATTGCATACTGAGCTTACAACTATTATGGTTACTATTGAAACAACATACAAGAATGGGTGGCACTTTCTATTGATTGAATTTGACTTTCAAGAATCATAGTTTTGTTCCTTGATCAATTAGAAATAGATGGTTTAATTGTATTGTGATGGTTAAAAGAATGAGATTTATTATCGCATAAATTTAGAGAGGATGATAAAAGTTGCTAATTTGGGACTTCATATAGTTAACAATAATTGGTGGAACACTTTTACTTCTAATATTTCAAATATTTTCAATAGAAACATGGTTGCTTTTCCTGAATATAGATTATGTTGATTATTGTAGATGTTTATTGCACTTTTTTTTTCATTCACCATGGTTTTATCCTAATGGGTTTTTCTAGTAAGATTTTTAACAAGGGAGTAATTTGTATCCATTAGGATTGCTTTTTTGGGTTTTGATATAGTCCCCTAGAATTTTGTATTTTATTTTTAATAATATTTTAGAGTGCTCCAAATGATAGATAATTGATTTGGGGTGACAACATAAATGGGATGTCAAGTTAATCATGTGATGCTTTTACACTTTATTTTTGACAAAAAAAAAAAAGTTCCTTTTTTGTAATTGTCTATTTTGGAGATTTGATAGAATAAACATTTTTAATAAAGTTTACTCTTAATATTAATTAGTTGTAAAGATATTCAATAATATAGATGTTTAAGAGTGAGAGAGCAATAGAATAACTCTTTTATATAGATGAAATAATATAATTACTATCAGAAATTCACACACAAATGTAAAGTTCATGATTCAAACTCGGGATATGATGTCTAACTTAACAATATAGACATTTGTCAATTGAGCTACGACTTCAGAACAATGAAATAAATCATATGTAAGAGAAGATGAATTTAGTAAACAAGAAATAATTGACTAAACTAGAATTTTAAGATAAGACATATATTAATTTTTTGGGTTCTTCTCTAAATATTTTCAAAAGTCTCAAAAATAAGTTTAGACTTGTCAATACAAACGTATGTTTTATACATTCAAATTCGTCATAGTAGATACAGATATAAGACTTTTAACAATATTGGAGGAGAGAAAACAAACTACCTAATTTTTTATGCCAAAAAAACATTTACAAAAAGTGTGTATGTTATTATCAGCAAGGCATATACTCGTGTAGAAACTCCTTTTTGTATTGCTAAAGTGTATGTTATTATCATGCACTTCAAAAAAATCCCAACTATATATGAGTGATGGGCTAAAAAATAGAAAGAAATAAACTTGATGGCCAAAATTGCTAAAAAAAATTTAGGGGTCCTGGCACAATTGAAAAATTTGATGGATTAAAAGTACATCTAAATTTATATTCTTTTGTTTTAGACTTGTTATCCTCTCTAATTAATTTAAATTGTTGAATTTTTCATTGTTGATATCGAAATGAATCAAAACTAATAAAGAATTGATCTATTGTTCGAACATGTGCTTGTTTCGAGTGCATATTTAATTTATATATATATGGATTCATTATGAGTAGAAATATGATTAGTCTTTTCGTGTCTTGAATTTACTCTACTCAGTCACAAAATACAAATAAAAATTAAAATATAATTTTTAAATTAAATATATCTTGACTTTTGTTTATATTTATAATCGGTTAGACTAAATGTAGTTAATATAAATCTCGTTAACTTTTAGAGATATTTTGACAAACACCAATTAAAAGTAAATACTTCACTCATCCTTAATTATAAGCATCAATTAAATTTTTTTTTTTTTAAATATAAATTCATGTGTAAATTATCAAATGTATCTATTATTTTTTTAAAAAAAGAAAATTACCTCTATTAATACTACTAATTTATTTTAAATTATAAAAAGTTTAACATTAAATACAATTATATACAATAAATAATTTAATAATGACAACATACAAAATAGTGACATTAGTTATACTAACAATTTTTTTTAAAATATACGAAACAATCAATACATGCTTATAGAAAAGGACATACAAATTATTTTTTCAATTTATTGTTATAGCTACAGCACTGATAAAGTAGCTATGAGACTGCTGTTGTTTCTTCCATTAATTGCAACAGGAAGTCAACCTATTATGAATCAATCAATTTTGTTAAATAAATAACATTAATTATACACAATTATAAGTAATAAAAACGATTTTATCATAATAAAAACAATCACCTTTATCATATTTTATTTCAAATATTTTATTTCAATAAAGTACATACTATTAATGTTAAATTTTACTTTCGATAAAAATTATTTAATTTATTAAATTATTCTACTTTTTTTTTATTATTTTAAAACTGATCATGTGACATAAAAATTTAATAATTTTTTATTAAATGTTCGTATAAAATTATTTTACACCAACAATGTATGTTTATTGTATCATATTTCAATCAAATAAACTGATGTAACTAAGTTATCTTCTTTTATAAATAAAATAAAAGTGAACACTTCAGTATATTTTGAATTAAAAATATATCAACATATAGTTAAATTGAAAGAAAAAAAATAAAGCCTACAAAGTTTGAACATGTGTCATATGATTTAGTCAAAAGAATACATTACCATCAAATTAATTTATTATTTGTGTAGGTTGATATAGCCGTTTTAAATGTTTTGGAGATTATGTTCTAATTTTAAATATTTTGGAATCACTGTTCTAATCTTAAACATTTTGTAGACTATGTTGAAAAGTTTTTTTGCAAAAAATAATATTTTTAATTCTAAAAAAAATTCTATAAAATCAAAATAGAGAATAGAAGTAAATAGATTTTTTTTTTAGAGATTAAACTTAAAAGGTCATCATTTTATAAAGATTAAAAATATATTTAACAAAAACATTATCCTCATTTTATTATACTATAAGAAATAACAAAATTTGGGACACTAACCAATCGAGGTGTGTGTCATTTGGCTGTTTGCATAGCCAAATAGTCGCCCTTGTATATTGTTCACAACTTTAATATATATTAAATTAATTAAATTTTTTGTCGTCTAAATTATAAAATATAGTAGTATATTTTAAAATTATATAATTTAAATATTTATTTTTATTTATACATTTTATAATTATTATTAATTGAACTTTAAAATTTGCACTTTCTGAATTTGGGTCTTGGATCTACCATTGCATTATGTAAAAATAGTTAGTCATCCATGACCATGTAAAATAGAACTCATACACAAAAATCACAACACATAAAACACAAATTTATTCTACATTAACCACACTAGACAAATTCATCTTAAAAGACCATTAATACACAAAATAAAAAACATAGTTAGTCTAATTAGTTAATATTATCGAAATTATAATTTATATGTCATAGTTAGCCAAATTAATTAAGATTTAACTGTTGGATCATTAAAATAATAATTTTTAAGTAATAGTATGTCTAATTTAGTTAGATTGAATTTTTGGATCATCAAATTTAAAATTTCTAAGTCATAGTTAGTGTAATTAGATTTGATTGAATCATTGTATCACCATATAATTAAAATTTCTAAATCATAGTTAGTCTAATTATATTAGATTTAACCATTAGATCATCTAAAAAGCGTTTTTCATCCATTGTTTTCTAATTTCGATGTTTCAATTTCTTAATCTAACATAATTAAACAAATAATAACTTAAAAATTTCATTTACGATGATCGAAGGTTCAATTTTAACTAATTAAATTAACTACGATTTAGAAATTATAATTTTAATGATCTAATAGTTAGAACTAACCTAATTACACTAACAATTATTAAGGAATTCTTATTTAGATGAACCAACAATAAAATCTTAACTAATTAGGTTGATTAAGATTTATAAATTATAATTTTAATGACTCAATGGTTCAATCAAACCTAATTACACAAACAATAACTTTGAAATATAATTTTGATGATTCAACGAAGTCAAGTTGATCTAATTAAACTGAACTGTTGGATAGTAAAAAATATAATTTCTAAGTCATACTTAATCAAATTAGTTAAAATTGAACTGCTAGATCATCAAAATTGGAATTTGTAAGTTATTCTTTGTGTAATTAATTTAGATTGAAACGTTGGATCGCCGAAATTAGAATTTATATATCGTATTTGGTTTATTTACTTAAGAAATTCTAACTTCGATAATCCAACGTGCAGTAAAACCTAATTATGAACTTTAGAGGTGTAAAATTTAAACTTTAATTAATAATTATAATATATATAAATAAATTTTTA
Organism: Cicer cuneatum; assembly: GCA_037974295.1. NCBI lineage: Eukaryota > Viridiplantae > Streptophyta > Magnoliopsida > Fabales > Fabaceae > Cicer > Cicer cuneatum. The sequence goes on from JBBPBO010000005.1 coordinate 82,166,337, forward strand.
AATTATATAATTTTAATATATACTACTATATTTTATAATTTATTTGCAATAGAAAAAATTTAATATATATATATATTAAATCTACGAACAACTTACATATTAAATAATTTAGCTTGGTGGTAAAATATTTGTAATTAAAACTGAAGACAAGATATAGGTTCAAATCTTGTAGACTCCATTATTTTTATTTAAATTTGATTATTTTCAAAATAGGAAAGAAAATAAAAAAATTCATATTAATTCTATTTTGCTCACTTGAACATGGGTTAAAAAGAGATTAGAATGAAAAGATAATGTCTTATATTAATGTAAAAAAGACATTTATGAATGAATTTACATTTATCTTCTTTTAATAACATTTACTATTTGATTGGTTTAATACAAACTTTTATTTTCATGAACTATATCTATTTGGTTGATGATAGTAATTTTATGTTATTAACTTATTTTAATTATTGACAAAACTCTCAATTGTTATTTGTTCATATTAAGTAGTGCACTGCACTATTAATTTGTTAGATAATCTAAATCTATTTTAGTCATTTAAATCGATGTCATATATGAAACACAACCTCACAAGTCAATCCGAGCACACAATTATTTTACTAGATTAGAAACATTTTTTTGTTGTTATCTCTTTGAAGATTGATAGAATACATTTTTTTTGTGGTAAAAAGATTTAATAAATAATAGATGTTTGAATAGAAGATTAGTCATGAAAACAACAACTCAACATCTAGGGTATTTATCTGAATCCGTTCTAATTTTAATTGGGAAACTTTGTTTTTTACCACATGTGAATTCTGAGTTTTTTTTTTCTTTAAATTTAAACATGAGAGTCGGAGAAGGGTCAGGGGTGTTAATACTCACCTTACACCCATCACCAACATGTTGGATTAGTAAAGTTATTTTTAATTTTTATATACAAGTATTTATTTTATTTAAAATTTATTTGTGTATTATAAATTTTAATCTATTATCTATAAAAAAATATAATTTTATTTTATTATTGACTAATAACTATGACAAATTTGATTTTTTTTAAATTTATTATTTGGTATATATGGATGGGGGGCAGGGTCAAGGTAGGGATAGGAATTCAAACTTCAACATAGCAAAGAATAGGGGTATGTGTTAGTTTTCTTCAGGAAGTCAGGATGGTGAAGGAGGCTAAACTCACCTCTTCCACACCAGATTGCGAGACCTAACTAGGATGAAAGATAATTCATGTTAAATAAAGGTAATTGAAATAGCAATATCAATCACAAGAAATGAGGTTTGAATTGTGATCCTTTTAAAATTTTGATTTATGTACTTAATTTAAATTAACTCAAGATCAATCTTGGTTGAAACAGAATGTCTTGGATATGTTAGAAGTAAATAAAATAGATTAGTTTATAGTGAAGTGTGATTTGTGGGTGCAAATAATTAAAGATAAGGAATAGAAAGATCAAACACAAAAAGTATACTGGTTCACCCAACTCAGGCTAGTCCAGTCCGCTGAACTGTGAGATTTTCACTATGTGCTTCAAAACCAAAATGTTCTCCTTCACACCTTTTCTCTTGATCACACCTTGATCAATTACAATCTTCACCTTTCAACTTATAAAAGATTTTTATAGTCACCTTTCGACCTTGAAAGGATTTTTACAAACACACTCAATCTAACATAAAAGATAGACTTGAGTTACAAATGATGTGTATGATAAAAGTGTTTCGGACCTTGAAACTTCTCAAAACTTGTTTAAGATAAATAAAGAAAAATTCAGTAAATGATGATCCACAAATATAGTGAAGAGAGCTGAAGTTTACTTAAAGATTTTTTGGTTTGTTCTTACTTGAACTAATGTTGGTAGATTGTAAATTGAACTTTGCCTTTATATTTCAGTTGATCTTCAATTTATAGATGATAAAAGACTTTGAATATTCAGTTTAAACTGAATATAGTCGTTGGACACACTTCCTAAGTGTCAGATATGTTTTAAAACAATTAAACATGTGTTTATATTGTTGTCCAAAACGTTCTTGACAAACGAAGAACGTTCTTGTTTTTGGGTCTGATGGAAAACGTGAATGAGTTGTGGAATGTTAGTTGGTACTATTTCAAATCAGATTTATGTAGAACTTTCTGCAGAATAATGTAGTATAATGTACTTGCGTCCTTGCTCACAACTTATCAATTTTGAGATCAATCTTGTCATCAATCTAGAGGTTGTTATCCTCCATTGGGCTTTCAAATCGAGTTCTGGGCTTCACAATTGATTTGAGCAATCTTGATATTCTCTAAATCGTGGTTTGAACTGTGGAAAGTGATTTGTTTTAATTTTGTCTTTAAAAAAGAATAACAAGAATGTTCTTTTATAAAACTAGAACATTCTTGGTTTTGTGATGAATAAAAAAAACGTGGCAGAAAGATTTAGCAATTATCTTATGTCAGTCATTTGTCTCAGAAGCATGATGTACTTTCTGCAAAAAGGTGCAGCAGTAGTGTCCTTGTCGTCCTAGTTGTCTTTGCTCGTTGCTCATCAATTTGGAGATTGATCTTGATGTTGTTTGCTTCTTTGGACCTTTAGCTAGACTTTTGGGCTTTGATAATTGTTTTGACTAGCCTTGATATTCGTTTATCTTAAGATCTGAACTTTGGAAAATGGTTCATTTTACTGCTGCTCATAAATGAAATAACCAGAATGATCTTGATATAAATCAAAATGAACTTGTCATAAACCATAATGATCTTTTGATAAACCATAATGATCTTGGTTTGATTAGATTTAAGGCTGTGAAAAATCAGAAGGATCTTTGTTTTTTCATACTGCTGTTTTTAATAAACCAGAATAATTTTTCGTTTTTCCAGACTTCTGTTTCTAATAAACCAAAATGATCTTCGTTTTTTAGACTACTGTTTTTTAATAAACCAGAATGATATTGTCATCAATTTTCAATTTAGTTAAGACATGATTTGCTTTGATTTATAACATGGTGTGATTATTGATTGTAGTATGAATGTATTTGATGACCTTCTTCATGGAGATGCTATATTGAAGATGTAATAATCATTCTCTTGAATGATTGATATATGACATATTCTTTTTGAGATTCTTTCATTATTGAGTAGATACTTATGCATTTTGCTGATGTGAATGGCTTCTTGCTTGTTCTTTTATGCAATTCACGTTCCTTATATAAAACTCAAGTGCAATCATTAGTAGATCACAATTCATAAAACTTAATCATTTATTTCACAAGGTTTGTTGTTATTAAAACATATATCAAAAATGTTTTTTTACCTCAACAGTAACAACATAAAGCCTTGAACATTTTTTTAAATACTTCATGTATATTGAAAATTAAGATTCTAATCAGATACAAGAAGACAATCTAAAAAGGGAGGCAAATCTTCCACCCACGCCATTTTAGAATTACAAAATGAACTACACAATTGTCACTTCTATGTGTATGAATACAAGACAAAGTCCTAAACTAGGAATTAAAGCCCAACATTCCACAATAGTCGAACGAGAATATCCATGTAACTCCATCTTCTACGAAAATATTAGGATCACATAGCTTCAATCAAGTTCAAGTATGCAATCTAAGCAGTTGGTTTCTCTACAAAAATTAACACTTGTCAAAGCTCCTCAAGCTTCATCAACCAAAGGATTAGGAGGGCACTCACATTTCCAACAAGTTGCACCAATCAAATCACCCTTGTTGTCTCCAACAAAATAACCAAAATCCCAAAAATTTGAATCATTTAAAGCAACATCAACATTAATTCCGAAGGAACTAGAAGGAGGAGAAATCCAACTAGTAACATAATTGATTCTAAAAGTAGGGATCTTGTTCAAGGAAGACTCACCACATTTATAGGTGGGCATTTAGCGTCCTCTTTGAATTCATGCAAGCAACTCATCGCTTTCTAGACAGACAACACTCAAGTGCATTTTCTTATGTGCTTTTCATATGGTTCTTAACTTAAAATATTTATAACTACCACGATTTCCTCAAATCCATAATTTTTTCAAAATTTGTTATAACTACAAAAAGTGTATTTTAAGTTAAGAACCATACCAAATCACTCAAGGAAATATTCCTAAATTTTGTCCTTTTTGGACTGACAAAACCACATATATCTTCGTCTTCTCAAAACACTCTTGATTCTTAGCCCACCATATACTACAAATAATTGTCACAGTTGTCTCTATGGCATAAAAAGAAGCTTCTAAAATGGATTCTTCTATGTAGGAAACAAAACCAATCTTCAACTCTTCAAAGTTGTGCCCTAATAAGGACATCAACCAAATATAGCTAACCTACTCATACTCCTTAAAAGTGCGATATAATGTTTTAATCTTACCATTACATATAGAGCACAATCGATATGTAATGGTAAGATTAAAACCTTATCATTGATAGCTATAACATAGTCTTTTGTGAACGTTATCATTGATAGCTATAACATAGTTACAAATTCTCAATAATAAGTACTTCGTTTGTCTCAAAATATAAGCAAAAATTGGTCAAAGAAATTTCATGTATTTGATTCAAAATTTAGACTAAATACATTCACTTTCTTTGACTCAATATATTTTAACCTGCAAAAATCAGAATTAATATACACAAATCAGTATCTTAAATTATTTACTTACTAGCAATTTAGTCCCTATAGTCATATTAAAACCGACAATATAGTCATTGAGTTATCGTTCATTTTTTCTAGTTCTTGATGCATCTCATTGGACATGTACGTCTTGGAACAAAACTTAATCTTCAAGAGTGGGTCCACATTTTGAAAATGGTATTTCAATTTGGCTTTGTCTATTGTGTATAAGTTTGGGGAGAAAATTAGAGAAGTTGGATAAATCAATGAACAAGCTTTGAGATAATAATTGAAAAAAATGGGAGACAAAATTCAAAAAAACAGGAAAGCAAAAATGAAAATTTGAAATTACCTTTTTAGTTTCAACAACTTTTTTTTCACTGTGACATTTAAAAATCACTATGCTCAAGCTTTGATCAATTGAGGAAAATAATAAGTAGTTTTTGATTCTTTTGTTTTATACGATTCAAACACCCTCAAAGAGAAAGAATAATAAATTATATAAATGAAGGTCTTTGAAAGAAGAAAATATAAAATTATGGAACAACAATAATAAATTATATAAATATAGATGTTATCATTGCAATGAAAAAAAACTTTTAATATTTTAAAAAAAAAAATTGAGTTTTAATTTCATTATCAAATTAACGTCTCGTATTGAAAAATTAACTTCCCGTATAAAATCAAACAAACAAATTAATCCGTCTCTTACACGATAATGAGTTGACTAATAATTAAATTTATCATATAAATAGTTAACGTTCACATCAACCTTATTAAAATAACAACATAAACATCTCTATTACAAAAATTAAATGAAGTAAATGTCCAACTCCTCTAATTTTAAGAATCAATTTCGTGATTTGCTTAAAAAAAAAAAAATTGAACTTCCCATGATTTGAATTCAATGTGTTCTACTGAATTTGTACTTGTTAAATTAAATTTGATGCCAAAAATATTGTCAAAACGCAATTCCTTCATTTAATTCTTTAATACCTTTTCCCAATGCATATAAATTACTAACTCATAATCACATCACATCACCGACCACATAACTCAATCTGTCATTAAATCATGCCCACCCAACATCACCCGTGATAATTTTTCATTTTTATTTTTTGCACAAAAATATATTTATTTCGAAACTTCCCTTTCCAAAATTATCAAAAAAGTCTAAACATGAACATAACATCGGAAACTCCGTCCTCATTACAACCTCAAAATTTTCAATTTATATTTATATAATTCATATCTCACAACTACCACACTCATGCCTTCCACAAAACCAACAACATTCTCCAACAATCATGAACGGCGGCGCCGCCTCTTCCTCCGGTGACGCCTCCGTTATCAAACGTAGACGCAACAATCAAACGGTTCATTCTAACGGCGTTAACGTGTCAAATTCAATGGCGAAGAATTCTTCGCTTTATTCCAACGCTTCGTTCACGAAATGGACTTTAGCTGATGTTGTATACGTGGCAACATATCATTGGATGATTTGTTTGTTTGGTTTTGGTCTTTTGTTTTTCATGGCTGTGGAATACACGCTCCTTATGGTGCCTTCTTCTTCTCCCCCGTTTGATTTGGGTTTCATTGTCACGCGCTCTATTAATCGCGTGCTTGAGTCGAAGCCTCAGCTGAACGATGTCCTTGCTGCACTTAATACGGTATGCTGTTTATTCTCTTTGGATCTGAGATTCTGAACCAAAATAAGTGTTTATGTTGGTTTTCTTCGATTTGGATTTTTTTGTGGGTAATTTGGGAATGGAATGTGTTTGATTTAAATGCAAATGGGCTGTGTCAAAATTTGATTCTTTTTTTTGCATTGCTTATATACATGGCATTTTCTTAGTTAAAATCCATAAAATTGGATACGGTGAAAATGTGAGAGAATGAGAAGAGTTGGTGTTAAGAAGCTTAAAATTTGATGTTTTTTTCTGGATTGCTTATTTATGATAATTTCTAAGTTTAAATTTGATTTTTTCTCTCTCTTTATTTGCATTATTTTTGGGTGTCAAAATTTAATTTTTTTTTCAATGGGTTTTCTGCATTGCTTATTTATGATATTTGGTTGGTTTGAGTTGGAATTTGATGTTTTGTCTGTATTGTTTTTTCTACTAATGGTTTAAAATATGTAGGTGTTTGTGGCAATGCAAACGAGTTATATCTTATGGACATTTTTAATTGAAGGACGTCCTAGAGCAACAATCTCAACACTTTTCATGTTTACTTGTCGTGGGATTTTGGGGTATTCTACCCAGCTCCCATTGCCTCAGGTATTAATTTCATTGAGATAGTTAAACTACTAATGAATTTTTTTTTTTTTAATTTTTTTTTAATTTTTGGCTTAAGCTATGTATTGGGTCACGGATTTTGGACATAAACTTTGTAGGTCAAAGTCTATATTTGAAATTTAGATAACATGAAAAGATAAGATAACCCTCTATTAAAACATACCCTTAGAATTTAGGTAGGGTGTACTTCAACCTCACAAACTCATATACCTAGCAATTTAGATAAGAAATGTCATCCACTTATAAAACACTTTTATAGGTCATATGCCATGCAATATAGGACTCTCATTGCCTCCCCATATGCTCCAAACTAAATATTTGAAGCATAATTTGACAGTAGGTTACTCAATGGATTTTCGATCCGCTCTATATTCGTCTTTGTTATTAACACTTTTTTTAGATTATATATTCATCTTTCTTTTGCCCCTAAAATAATTTGGTCATTCAATCTAGTCTTTAAAACTAATTAAATTTCAAAATGATGTCTTAGGTTGATTATCACATTAATCTTAAGAACAATTTTGGAGACTAAATTCATCAATGATAAGTGCATGTTTGGACTTCACTTTTGTGAGAAATAAAATTGATTCTAGAAGCTTAAAATGAGCGTGTGTTTTGAACAACTTTTGCAAACAAATTCTCACACTTCAATGCGTTTTTCACCGCAAAATCAAAAGCTCCAATACATTGCTTCTAAGTTGCCGTGGTTTTTTTACCGTAATTTTGTTGAAATCGAATGCGGATCCAAACATACACTAAAAGTGATTCTTACTTGATGTGAATGTTTCAAACTCTCACCTAAAATGTGACTTTTTAACCTTAAATGTATTATTCAAGCCACCACAAAATCTAAAACTAATTTTGGCAGTCAATTTTATGAATTTGAGTCCATTAACATTAGAACCTAACGCACTAATTTGACATACTATTTTCAATTTGATGGATTTGAATTCCATTAACATCATGCTTATATTGTTCATCACTTACAATTACAAGAATAAATTGATGGTTCAATTTTATAATTTTTTCATTGACAATGTTGTTAACAATGTGTGTTTTTGTTTTGTTTTGACGATGAATAGGAATTTTTGGGTTCGGGTGTGGACTTTCCGGTCGGAAATGTATCGTTCTTCTTGTTTTTTTCGGGGCATGTGGCGGGTTCGGTGATTGCTTCATTAGACATGAGGAGGATGAAGAGGTGGGGGATGGCATGGACATTTGATGTTTTGAATGTTTTGCAAGCTGTGAGGTTGTTAGGTACAAGAGGACATTATACAATTGATTTGGCTGTTGGATTAGGTGCTGGCTATTTATTTGACTCTTTAGCTGGAAAATATGTTGAAGATAGCAAGAAGAAAATAGCTAATAGTGTCAATGGTCATGCTTCCAAACATGATTTGGTTGCATGAACAATGTGTGTGTGAAATATTTTGATGAAAAAGATGAAGAGTTTGAGTTGTAATTGTAAAGCAAATAAAAAAAAAGGATAAAGAGTTGAGTCAGTAGTAGTTGTTTTAATTTTTTTTAATTAATGTGTAATTTCAATAATTGATTCAATCCTATTTCACTAGTATGGCTAGGAATTTCATTTCATGGTTTTCATTTTGTTCAATTGGCTGTTCACATTTTTTCTGATTAACACAATTTTTTGTTTAGACTTTTTTCCTCAATCGAATCTCTTGATTACTAAAATTTAAGAACTAGAGAGTTAAAAGATAAAAAATATTCTAAATATCTAATGTTAGTTATTTTGACTAATTTGATACTAATAAATTAGACTTGAAATTGCCTTTAATCTCCCTGACCCATCAATGGAAGGAGTATTAAATTGCTAGCAAAAGACAAAATAGAGCCTTAAAATTTCTACAACTAATACCAATACAATTTGTCTATTTCTTGTCTTTGCCAGATATTGAAGAGCATTTATATATAGAAATCTTGCAAAAAAGTCAAATTATGAAATAAAAAATTATGTCCATTATTTAGTGAAACAAAAGTCAAATGTGGAAATTAGGAACCCAGACTTCTATAGCTGAAACACAACCTGGAGAAAAAACAACATAAAAATAGGAGACAAAACTAAAAAGTCATCTTTTAACCTTTTACAGACACTTTAAAAAATAATAATTTTGGGTAAGTTTAATATTTTTTAACTTCTATTCATTAAGTAAAAACAAATTCTATTTAGTGCATATTTTTTGAATTTTTAAGGATACAAAAGAAAAAATATAATTAATTATATCTTGGTTTTTTTTTTTTAGGAATCAAAATTTTGAAACAAAAATAAAGTACTTAAAAGGACTAAATATTATAAATGAAGTAATTTGTACATATATTTTAGTAATAATTACACGTCTATTCAGAATTCATGATACAAGATAATTGGACTTCAATAAAAATGTCATATATTTATGCACTGTGTTCAATATTACATTTAGAGGAAGAGGCACATTTATACAATTATATATATATATATATATTATTTAAAGATTTATACAATTATAATTATATTGTTAACGAATATATATTATATAATTGGCTTTACATAGTAGAATGGTTACACTCTATATCGATCCTAATAGTAGAAGATTGTTAACTGATATATAATCTTTGCTATTGTGTCATTGTGTATACGCAACTCAGATATGATTTTTCATAGTTCCTTCTAATTTATCTTAAAACTTTTCTTTCTTTGAATTACAAGAATGTATTGCTAGCAACCTTAACCATAATGGGGGCCAAACAACAACAAGAGGATCGCAAACCACTTTCATGACTACTTGTTGTTTTTTGTGGATATCTCCTAGGTATCAGGTTCGCTAATTCCTTACTGGGTGGAATGAGTGAAATAGGGGGCAAAAAGATCGTGAATAACAGTGCCAGTAACTAGGGTTAGGCTGTTACATAGAAACAAAGTTATCTTTGAGGTGTTCTTCTAGTGGCCACACAATCCGATTGTGGCTATTCAAAACTTCGTTAGAGAGATTGATGACTGTTTCGCTCATTCTCTCCATTGGAACTCACATCATCGAGAGATAACCTACATTGGTTGGAAGCCAACTCCAGTGGGATGAATCAAGCTTAATACTAATGGCGCTTGCAAGAACAATTATCAGCTTTCAGGGCATGGAGAACTTTTTGGCAGCTCAACTGGGAGGTGAATCAAGGGGGTAAATTAAGAGGATTGGTGCGTGTGATGCCTTGCATGTAGAAATGTGGGATTTGTACCTTGATTTAACTATGGTTCAAAGGGATGGCTTCTCTCATCTAATTTTATTGTGGAAAGTGACTCCAAAGTTATGATTGACATGATCACATGAAGTTGCAAGTTAGGAGATAAGAATCCTATTTTGATTTGGTGTATTAAACACTTTTTAACTCTCAACTAGAGATCCAACATACTTGGCGTAAGAGAAACATAAGTGTTGTTTGACTTGCTAACTATAGTCGATCTTTAGACTCTTTCAATTGTAATGTAAGTGGAGTTTCCTCTTAATGACCTCTATAGACATCTTTTTTATGATATCTCTCATACTTGCATGTCTTGAAATATTCACTTAGTCGATTAATTTTCTTTTTGAGTTTCAGTTCTCCTTTGTAAAAAAAAAAATTTAAGTAAAACGGTCTAAGAAAAAGTAGAAGATGTGGAAGAGAAGACGATTAAAATGCATAATAGCTCATGTGGTCCCTTAACTTAATTTCAGGTAACGTTTTAGTCATTTATTTTTTTTTTCCATTTCAATATTTTATGGTTTTAAATAATTACAATTTTACCCTTTAAGTGGGTTTCCATTAAGGCAATGTTAAAAAATTCTCTGCTATGTTTTCTTCTCGTTTTCTTCTTTTTCACATTTTGAAAACCATTGTTTGGTCTTCTTCTCTCCCACCCATGAAAAATCATATTCACGGTTTCCAAAACTCGAAATCCATGCCGCCTCATGTTCAAATGGGTCAAATTCATAGTCCTACAACTATAATTCTTTCGTTTTCAATAGAATTCGTGATATTCCAAATTGTGTTTGTGGTCTGAAACCTATGATGCGCACAATGATAAAATAGGGTCCGAACAAAGGAAGAAAATTTTGGGTTGTAGGTATTTTGTGATAAGCATCAATATCTTTATGGTTTTCGATTATGATCTTTCTCGTATGATCTTTGTGTACCTACGTTTGTTACTTTCGTAATAAGGACTGGTTTATCAACAAACCAAAATTGTTCTTGTCTATTGCAAGCCATAATGTTCTTGGTTTGATAAAACCAGAACGTTCTTTGATTGATGCTGTGAAAGTCAGATCGATCATCGTTTTTTCTGTTTAATAATCAAAACAGTCTTGCTTTCTCAAATTGGTCTTGTTTTTTTCAATTTGATCTTTGTTGTATGAATATATTTGATCACTTTCTTCATGAATATGCTATCTTGAATATGTAATGATCATTTTCTTGAATGATTGATATATGATATATTCTTTTTGAGATTCTTTCAATATTGAGTAGATGTTTATGCACTTTGATGACGTGAATGACTTATTGCTTGTTCATTTAGTTATATTCTTTAAATAAAACTCAAGTGCAATTATTAGTAAATCACTATTAATAAAACTTAATCATTTATTTCATAAGGTTTGTTGTCATTAAAATATATATAAACAAATTTTTTTTTCTCAACAATCACATTTAGAGATTTAATGAAGAAAGATACATGCAATTTTTTTTAAATGTCAAGTGAACTTTTCTTACTTCTTTCATATCTAATTTTTTTTAGTTTTAGACACACATATTAATAAATAATAAATTTAGATTTGTTTTATTTATTTTTATTATTGATTTATTAAGTAAAAATAAATTTCATTTAATACATGTTTATGAGTTTTGAAGAATACAAAAGAAAAAAATATCATAATTATATTTTAATTTTCTAAAATAATTTAAATTTTCTAACAAAATAAAATGCGTAAAAAACAAAAAATTATGGATGAATAGAATATCATAGATAGAGACACCGTATCTTTTTTCTAAAATTTTTGTATAAAGAAAAGTTTCTACATGTATGCCTTTATGACTCACAATTTCCAATTTCACAATTTTCTTAGTAAAATTTGTAGGTTGTCATTGTTTTTTAAGATTGACATCGATTTTTTTCATACTCTATTTAATAACTGTTACAAGCAAAAAATAATAATTATTTTTATGAGTATTAAAAAATATAATTAAGTATAATAAATTTTTAATTACATATAAAATATAAGCTGTAATATATAAAATTATCTATTTATAAAATCAAATACTTAATTATCAATATTAAAATACTAAAACATAAATTGTATCACACGATCAAAATATACGTGACTATAAATAGTGTTTCTTTTTGTGTAGTCACAGTGTGTCTAATTTAAATAAAAAAGACAAAATTTGGAGGCCTGAAAATTCCGTAAACTTCTCTAACCTTCTAGAGTTGGTACCCTTCTCACTCCACAACTACTATACTTCCATAGTTCCGTTGAATTCAATTCATCATAATTTTCATTCCCTAAAAAAAGTAAACATTTCCTATGGCAACACTTTCTCCAATAGTATTTTCTTACTCCAACACCTTCAATTCCAAACCAATCACAATAACAAATAATAAAAACTTCAATTTCATTTCACCACTTCATTATTACACTTCCAAAAAACTCAAAACCACTTCCTTCAACCATTTCAAATCATTTTCATCCCTCAATGACCAAAATCAAACCAAAATAGAGTCATCATCCAATACAACATCAGTTTCTATTGTTCCAAAAAAACAAGACGACGACAACAACAATGACAATGATCATGATTATGAAGAGAAAGTAGAGCAGGTATTAGACATATTAGTTAGTTATACAAACTCAATAGTTAGTTAACACTAACTAGTTAACTAACTAATAGTTAGTTAGTACTATTTATACTAACTAATTAACTAACTATTGTACTTAACTTGTATAACTAACTGACTAATATGTCTAATAACAGGAAATGGATTGGAAAACGGATGAGGAGTTTAAGAAGTTTATGGGGAATCCTTCAATTGAAGCTGCAATTAAACTGGAGAAGAAGAGGAATGATAGGAAGTTAAAGGAACTTGATAATGAAAAAAGTAATAATAATTCAATTATGGGTATTTTTAATAATTTGGTGCGTAGTAATTTGATCAGGGAAAAAGAGAGGCTACAAAAAGCTGAGGAAACTTTCAAGGCTCTTGATCTCAATAAGGTAATTAATCTATTATTATAAAAATATTAATTCATTATATATATGTCATTTTTGTAGCAATAGTGGTTTGCATTGCATATATGATGGAATGTTATGGTGTTACGAATGTTGAATCAACATTTCAGATCGAAAGGTGAATCAATGTTTGACATGTGTCAGTCTGATATTGACACGACGCGATATATTGAGTGTATTTAATTAATTTTTTAAATTATTACTGGTGTTGAGATCTATATGTCAGTATTGTGTCGATATACGTGTTTTATATGTGATGAAATAGTAAATTCTAAATATTTTGTAAATTTGATTCTAATTAGTGTCTTTAGAACACTACTTTATGAATAAATCATATTACTCTATTGTAGGGTAATGATTTATGTTATTCTGAATGATTCAGAAATTAAACAATTAATAAATTGTTACTACAATAACTAGGAATGAGATTCTTTTATTAATTGTTTCATGTAGTTACAACTTTTTCAACTTTCTGATTTAGATCGACTGTTGAGATTGTTTCATGCAGTAAAATTGATTATGTGATTTGAACTGTCTGAGGTGAAATCAATGGTAGAGATAAACTACTGTGTGAAACCGCCTGTATACCGCTCTTTGTTGGTGTAATAGTTGGAGTTGAATTTGAATGCTACTGGTTTGGTTTGTGCAGTTAAAGAGTTGCTTTGGGTTTGACACATTTTTCGCAACGGATGTTCGAAGATTTGGCGACGGAGGCATTTTCATTGGGAATTTAAGGAAACCAATTGATGAAGTCATTCCCATGTTAGAGATGAAACTCTCTGATGCAGCTGGTAGGGAAGTTGTCTTATGGTTCATGGAAGAACAAAAAGATGACATTACCAAACAGGTACTTTGTCATGAATTTAAGTCTTTGGTCAGTTTTTTGCATTCCATCTTGGCTCTGTTTGATAAAATGTTGCAAATGATAGATAATTTAGGTGAAAACATGAGGTTATAGCGGTTAACAAATAAATTAATTGATAGCAGATAACGAATAGTTTAGTAGGTTGAATTTTGTTAGAAAAACAACTAGGTATAAAAGATGAACAAAACAATAAAACACATTGTTTGGTATTTATTTCTTATTATTGGTAAAAGAATTAAGGTTTACAATATTACAACTCATATTTAAATACTACAGTACAAACTACAACCAGAAAACCCTGAGTCGTACTTGCCTTGTCAGTACAAATGAGCCATACTCAACAAATTTAAAGTGTTTGGTAAAATTAACCATTGAAGTCAAGTATAAATATAAAATGACATGAAAAGATAATTTTAGTTCATATTTAAACTCTTTCAATTAAGATAAATGAGAATAAAAATGAGAGAAAAATGATATGCTGTAAACTATATATTCAAATGCTATAAGTTAATGAAAAAATGTTATAAGCTTGTGATAGAAAGACCGTTACCAAACAACTCTATTTTGATTATATGATATACATCATTAGTTATTTGCTATAAGCTAATTGTTTGACCTCGATAACAAAGCCTTCATGTAATTTTAACAATGAGTGTGTTATAGTATATTGTAATTATTAGCTTTATCAGTTTTTTTTTTTTTTTTTCACTTTGTTTTAAAGAAAAAATTGTTGTGAAGATCCATTGCTTAAAGTAGTATACATTCAGGTTTGTATGGTGCAACCCAAAGCAGAAATGGATCTCCAATTTGAGTCAACAAAACTGAGCACTCCATTGGGCTATCTAAGTGCAATTGCATTAGCAGTTACTACTTTTGGAACTATTGCTTTGATGAGTGGCTTCTTCCTTAAACCTGATGCTACATTTGATGATTATCTTTCTAACATTGTGCCTCTATTTGGTGGCTTCTTATTTATTCTTGGAGTTTCTGAGGTAACTTATGTCTTAAGTTTTCCACCAAAACCTGAAATTTTATCCCAGATGATGTTAGGATTGTGATTTACTTGATGAGTTGTGTTATTTTGACACAAATTCTAGAACAATTGGATGGTTAATGCAATTCAATAACATGGTTAATTAGGTTCAGTGAATGATTAATGATGAGTGATGATACCTTGTTATATTTAGTAACCATCTACTGAAGTATTAAGCATATTTTGAACTGAGTTAACTATTCAAATTTTGGTAGAAATTCTTGTCAAATTTGTGTCAGAAATATCATTTATGTACTGTATCATTTTAAGGGATATAGTGGCAGTTGCCAAATTCCTATGTTTTGGTTCTTTATTTATTAATAAATAGACACAATAAAAACTAAGTGTTATTACTTCTAGTTAAATTGAGGTTTGCAAATAAATTCACTTTTGTCTGATAGTTGTCAAAAGTCAAAACAGCTATGAAATTGTGTTTTGCACGAGATAAAATCGATTTTGATACTCTCTACTTTGAAGCCAATTGTGTGTTTGTGTGTCTATGATATCCATGCTTACACTGTTTTTTACTTGCAACTCTATTACATTGTTGTCTTTGTCTTGATGTTTAAGTGCGTATTTGGAAAATGTTATTTCCAAACAGACACTTAAACATCACGGTCATACAGTATAGGGACACGAGAAAAGATAAGTCAACGTGGAACCAAACATAGTATAAATTGTCCTGTGGTTGTATTCTTTTCATTGTGCAGATATCAACCAGGTTAGCCGCGGCTCGTTATGGCGTTAAGCTCAGCCCTTCATTTCTGGTGCCATCAAATTGGACAGGTTGCTTAGGTGTGATGAATAATTATGAATCGCTCCTTCCGAACAAGAAAGCTCTTTTCGATATTCCTGTAGCGCGTACTGCTAGTGCATATTTGACTTCATTAGTACTTGCTGTTGCTGCATTTGTGGCTGATGGAAGCTTTAATGGCGGCGATAATGCATTGTGAGTTTTGTTCATTGTACCTTTTTCTTTTATGTAGTTGAAAAGAATAGGAAAAAAACTAAACTTGATTAACCACCGCTGCTAGGATAAACAACTTAACTAAACGACTATGCTATAAGAACTTCTTAAACTTTTTATGCATAAAATATTTCTATAACAAAAGATAAAATAAAGTTAAATTGCTTTTATATATAACCTATAAGTAGTTTTCATCTAAGTGGTTATGAACATCTATTTCTTTGTTTTTGTTGATACAAGTGTATTAGCTATTTCTATAACAACAGGTAATAAAGTTAAATTGTTGCATATAAGTTATAAGTTGTTTTCATATAAGTGCTTATGAATAAACTATTTCTTTATTTTTTGGTACTAACTGTATAAATCATTTCTATAACAAAAGTAAATTAAAGTCAAATTATTTTCATAACATAAGCTTCTTGAAGAGCTAATAAAAATAAGCTGAAAACTTTTTATAGACAAATCATAAGTTGTTTCTATAAACTCTCTCAAACGGTTTCTTAAGTGCTTCTACCAATAGATAAGTTCAAATAAATGAATCCAAATAGACTCAAAAGTGAATATTGTTTACCAAGGCCACAATCTTATGATACAGCTTTGTTCAAAGGAGAAGCTAAGATACATGATGAAAAAATACATGATTATGTAATGGATTGTTAATTGTTCAATGCATTTTGTTATATAGCATTGGTGATATGAGTTCCATGCATTGCAATAAAAATATATGGCAAGCATGCTCAAGGGACATTGTTTTTTCATATTAGCCATATAAGTTCTATGTATTACAGCAAATTATATGGCCAACAATCTCTCTTGATTATAACTTTGTATTGCTTTATTTGCAGGTACATAAGGCCTCAGTTTTTCTATAACAACCCTTTACTTTCTTTTATCCAATTAGTCATTGGACCTTACACTGATGACCTAGGAAATGTGTTGCCCTATGCTGTGGAAGGTGTTGGAGTTCCTGTGGATCCACTCGCATTTGCCGGACTTTTAGGTGCGTTTTTAGTGATTTATGTCTCTGTCCTTTATTTTTGTTGGAATTTAAGCGTGAGTGATAGTAATAAGATACATGACTTATATACTTAATATCTTAAAGTTTAGACGGAGATGTGGTGTTGAGGTCTCTTAGAAGTCTTGATAATTTTCTTGATGTTGCTCCCTTGAATCTCCAATAATTTTTTATAAAAATGATGCAATATGAAATTCGCGTTTTAGAACCCAAGATCCAAAATTTTAAATGTCTAAATTGTCTAGATTATGGTCAAATTGGATGATCAATTAACTCTAACTGCTTATCGAGAAAAACTCAAATCCTACATTAGTTAAAAGTATTGCTTAGTAAGAGCTTATAAAACTTGAATACGCTACACATTAATTATCAGCCGATGTTGTAGGGATAAGTAAAGTAGAAAACTAAATTTGATATTAGGGCCTATACTAAATTCATTGTTGGGCTATTAAAGCTTGAACACTCGTTACCTTACAAGTTGATTTAGTAAGGTATAGTTAGTGTTGAGACCACTAGGAAAATCTAATCTTAATGAATAAGAAGTCGATATGAAAGCTACACGATTGACATTTTGCAAGGTTTTCCTTGTGCAGGGATGGTGGTGACATCTTTGAACTTGTTGCCATGTGGGAGATTAGAAGGAGGGAGAATTGCTCAAGCCATGTTTGGAAGAAGAACTGCCACATTGTTATCTTTTGGTACTTCATTGTTGCTTGGTATTGGTGGTCTTAGTGGTAGTGTTCTATGTTTGGCTTGGGGATTGTTTGCAACTTTCTTTAGGGGAGGTGAAGAAATACCTGCACAAGATGAGATCACTCCTTTAGGGGAAAGTAGATATGCTTGGGGTGTTTTACTTGGTCTTATTTGTTTTCTCACCCTTTTCCCTAATAGTGGAGGTACATTCTCCAATTCATTCTTTAGTGACCCATTTTTTAGGAGTTAAAATGTCAGAGTTTCTTTTCTCATTCCCACGTGCATTTCAAAAATATACTTATGAAAACAACACCATTTTTATGTCGTCCATAAATATATATGTATGAACACAATGTGTGTAAATGTTTTGTATATCAATAGATGTATGTAATTATACAAGACCACAGTTTTTTTCCAATAGTCTGATATAGAAAGGGGATGCTATTGCCAAAGTTTAATGCTAACTGCTAAGTGTGGAATTTACATTTTACATTATACAACACCTTATTTATGTACTAACAAGTTACAACAACATGCTTGATAGAAATGAATATATTCATGTATAAGTGTAATGTTAATCCTCAGACTCAGAATCCACATCAATTGGACATGATCCATCATCTACATTGGCTAGTGGATCATAGAAGGGAGAGTTAGGATCTATACACCCCGGAACAAGATTTAAATCGCACCGATCACCCTGCAAATATATATTCATTTATCATTTAGAATATACGTGTTTCTAAGACATAGTTGTAGTGGTTGAATTGTAACATAATATATTAGTAACTAATATTTTTTTATTAAAAAAAAAAGTAAATACATTGAAGAATGTAAAACTTACCCCTTCTTTTGACAAATTACCAACCATAGCACATCTAGCTATAACTGTAGTTGAATCTGGAAATATTGCTTTCTCACATGCTCCTTCTTTACTTAGTTCCCCTGCCAAGCCCTACATCAAGAATAGTATTCATCAACAAATGCCTCAAAACATTCATTTTTTACATCTTCAAGAGGGGCCTGTATTTCCTATGGTCGTGAAACAGAACAATTACTAGATGTCAGTCGTTGGATGGATCTCAGGTTGTGTGCAGTGACAACTCTTGTGACTGCACGCAATTGCACGATCTCAACATTGGAAGATTTACATTTAAATGTAATAACGTTTGTCTAAAAAAAATTCAAAATTTGTCTTTAAATTTGAGTCGTCTGATCTTGATCGATCAAACTCGTGTGAATGCATGTAGTCAAATTGCATTCAAAACAAATCCTGTTGGACGGAGATTAGTACGACTGAGTTTTCAACTAGAGGTGAAAATAAGTCAGGTGAGACCAGACTTTGAAAGGTTTGAGTCTGGCCTAAAATTAATTTTTTAGGCTTGATCTGGCCTACGGCATATCATAAGCTTTTTACCGATCTGACCTGAAAGCCTATTTAAAAGTCTTATTTACATTAAAACATTTAAATAGTATATTTACATTTTTTTTAAATAGGCAAATTAGACCTTTATATATAAGAAAAATTAATAAAATTATAATTAGCAAGTCTGCAACAACCTTCCAAAAAAATAAAGAAACAAAATGAACCCATAATTAGCAAACTCCAAAAAGTCCTTTAAAAAATTACAAACAAAACAAAATGAACCATATAATTAATAATAAACAAAAGACATTGTCATCCTCTAAGGCAGCATATCAGGTCTAATAGGTTTTTTATAAGTCTAAATCTGATCTATTTAAATTAATAGGCTTTAAAAAAGTTTGAGCCTAACTATTTTATTAAACAGATCAGACCAGAGTAGGTCAGGTCATAAGCCACTAACGGACGACCTAGCCAATTCACCTCTATTTGCAATCGACAAAAACATCAACTTCAAGAAATCCATTTTCGTTAAAGAGATGTCTAAACTAGAAGAATTTATTGGGCTTATATCATTACATAAACTATTTACACACGTGTTTAAATTTACATGTCAAACATAACTTATAAGGTATCTATAAGTAGTATTTAATTTATTTCAGTAAACTCTTAAATTTAGACATGAATATGCACTTTTTTATAAGCACTTAATTAACTTGTTTTCAAATGTACACTTCAATTGTTCAACTAAATAGTGAGTAACTTGTGTCAAAGTTTCTGTAGTAAATAAGACTCATTCCTTCGCCACTCATAATATTTTGTTTTGGGGTTTCATTATTGTAGTTCTGCCAATAACTTTTGTTTAGAATGAAAAATCTTGTGATTTTAAAAACAAATATGAGACCATGAAACATTTGGACCACTTTTAATTTACAATTCCATAACTTCATTAGTCTTTCCTTTTTACTATTTCTTCAAAATCAAGAATGTGAGATTGATTATTATGTTTATATTTTGAAGGACCAAAGGATTAACATGTCACACTTTCACAATTCATGTTAGTACTGAAAATTACAATCAAACGAGTTTTTAATTTTTTGTTTCAGACGAGATTTTGATCTCGTTTGATTTGAAGAGAAAAAGTGAACTGATTTACCTCGTTAAAGAATTCAATTGGCTTGTTCTGTAAAGCCTCAGGAACTTGAAACTGCAATCTATATGGACCATCCCAATCTTCTCCATTTGTGAATGAGAAGATCAAGTTTAAAGCTACACAAAAAAAGAGAAATTTAAAAGACAACATTAAGGGTTCGTTTGATTCTCCTATCAAAAACTCTATTTTAGTTTTTTAAAATTTAAAAACTAAAAAGTTTGTTTGGATTACTTGTTTTTAAAAACTCTTTTGTAAAACTATTTTTAATATTATACTTTTTAAAACTAAAAAAGCAAAACAGTTAAATAGTGTTTTACTTCTCAATTTTCAGTTTTTTTAATTCTATAGTCAACATCTGTTTTAAAAATTTAGATTACCAAATAAGTTTTCTCTTTTTCTCACCTCTAAAACTGTTTTTAAAAACACGTATTTCAATAAGTTTTTTCTTTTATTCTATTCTTTAAAACAATTTTTAAAATCAAATTTATAAAACATTTTTTAAAAACTAAAATGCAAAAGTGTTTCAAACAGGCTCTAAATAATTTTGTCATCAAAATAGAGTTGCATGTTTGGATTGACTGTGAATTTGACAGAATCACGAACAACTGTCGTGACTTTGACAAAAATCACACTTTAGAGGTTCAACAAAGTTATAGTATTATCGTGATTTTGCTAATTTCACCTTCAATCCAAACATGCAATTTGGAATTAAAGTAGCATATTACCATGTTTAGGAACACATATTTGAATGGAATATATTGGGGAATCAGCTTTGCCTCTATCTTTTCTCAGCATAGCTCTTGGCTCGCCACCACACATAATTGGTTGATTAAAACCTCCTAAACATGAAAAATTCAAAGTCAAATGGAGAAAAATGACAAGAAAATAAAACATACAAATGTACACAACATTAACCTCCATAGTCTACTTAAGACAGTTTAATTAAATACTTATAACATAAGCGTTTATCATATAAGTGTTTATGTATAAACTATTTATATAATAAAAGATAAAATAAAGTCAAACTAGACTATTAAAGTTTAGTCTATTTTAATACGTATTAAACTTTAGTATCATATATTTTGTCTGTTCTACGATGAATAAAAAATCTTTGGCCATAAAAAATGCTATTAAAAATGACATTTTTTAAAAGCCAAACAACGTCAACAAAATTACCATTAAAAGCAACTCCAAATTCTTCATTAGGTGCAAGTTGAGATGCAGCTGGATTATAGAAAAGTTTAAGCTTTTCACCCTGCAAAAATTGATAATAAAAATAATTACATAAAGTTGATTTAATAACTCCAAATGACTTAATTCTATACTGCCAAGTCTGTCATATACTTACTGAAGTAGGAGGAAGACCATTTGTGGTTTTCCAGAAGACAGAAGCCCTACCAAGTTCAAACATAGCCCATGAAGGAAGCTTATACCTATAAACATTAATAGCATATATTATAAGGTTATTATTGCATCTAAAAACAAAAATAGAATATTGTTGTTAGCCTAATTATTAGTATTTTTTTATAACTATGCTATAATTAGTGCAGAGTATCTACTGATGTTCCTTATGAAGTACAAACACTCACACAGACATCGGACATGATACTATTAATAATTTGATAAAATAAATTAATTAAATGTAATAAAAGTGTCGCTATCAAACACCGACACATGTCGGATATCGGAACACGTCCTCGGTCAGAGACATCGGTCCCTACAAGGGTTTTACTGATGACTAATCTCAACCGGTGAACTTTACCGACTATTTTTAGTAGGGTCTACACTCCTAAGTGTTTTTCTTTCCATCTACAAATCTCGAACTCAAGACTTTGCTTAAGGAATATTATTCTTGTATTTATGGTGGTTATACAACTTTAGGAATTGCAAATAAGTACAAGCCTTTATATATTTCATGTATTTCTAGATTTAGAAGCACAACAAATAATATTCCTAAATTGACTCTTGTCAATAGTAAATCTTAACATCGGTATTAAGTTGGAATTGATTCTTACTCTTGAATTTCCTCGTCAGTGGGATTTGTTGCAACAGCAGCAGCAGCATTGATTACACGCCTAACTTTCACATGTCTTTCCCTCATAACATTACATCTTGGTAATGAAACACTCAGAAAATTACTCCCTGCATCATCAGAAGTCATGAAGTGTTAATTAGTGTATTACACATGAAAAAGCTTTCTCCATTCAAATATCAGTTGTTAGATTAATCTAACAACTAAGAGATTTATCTAGTTTAAAATTCGATTTCGGGATCAGATACAAATACAAAGTCAATTACAACCTTTAAATTATTATTAGAGATGTTTGACTTTTACCAAAATTACCTATAAAATCATCTCTATGAATGATTGTGATGTGTTGCCAATGTAAAACTTTTACATTTACACTGCTGGTGCATACCAATTAAACTCTAAAATTTTTATTGGCAAACAAAGTTGATTCAGTTGTAAAGATCTTGTCGTTAAATAAATACTCTTTCCAATTTTAAATAGAAAAAAAAAATGATTAAACAAAATTAAATAGATGTATTTAGTCTAAACTTTTGAAGATATCGAAACATAATAAATTAAATTTGTTACTTGTTAGTGAGAACAGAACATATTTTTAGCTATATTAAAGTTATTATGCAATATAAATTTAATGATAATCATTTATTATCATTCCTGCCTAGGATTTTCACACAACAATAAAACCCCAGTCAACACATAATCACATATATAAAACATAGTCCACTATTTAGCAAAAATAAAATAAAATAGTCCACTATAAAAAATGAAATACTTAGGTTTTTTTACCATAATTCATATAACCAATTGTAAAGAGGGTGCATTAAAAAACTGAAAAAATATGGTGTTCTAGAGAAACTAACCAAACGTGTTTGTTATGCTATGATGAGTACGAGGAGAGGTTGTGACAGAGAAGCAAGGTTGTGTTGAAGAAGCAAAGATTGAAGCATTTGTTGCAGCCATGTATCACACTTTTTTAGTGTCTCCTTAATTTGGATTGAAATAAGGCAAACAACTCAGAGAAGAGAGAAAGAGTTATAAATATAATAGGAAATAGATAAAATGATATTTTTTTCAGTGACAAGTGGCAAATGGACAGAACTGAAAAAGTATCACCTCAAAATCAAAGTCTTCAAAGAAAATATCAAAGAAAAAGACAAGGAATGAAGTTGTTTATGGGGATATGCAAGTATTTTATATTAAAAAATAAAAAAAATATTTCAAATTTATATAAAAAATATTTTAAATTTTTTATCTTGAATGTATATAAAAAAATTAATGATTACAAAATAAATTGAGTAACAATTTATAGTTTTTTTTTTGTTTTATTTAATTTTGTGAGTAATAAATTTTTTTATTGATCGAGAAGATTTAAGTATTAAATAAATATTTATTTTAATTGAATATTTATTTTAAAAAATAATTAGGATTATAGTACTATCTGATTTGGGAGAAGTAGACATTTGATTCATTTAATTATTTGGTAGCAGTTTGATCTTTAACAAGTGTGTATAAAAGAATATTTGTCGGAACAAATCAAATCTTTAAATAAATCTTCAGTTGATTCGAGATATTAATATTTTTTTTATCTATAAATGAAATGAAATGATAATTACAAAAAATACACAAAATTTTGAATTTAAACCTGAAATATAATATTCAATTTAATAATATCAAATATTTATTAATTGAGTTATAATTTAAGAAGATATATATTTAATTTACCAAAAAAAAGGCACTTTAGTTCATGAGATTCAGAATGGTAAAGAATCCGTGTTTATCCAAAAATATTAATAGTAAAAAGTTTCATTAATCTTCTAAAAAAAAATTCATTGATATGTAATATATATAAAAAAGGGTAACGTTATTAGTAAATCATTCAATAATGATATAGTATACATTTTTATAAATAAAAAAAAAGATACATTTTACTAATTAAATGGATCTTTTAACAATTAATTAAATTCACACAATACACATTTCAAAAACCTATATTTATGATAACTTTTCTTCTTCTGCAAATTTGATCCCACCATGATTAACACATTTTCTTTGGAGCAATAACTCTATAGTCTAGATTCATCGACTCTACTTTATCGGTCTTATGATATAAATAAAAAAATTAAATATATTTCATCTAAATTTAAATAAATATATTAACTTTTTATATATTTTTAGACGGAGGAAATACAATACGGTAGATGTTTCAATCGTCATTATTTTTGTATTTTACTATATATATTGAAATATTTTTCTAAATGACCATGTTAAAAAAATTTCTTTTTCTTTTCTATAAATTTTTTTTTGGAATTTTAAAATGCATTAAATATTTCTTTATTAATGTATCTCTAATTGATTTATATCTTTTTTACATGTAACAATAAATATTAACTAATTTTCTCTTTTCAAAATAGTAAACTTATAAAAATAATATAAATTCTTAACGAATTTAACATTATTATTCATTTTCTTAATTTATGTGATTTGGTCATTTGATTCTATATTTATTGACGGAGATAATATAGCATGGCGAATAAAATACTTTTAAATTTTTTAAAAATTTGTATATCTAATCTATAAACAAATTAACAAACATCACATAAAACTTACACAGACAACTACAAACTATCGAGTTGAAACCGATAAATATGTGAAGGTATTATCTCAGCATTTAAAATACCTGGACCTAATTTTGTGAATCATGTGAATCTCACCATTCTCATTCAAAGAGACCAATACCATTCACTAAGTAACCAAAACCTTATCCCTTCATTCACATCCTCTTCCCACTATTCAAATTTCAGCCCACAATATTATTTTTTTTCAAACCCCATTTTCCCAAACGTGTTCCACCGTTTGAATCACTTGGCTGATTCCACGTCACAATCAATTCAACACAACACAAACATAAAAACCCAAAAAAACAAAAACAAAAAACACAAACCCAAAAAACCCATCACCTTCAAAATCACTTCTTTTTTCTTCTATTTCACATAAGGCTTTGCCATAAACAAATTAAAAAAAAAAAAACTTTTTTTTTTCTTTCTCTTCATGGCTTTGATAACTTCTCAACCCAAAAACCCCATTCTCCATAATCACTTCACAACCCTTCATTGCTCAATTCCACAATTCAATAGGTCCAAATTAACATTTGGGTCATTCTCAAACAATGCAAAAACCAATAAAGTTTGTAACTTTAACACAAATTCAATCAAATTTCAGTTGAAAAAAAACAACCCTTTTACTTATAATCTTCCAATTATAGCTAAATCCAATGCTGCAATTGGAGAAGCTTCTTTGGAACAAGAGGAAGAAGTTCCATTGAAATACAGAAAGATTTTTCTATCTGATGTTGAAGTGAAGAGAGAAAGGAAATTATTTTTGGGTAGGAAATGGAATTCATTGGATGTTGCAACAGCTGGAATTGTATTGTCAATGCATTTGTTATGCTTATTTGCTCCATTCAATTTCAATTGGCCAGCTTTTTGGGTTGCTGTTTCACTTTATGTTGTTACCGGTCTCTTTGGAATCACACTGTCTTTCCATAGACATCTTTCTCATAAAAGTTTTAAGCTTCCCAAATTGCTTGAATATTTGTTTGCTTATTGTGGTGTTCTTGCTCTTCAGGTGCAATTTTGTTTCTTAAAAAAGTCTATTTTTTTATAGTAATTTTGTTTTTTGTGTCTTTAATGAGGACACGACACTGACACATTGTATTAATAGTTCGAGAAAATAAAAATGATCGAATGTAGTTATGTGTCAGCTTCGTCTCGAATGTCAAACATAGGTTTAGTCTGAAGTGTCTGTGTTATAAAAATTTATGATTTTTATATTATCGAGAAAGATGAAAAGTTGTTGTTTTGGTTTTTGTGTGCAGGGAAATCCAATTGATTGGGTTAGCACTCATAGGTATCATCACCAGTTTTGTGATTCTGAGAAGGACCCTCATAGCCCTATTGAAGGATTTTGGTTTAGCCATATGAGTTGGTTATTTGATACCAATGCTATGGTAGAAAGGGTATGAATACTCTCTCTATCTATCTAGAGAGACACAACAGAATATTATTACATGTTTTGAATTACATTGAGTTTGACAAAATTGTGTTACCGTTGTAATTTTGTTGAAATTTTAAAGCGTAGTTTTTGTTAAAATCACGGTGATACACAGTGATTCTGCCGAACTATCCGTGAATCCAAAGATGTACTTAATCTACTTGCAAAATGATTTGTGATATGTTTGTGTGCAGTATGGAGAACCAACCAATGTTGGTGATTTAGAGAAACAGTTATTTTATAGATTTATCAGAAGCACTTACATTTTGCATCCATTTGCTTTGGGAGCTCTTCTATATGCTATTGGTGGATTCCCTTTTATTGTTTGGGGAATGGTATGAAAATTTCTTTCATTTTACTTTACTTTTTTTCTTCTTCTTGATTTGATTCTTTGGTTAAATAGTACTCAAAACAAAAGTTAGAGAGAGAGTCAATCACCAATTTAGTATACGAAATTAGTGTGATGTGTGTTTAATCTCTGAAATTATTAATATTCTAAAATAATTTTTAAAATTGAAAATCTTCGATCAAATTAATTGATCACTATTTAGTTTATGAAATTGTCTGATAAAGATTAATGTGATTGATAATTTAAAATTTGATAAATTCCATTAAAATTAAGTTGATAGTATCTACAATTTAAGAAATTAAATTGGTGATTCACTTCTTATAGAAATGAATTTAAATTTAGAGGGAAGTTTCAATACACAACTTCTTATAATAATAAACTTGAATGCATGCAGGGAGTGAGGATTGTTTGGGTTTACCACATCACTTGGCTTGTAAATTCAGCTTGCCATGTTTGGGGGAATCAGCCTTGGAACACAAAGGACTTATCAACAAATAATTGGTATTTTAACTTCACCTTTTATAAATTCTCAAGTGTGTGTTTGGATCCGGGATCGGTAATTCAAATTCTTCAATAAAAATTTTACTATTCGTAGGATAAATTTGAAGAATTTTCAAAGAAAAAGAATTTTATGAATTATTTTGTCAAAAATTAAATTTAGGGAATTTCAAATACTATTTAAAAACTAAAATTTTGAAATTCCTTCCTTGCTCTACAAAATAGAATTTTCAAATAGATCCTTAAAATTCTTTCGAATCATGCAAATTGGTTCTTATATGTTTCAAAAATTTACATTTCAGTCCCTATTTATTTGTTGAATTTCTCATATTAGTCTCAATATTTGAAAATTAGTCCTATAAATATTCAATTTGTTTCCTATTATTTTTAAATTTTGCAAATGAACCCCTATATTATTTAAATTTATTAATTGGTCCCTATTTTATATATTTCCAAATTGGTCTCTCAATTTTTTGAAATTTCATATTTATCCCTTCAAAGCTTAAGAGTGAAGAATTTATTACTCTATCAAAAACAAAAAATTTATAAATGAAAGAAATTAAATTAAAGCTTTTTAATTCCCTAGAACTAGAATTCTAATTTTCTAAGAATTTCTAATTACCTCGTTTAAACATACTCTAAATGTTATCTAAAATTTCTTAGGTGGGTGGCTTTGCTTGCATTTGGTGAAGGTTGGCACAATAACCACCATGCATTTGAGTATTCAGCTAGACATGGTTTAGAGTGGTGGGAAATAGACATGACTTGGTACATGGTAAAATTTCTTCAAACTATTGGTTTGGCAACTGAAGTTAAAGTACCAAGTGATATACAAAAGCAAAGAATGGCATTCAATAATAATAATGATGGAATAGCCACATGAATCACACATTTTTTTAATCTAAGGTTTGAAAAGAAAAAACATATAATACATCAATTTTCTACGATATACTTTTACTTATATTTGAGATCAGATAGAGTATAATAATAAAATAAAATATAAAATGATTTGATAGTATATTAAAAATATCACGAATGTTTTGTTGGTGAACTATCTATATGGGAGTTATTATTATAATATTATTACAAAGTAGTAGCATAGAATATTTATTTCTTATCACCACCATCTTCTTCCACTCTTCTTCTTATCTTGTTCTATTAACATTATGTATGTAAGTGGCTAGTGTTTATGAAACATGATTTTGATTGAATGTATTTTTTAATAATTAAAATTTAGTTTGAAGTGCAGTTATTCATATCTATTTTAAAATCAATTTTGAAGTAAATAATTTAACATATATGCAAAAACTGATTTTTATAACTTTTAAGTTAAAGTGAGTTAGGAGACAACCAATCCAAATACCAAGTGAATAAATACACCAAAATCATCTAGAATTACTTCTCATATTGCTTACACCATGCATCCAAACACATATATATTTGGAATTATAGTAAATTTGTTAGAAATACAGTGAAATATCGTAATTTTATAAAAATTTATAATTTGAGTGTATTTTAATGGACGATAAATTTAATGAAATTAAAACAAATTACTACAAATGGACACCCATTGGTGTATAGGAGCATGTAACCATATACCCTTGTCAATAAAAATATCTAATTTTCAAGAGGTTTCTAAATATCTCAATAAAAATATGACCTCTTGTTGTCACTAAATATAATTGTTTAGCTTTTAATAAAATTAATAACTGCTTATAAAAAATAAAAATAAAAGTAAATAAGAATATTTGAGTAAATAAAATTTATTTTATCATTGAAATTAATAAAATTAATTATTTTTTAAAAAAATCATACACAACTCAAATCAGATAATTAAAAATAGATGGATGAAGTATAGTACTATATATTAAAATTATATAATTTAAATATTTATTTTTATTTATAGATATTATAATTATTATTAATTGAAGTTTAAAATTTACATCATCTGAACTCCAGTCTTCGATTTGCCACTGTATTCTATAAACACCATTAACTATCTATAGTCACGTAAAAGATAACTCATACACAAAAAGCGTAACACATAAACATACAAATTCATTAATACACAAATTGATTCCTCAATAAACACAATTGACAAATTTATCTTAACAAAAAAATTCACAGGCCCAATCCAAGTGGATGCAAGTGAGGCCGTCACCTTAGGCCTCAAATATCTTTAGGGCTCATGTTTATACTTTTGATTTACTTAGTTATTTACCTTTTAGTATTTACAATATAAAATGTACTCTCTAATTTTGGTACTACTTAATTCATTAAAAAAAATTATTCAATCACATAAATGTATTTAATATTTATTTATAAGTTGTTTAATATTGCATCTATAAAAAAAATGTTTAATAAGTCTATTCACCCTCTCATTTAGTCTTTTCACCCTCTCATTTTATATGATCTCTTATGTAGGTGAAAGTCTATTTGCTCTAGGAGTAAGTTTGATATGAATTATTATGCTTAATAACTCATTACAAAAAATGAATTTAACTAATTCAACGGTCAAATAAAAAAAATTATTGAGTAGATTAATTTCACAAATTATTATAAAATTTTAAAATAAATTTATACTTCATTAAATAATTTCAAACAAACATATAATAAATTTTTATAAAGCATAAGTAAATATTGATTGTTAGATTACACATCTATGAATTTCAAATTTATATAAAATTTTGTGTGTTTGATTATTAGTATATTATGTCAATAATCAAATGTTGAATTAATGAAATTTATTATTTTTAATGAGTTATTAAGTTGAGAAACTCATCTCAAGACAAAATTACTGCTTTATGATTCCTTAACAAATGCCCTAACATGAATTATTTTATTTAAATAAATTAATGTTGTTGAACTGTAATGATATAGATTTATTGGTGGAAACCATTTAATTTTTTTGATGTTTTGGATTTAAAAAAATTATGCTTATTAAATACTATGAATAAAAAATTATAAAATGAGTGATGTGTATATGTAGAACTTATTTAAAAATCTAAACGGGAGAGCTCCATTATATATAATTTTGGAGTTGTTGTTGACGTGACCCAAATTTAAATATTCCTCCATATTCATATAATTATATTCAGGATTTAGCTTATCTAAAATAAAAATTTGATGAAATGACTGGATCAATGGTTCATGTTATAACCACATGTGATTGGTGATATATGCGTATAAAATAACAATCATTCATTTAAGGGTTAAATATATTTTTAGTCACTCTATATATACCAACTTTTATTTTTAGTTCAACTAAAAAATTTATTCAAACTTTGGTTCTTCTAAGTTATCGATTACCCATTTTAGTCTCTAATTTTGTTACAAAAGTTCACGTTGCATGTTATAATTAATTTTTTTTATGACAAATCATTATAAATACTCTAAAATAACATTAATTTAATAACTTAACTATTTAATCTTTAATTTGAAGTTATAAATAAATTAATAAAAATTTAAGATTAAATATATTAAACTAATGATTTTAATGTGTTATTAATTATATATCATAAAAAAAACTCATTTAGAATGTGCAAAATAAATTTTTGTAAAAAATATATAGACTATAATTGATAACAAATTTTTTAAAAAAATTAAAATTCGAAGAAATTTTTTAAAGAAATTGAAAATAAAATTTAATATATTTAATGGTTATAATCAATAATTAATATTATTTATTTTATTTCTAAAATAAATTGAGGAAGATTAAATGTTGGTATTCAAGGAAGCAAACACAAGTTTATTTAATTACCCATAATATACCACGTGACAACCATAGTCTAAACTTTTGGCCACCACCAGTGTCCCACACCAGTCACTGACGAACGGATTGTTACCTTACGTCTGTTCTCATCCCTGACTTTGATAGCTGGAGTGTGGAGGAAGCAATTTAGTCCTCATGAAATAAAATATAATTAAAATTGATAAATATATTTAATTAAAAATTTAATTAAAATACATTAATTTCTTAATTATAACTTTTGTGTATATTTTATTATAGAGAGAGTATTTTTCCTTTTTAATATTGTCCTTTTTTTTCTTCGGGAAATTGGAATTACGTATGGTTGGTGTGGGATCATGTTTCCATGCGTTGTGTTGTGATGAATATATGCATTATTTGAGATTTTACATTCCGATCAAATTAAATGAACTCAAATGTTTTTTTTAATTGATAATATATCCTCTTTTGGTAGATACTTTCACTATTTTACATTGAGTGTTATTTAAGATTTTTACATACATATTAAGAAATATAATATTTAGAAGAAAAAATAGAAGTCAATTTACTAAACTACTTATCTTAACTGTTGGTGGATTTTTTACTACTATCAATGCAAATAAAAATAATATTTTGAAAGTTGTGTATATAGTAATCATTAGGGGTGTACAAGACATGGTCTGTCTCGCGAATCCCGTCTTGACCTGTAAGCAATGAGATGAGTTTGACTCGATCCCAAAAAAATAAAGACAAGACAAAGACAAGGTAGAAAAAGGACCGCATTTGGGTTACTCGTCCCATCCCAAATTACTTTAAGGACAAATGATTATTTTTTGTTATTATTTTATATTTATATTTTGTAAAACAATATTATGAGTTACTATTCTTGAATGAATTAGTAAGTGGTAACCGTATGTGACTTATTATGAGTTTCTTTATGTTCAATTGTTTTTTCTAAAAGAAAGTTTAAAAATTACTATTTGGCGTGTCATCTAGAGACCAACCCGGTATCGTCTTTATTTTGTCTCGTCTTTAATGAACTTGCAACTCATCGGATCTGATTGGGTTAAGGCACATATTAGGGTTTAAAATTTGGCCCGATCAAATATTGGAACCAGGTAAGGGATACACAAACCTGACATAGCCTGTCTTTTATACACCCCTAGAAATCATTGAGGGGTATTATAAAAAAAAAATAATTAAAGTTGCATTCAAACTTGTGAATAACATTCATTTTGAAACAATTTTTTTTGCTAAAGTGATACTCATTGTGGAGCGAAGACATTAGTTGATTAAAATTGGATCAATAAAAATTGATGTATCTAGTTCATATCATTGTCTAGATATATCAATTTTTGTTGACTAAATTTTGACCTAACTATCTCTAATAAAACGGATGGAATATTTTTTTTTTGCTTATATACTAGTATAATTAAAAGGAGTATATGATATTTCATCCTATCTCAAATATAAAAATATAAATAAAAGTAAGTCAAGAAAATTCGAGAAATCCGATTTCATGATTTTAAGTATGAATTTCTAGTCAATTCGGTGGTAAACTTGAATCTAAGTAAACTCGTACACAAAGTAGAGTTTACACAAGTTGACTCGACTCAAACTCATTGGAATCGATTGAAATTAAGTGAGTTTTCCATGTTATTCATGACTCCACTCTTTAAAAGCCCAAACCGTTTTGACCCATTTTTTAAACTTCTTCCACACATTTCAATTTAAAGGAAAGGAAAACAAAACACTCTAGTTTTGTGAACTACAAAGCATGAGCATCTCTTCATTTCTTCCACACCTCTAAACCCTAACATAAACAACCCACAAGACAAGGTTCAACATTGTGTGAACGACATACCTCCCCTGCGACTTGTATGATTGTGCGACCATCAACAGTTGCAACTCATACAACCTCATTCTCCTCCATCTCTTTGGGAAAAAAGAGGGTTCATAATTCAAGTGTTTAAGTTGATCAACTCTTTGAAGTTTCTTATTCACAATTAGGGTCAACCACAAAGGCAAGCAACCAAGTGGGTCCTAAAAGAAATACATTTTATCTCATAATATGTATTAATATTTGGTGAAAAAATTATGTCACGAAAAGTTATTTGCTAAAAAAAATATTTATCTCATTTTAGTAGAAGCAATTGTGTTTTTTTTTCCTAATATTTTTTGTAGTAATTACTTAATATTGATTATAATCTTTTAATTATTTTCATATCTTCATCTATTATTAACCTTAAGTGGTTTTGTGTTAAATCAATAATGTGTCGACAATTTTAAACTGGATGACTTTATTATCATAGGATATTCTTAGCTAAATATAGGATATTGTCCCTACCTTTTTTTCCTTAAATATAGGATATTGTTAGCTAAATTACAAAAAATTAAAAAATTTGATGATATTAATTTTTTTAATGATTTGTATTTTTTTCAAAGTGTATGCTTTATAAGAGAATTAATTTATCTTTGTATTTATTGTTAAATTCAATAATTAAAAACATTTTGGTAAATTATTGATTAATGTAATTAAAAATTTAAAAGGGGTTTACTTTGTGTTTTTATTTTTTAAAATATGTTTTAATTTTACCTTGATGAATGACTCTTGAAGTGAACAATGGTTATATAGAGAAAATAAAATACTAGTTAACAATGATGCATTTTACGAAAATGATGAAAATAATTTTTTAACATTTTAATGATTTTTAGAAATATAGACAATTTCCTGTCAAATTGAAAAAAATATAAAGTTGTTATATTTTCAAGAGAGTCTCTTACCTCTTTGTTAGCTAATAAATTGAACACAAGTTTTAGAAATGAAAATAGAAAGAAAAAATCACAAAATAAATGAGGCCTAAAATTCCAAGCAATTCAAATGCTTCAATTATGGGATATAGGGTGAAATATTATTGTTGTTAGTTTTTTTTTAGAGACATCTAAGTTATAATTTGATGAACATATTGATCTATTTGATCCATTGTATTGACCAAATCAGGGTCTACCCTTAACCCTGCACAAATGGACCTTAACTCAAATATGGAGGTTCTTAATTTTTTTATAGTAAAATTGAACTATTAAAAATTGCATTGATATTCTTAATTTATACATGCTAATCACTCTAAAATTTTATATTCGAACTTTTTTATGTCTAGAATACTCAAATTATGAAATTACTCTCCTACTCCCACTAGACATTTCTCTCTATCTTCTTCCAATCTTATCTCTAAACATACTAATCCTATTTCTCTTATCTCTTCACCACACCCACCACGAGTCATAAACTTCTCTCACCTCCTCTTGGTTCTCGCAAATGATATTTGTGTGAATAAGTATAGAATTATTGTCTCAAAAGTAAAATTGTGATCTAATATGATTTTGAGGAGACTTTTACATATGAATTTGATTGAATGTGTGGAAGTAGATACATTTTACAAGAAAAAAAAATTTATGTTAAAAAAATTTGAAAAGGGAATAATGATTAATTGAGACAAGATTGTGAAAACCAAATTATAGAAATCTATAGGATAATTGTGGTTGATGTGGTTTGATATATGTTAATCGGTTGTGATGAAGATCGACTAAACTTGACATGAAATATATTAATAGATATTGTTAATTAATATAGATATTGTGATGTATGTTGTTGTAATTTAGAGTTCTATACAATATTATACTTTGAGAGTACCCATTTTTTCATAGAATTTCATATCAAACTGTGGAAAATATTTGAAACTTGATAGAATAATTTGCTAATTTGAATGGAAACATCGCTTTTTTAAATCAATTTAGTATTGCAATTAACCATTCCAAATTTAACATAATTAGAATGTCGTATGTGATGCTTTGCACGTTAATTGTTTATAAAAATAAAAAAATAAAAATTGTTTCAAATTGAAATGAAAATTTTAAACAAAAAAACACTTTGATTGAATCAAATATAATTCAAATGATTAAATCAAATACGAAATAAACTAGAATGACTTAATTGATACTACTAATGATATACGATCAAAATAAACAAAAAGTTTAATATTGGACATAATTCACAATTGTTGATGTATGTTTAAAACAGTTTTTTTTTTTTAATTCAACTATTCAAATCAAGAAAATGTCACATAATAGAATTTTCAAAGTTACTAATATTCATGTCATTCAAAAATATGAAAATTGATTTTGCGTTATTGAGAAATGAAAACTATAAAGAACATAAAACACATAATGTAAAGAGCTAACAGACCCTTCAAATCGTATAAGATGACATCAAAGTAAATCTAACTCAAGACAATGAAGAATATCACTCTTCACACCTGCAACGCGACGCCCATCGATATTCTCTCGATCGTCCATGTTTAGAACAATTACTCCAATAAAAGATACCTCATTCTAGAAGTTTCTCACTCAAAGATTCACGCACAAATAAGACTTGAATAAGAAAAAGTGTTTAATATAAATTACGACCTAGACTCATTAAAATGGTATATAGGTGAAAGTGTTATTAATTACAATGAAGGTTCAAATCAATATATAAAGAAACATGAGTTAGTTGGCCAAAAACCAATACATCAAAACTAAAATAATTATTTTTTAACTGACAAAAACTAATTTTAGGAATCATGTGAATCGAATTAAAGTGGTTGTGAATCGATTCAATCTTAGGAAACCTTGCTATTACAACTATTAATAAAGATACTTTAATAAATGAAGTTTCTTTTGTCATAAGAATTAGTATACTAAATTATTATTTTTAAGTACGTATATAATTTTAAAAGATGCTTAACATGAGATGAATCTTTGTATATATATAAAGAGATGAAAAAGTTAAATCTTAACCATAAATTATTCATGAATGATGATGATTAAAAGTTATTTAAGTGATACACGATCATGTATAGTTGTATGGCTAGGATATAACCCCAATTATAAAACTCATCTCATTTAATATATTCCCTATATATATTAAATGAGTCTTAAACAATATTTTTGCTCCAAAAGCATGATCAATTTAATCAATTTTATTTATCATATAAAAATAAAAATTGTAATTTAATTATTTAATTTCAAAATAAACTAATATTTCTGCTTTTCGGATTCTTCTAGTTATCAATTAAAATGGTTTGTTGACGTTTCACATTATTCCACTAAATACATATAATACTGGCCAATGTACCTTTCCATATTGCAAATCAATTTAATATGTCAGATATATTCTCAATTTTTACTTATTCCATTCATTTACTTTCAAAATAATCAATATTATCATATTTCCTATTTGATTTCTTTGTTGGCTAAATAGCACCGTGGTCCCTTAACTTAATTTCAGTTAACGTTTTAGTCTTTTATTTTTTTTTCCTCGATTTAGTCCTTTATTTTAATTTTAAGTGACAATTTGATTTTTTATGTTTTAAAATGTCAACAATGTCATCCTTTTTTTTTTACAAAAATTCAAAAAATTCATCAAAATTTTCAACCAAAATCCATAAAATTATTTATATTCTTCAATATAATACAAATTTCATCAAATTCGAAACTCAAATCTTCAAATAAACTCATATTTCCATTTTTAACAATATCAAATAAAGAACGAAATTTGATGAAATTTTTGTATGAGTTTATTTGAAGATTTGAGTTACGAATTTGATAAAATTTGTATTATATTAAAGAATATAATTAATTATATGGATTTTGATTGAAAATTTTGATGAGTTTTTTGAATTTTTGTAAAAAAAAAAGATAATATTGTTGATATTTTAAAACATAAAAAATCAAATTGTCACTTAAAATTAAAATAAATGACCAAATCGGGGAAAAAAATGATAAATGACTAAAACGTTAATTGAAATTAAGTTAAGAGACTACAAGTGGTATTTAGTCTTCTTTCTTTTAAGCTCTTGCAAACAATTTGCTTACTCTATGATCTTTTTCATTTGAAACTTCAAGAAAGAAAAAAAATCATCAATTAATTGTGTTTAATACATGTTTATTTATTTGGTTGATGTATGTTACTCATTTTTGTGTATGCCTCGATTATGTGGTTTTTATTTGTTTGTTTTAATCCCTTTTGTTCGTGAACATTTTTGTTCTTGCGTAAATTGTTTTTATAATAAATAAATAATAAACGATCTCACAATTTTACATTTTAAAAATATAAATAATTATCAGTGATGTGCTTTTCAATTTTTAATAGGGGAGAGGGTGGTGGTGACTGACAGGTTACCGGCTGCAGGAGGCTGTCGGATGGTGGTACGATGTAACGCCGCACCAACCTGCAAAGAGCAGGCGCATGCTAAGTAACCGGGAACTGGAACAGCAGGTACACCTACACTTTGAATTCGCCTGCGGGGGCCATGTAGGATGGTCCGGTAGATAACCCACAACTCACCTCGATAATTCAAAACCCTGCACGCCCTATGTTAATTTATTTGCTTAGTATTAATGTTTTGTCGCACTAATGGAATCTGAAAACGCAACAAGGAAAACAAAGAGTAAAACAAAAGACACAAATTAACAAATGCAATGTACTACTTCTCTTCTTAATTATAAGTTTTTATCACATATATTAAAAAAAATTAGTAAATAATTTAATTTATCAATTTATTGTGTAGATATTTTTAAAATATTTTTTATTAAAATATATTATTAGTATTAATAAAATTATAACCAATAAATTTGCAACAACCTTCCAAAAATAATAAATAAACAAAATAAATCTCATAATTAGCAAATTGCAATAAGTCCTTCAAAAAATTACAAATAAAACAAAATGAACCCTATAGTTAACAATGAACAAAAGACATTGTCATTCTCTACAAAATTTGAACAACTCCTTGTACACAGATTAGCCAACAAAACACATTTGAAGCCCAATGAAGGAAAATAAATGATATCAAATATTCAAGGTGATTTGTATCTCTTGTTTATCACCAGTGACAATTGCAGCTTTCTTTTGGGAGGATGATAAATTATTGATATCCAAATTAACAACTGGAGACGTACCCTATGAAATTTGCACCTAGGATCCAAAACACTAGCAATAGCCATCAACATATTACATTTCCCCCAATATTTGTCAAACTTTATTTTCATTGGACTTACCATTTCTTTCATAAAGAGATCTTCATCTCCAACAACCTTATCAAGTATTTGTTTAACCTTCCAAACTTCTGCTAAATACAAA
Organism: Cicer cuneatum; assembly: GCA_037974295.1. Taxonomy (NCBI): domain Eukaryota; kingdom Viridiplantae; phylum Streptophyta; class Magnoliopsida; order Fabales; family Fabaceae; genus Cicer; species Cicer cuneatum. The sequence continues at coordinate 82,204,408 of JBBPBO010000005.1, forward strand.
TTTGCAGTCGCATAATCACTACTTACATTTAAAATAGTAGTGATATTAAACACGTCAAAGAATAATAAAGTGACCTAATACATTTAAAAAATAAACAGTTGATAAACTACCTGAGATCACACGAGTTGCACGATTAAATACTTTTAATAACTTACAAACTTTCTCAACTTTGTTCCATTCTTCAAGTGAAAAAGCATGATCATAATGAGGCTCTACTTCTTTGTAGGTTGCGTAGGCAATCTTAAATTTCAAAGCAATTGACAACATGTTAAAGGTTGAATTCCATCTTGTTGGACAATCAATGACGAGTTTCCTTTCTTTCAAGCGTTTTTGCTTAACCACATCACAAAATGCCTTTAGTCTTGCATCGTTGTAGTCAACATTTTTTACACTTTCACGAATATTGAAAATGATATCCTTAATTATACTAAGGCCGTCTTGCACTAACAAATTTAATATGTGTGCACAACATCGAATATGAAACAAAGAGCTACCAAGGATTAACTTACTACTTAGAGATAAATTTTCTTTGACACATCTTAAGCATTAATCATTGTAAGAAGCATTATCAACATATACTGAAAAAAAAATTATTTTCAATCCCCCAAGTTTTCAAACATTTATATTAACATCAGCCACATCAATATCACGCATTAGAGGGAGCACTTTCACAAAACTCAAAACTCTTTTTTGAAGATTCCATCCCACATCAATGAAATGTCATGTGATAATCATATATTCAACTACTTGATGGCTAGATTTCCACATATTCAACTACTTAATATTGCTTACACTTTCTAAAAGTTTCTTCTCCATCTCAAATAATGTCAAACAATCACTTTTTACTATTTTATGAGTACCTTTATGAAAATATGGGTTTTCATATTGGAAGCACCACATCCAAATGTCATCCTCGACATCACTAAAAGGATATTCGTGAACCATGATAGCAGTTGCAATTATTTCGCTCATCTTTTCGTTAGAGTATCTAACACCAAGACTAATAAAAGGGTTACTTGACTTCGATGGCTGAAATGGAATGACAACTTGTCTTGTTTCAGCCGTCGTCTGCAACTTCTTTTGATTGCAACCCCTAGTGTGTCTTTTCAAATGACTTGTGCTAGTTCCTGGTCATCTAGTCGACATTTTTAGTTTACAGTATCTGCAAACAACTTCCTTCACACCTTTAGAGATTTCAACTTCATCAAAATCATTCCAAACAAGTGATTTTTTTCCTCTTTTTCCTAACACTGGAGCGGTGTCATTTTCATCTGCTTGTGTGTTAGCTTCTACTTGAGTTGAATTTATAGTCATATGTTTGTTGCGCTGACGTCATTATTAATCATATCAGTATATGAAATTGATTCACTTTTTTTCTAAGGGAGAAGACATTTACTAGACAAAATAAAAATGATAAAAATATATTATACAATTATACTAAGTAGAATAGTAGTAATAAAGGGAATACAATATAATGCTTTTAAAAAATAACATTAAAAAAGATTATTAATAATAAAAAAAATCAAAAAATAACATAATCATAGTAAACAATATAATGTTGAAACACTTCTTACATTCATCCAAGCATGACCTCAACCCACACAAAGCCTTGTAACAAAGGTCTTACACAGACAAACTCGAACAGATTAAGCTGCAATCATGTTGCTCATTTCACTATGCTGCCATCACGATTTTTTCAATGAAATCCCCTCAAACAAACTCGAACATATTAAGTATGTTATAATAATATCATTATTAACTTTGAAACACTTCTAAAGGGACCACACCTATTTTATGCATTTCTTTACTATTTTTTTACAAACTCACATATACTGTTGTGATCTCAGATTTATTTTAACTTACAAAACCTAAAATTAGAGCAACTTTAGTGGAATTTCTAGAAGATAATTAGAAGTTTTAACAAAGGCTTTATTAAAGGAATACAAAGATAAAATGAAAAAAATATAAGGTTTTAAAGTAGTAAATATTGAAGTCTTACCTCTATCATAACTTGAAGTCTAGAACAGATTCAATAACACTTTTGTTTGATCTGCTTCCTTCAGTCAACGTTCTTGTTGTTTACAAAGAAAGAAGTATAAATTATAGTTGTAAACAATAAACAATTAGGGTTTCTAGGTCTTATATAGTGATAGCCAAGGTTCTTGCAAACAAATTGAAAAGTGTTCTTAGCAAATGTATCTTAAATTATCGGTCAAATTGTGTTTCTGGTAGATCTATAATTGATAATTCTATGGTAGCTTTTGATTTTGTCCATTACAATAAATCCAAGACTCAAGGTAGGATGAGCGAAGTTTTGCTCAAACTCGATATTAGTAAGGCTTATGATAAAATGGTCTGGCCATGGGTTTTCATGAAAATTGACTGAGATGGATTATGTTGTTTGTTGAAATTATTGATTATTTTGCGATTATTAATAATGACACAGTTGGCCCTGTAATCCTGAGGAAGGGTCTTCGCCACGATGACCCTATCTCTTCATCATTAGCAGTGAAGGACATTCGTCGTAGATTAGGCAAGTTGGAAATAAAGGCGATATACATGGCCCCAAACTTTGCAAGCATTCACCTGTTGAGGCAAAATCTCAAATTAATGTTTTCATGATAATCAAACAAAGTTAATTAAACTTCTAATTATGATTCTAATAGTGTGTCACTATTTAACATGTGTTTTTGAGTGTATTAATTGAAGATAGGTATCAAACATAACAAGACAAGATCATTTTAGAAGCAGCAAAATCATTCTGAGAAAACAAGATCATTCTGGTTATTAAAAACAGAAGTTTGAAAAATTAAAATCCTTCTGGTTTTTCATATCATTTAGTCTAATCAAACTAAGATCATTCTAGTTTGCGAAAGAACAAAGCATTCCTTAAACAAGATCGTTTTGGTTTGCGAAAAATATCAATCTTCATTACAAAATTACCAGTCTTCATTATGAAAGCACCATAATTATATACACAAATCATTTCAGACATATTCATTCCAAAAGATTAACAAAGGCAAAGCAAAGCATTAAGACAAACAACAAGATCAATATCTAGTTTGATAGCTAAAGTAACAAGTACAACTTGGACAAAAATGACAAGACATTGATACTGCATTTCTGAGCAACTTGCGTACTAAGCAAAAAAAACATGACATCTAATAGTAGTCAAAAGTTCTTAGTCCAACACTTACTTAAAACAGAAACGAAGATCATTCTGGTTATAAAGCAAGAACATTCTTGTTATATTACAACACATGTCTATTAAAATTAAAACTGGACAGTTGGATTCCCAATGGCTACATGAGCTGTCATAGGCCTTCATCAAGCCTATAAAAGAAGCCTCAAGGTCAAGGAAAGACCAAGAGTTTGAAGTGCAAGCAATATATCACTTAAGCAATCATTCTTGAGAAATCTAAGCTTTTCAATTAAGCAAAAACTCCAGTTCTTCTTCACTAGATTTAAGGAACTATTTCTTGAGTCTTTTTTCTAAGAATCAAAACTCAAACAAGTGTTGAGTCTATTCTTATCCATCAATCCTCTTCAAATCATTTCATTTGAAACTCAAGACTATAATGCTAAAGATAGTTTGAGTATATTGTAAATATCCTTTTGTGATTAAAAGGTGACTTGTAAAAACCCTTTATGGATTGAAAGGCAACAGTTGGAAATCATTTCAAGGTCAAAAGGTGAAATATAGTAACTGATCAAGATTGATCTCGAAAGTTGGTGTGAAAAGCAAGAACATTCTTGTTTGAGCACTTTAGTGAAAAAGCTCACAAATTGTGAGGATTGGACGTAACCCACTTTGGGTAAACCAGGATATATTACTGTGTGATTCTCTTTCCTTTATCTTTGTTTATTTCTCACTCACTAAGCAAATATCACATAAGGAAATTTTCTTTTGATTTCACTAACCAAGAACGTTATGCTTTTGTTGTGTTTGAAACTAAGATTAATCTTGAGTTAACTAAAATTAAAAGCAGGAATTAATTTTTAAAAAGGACAATCACAATTCAAACCCCCTTCCTTGTGATTGACATTGTCATTTCAACACCGATCATTTCTAACCTATTTTTCTTGCATATGATTGCTTCTTATTTTTTAGGGCCATGATGAACGAAGCTACAACTATGAAGAAAATATTATCCACCTATGAAGCTACATTCGAACAGTTTATCAATCTGCAAAAATTAAAAATTTTCCGTAGTCAAAATGTGGACTGGGATTGTTGGGAGTTCAAGTAGTACTCGACACTTGTAAGTATCTGGGGACGCCCTTGATTATTGGTCGAAGTAAAAATACTACGTTCCAATTTACCAAAGATAGGGTGTGGAAGAAAATCAATTATTGGAGTAGCAAATGTTTGTCTAAGGCAAGAAAAGAATTGCTTATTAAGCATGTTCTTCAGGCTATTCCTTCTTATGTAATGAGTATCTTCCTTTTACAATCCCCGTGGGGTGATGTTATTGAGAAAATGATGAACTCTATTTGGTGGGGCCAAAATAATGATCACAAAAAAGGTATTCATTGGTTTTCTTAGTACAAACTCTCTATGCACAAACACGACGGTGGAATAGGCTTTAAAAATATTAGTATTTTTAACCATGCTATGCTTGCTAAACAAGGTTGGCATTTTATAAATAGCCTCAATACTCTTGTCAGTAGACTATTCATAGCAAGCTACTTTCCAGTGGTGATTTCCTTAGGTCTCAAAATAACCCAAACTATATGTGGAAAACAAAGGGTTTTGCTGGCTTTGATAAAACAATAATAGTTGTCTTTGGATTGTTGTTTCAGCCGATGTATTCCAACATTTCTCATTGTATCCCTTTTATTTGATATTTTTTCTATTGCTCATTTCAAGTAGGAAGTGATGTCTTCAATGTTTACTTTCTAGTTTAAGAATGCCTATAAATATGCTTGATGTAATCACTTTGTATCATTTTTACCCATTGTATCATTTTACTATGATCACTATAATACACTTTTAGACTTTCTCTCTTTTCCTTTCATTGATGCCATGTTTCTTAACACCGTCTGATGTGAGAGTTGGATCACCAAACTATGAAGTACAAAACTACACATGATGTTCTACTCGAGCACGTCTGACAATTAGAGTGCCTCGCCAAGCAATAATCCTTTTTTGTGTTGTTGGGGGAATAAGACACGTAGCTAGGTGAGCAAGATATATGTATTTAAGGGAAAGTAACAAATTTTAAAGAATTTTATAACACTGAGTACTTCAAAAATTCAACAAAATCATTGTGAAACATCAACATTTGAAGATTCATCTTTGGACACAAGTGATTAAAGATTCAATGGATCTCCGTATGTGTAATATTTCGTTATCGATATTTCTATTTCGTTGTTTCTGAGTAACTAATTTCTTAAATTAGGATTAAATAAACCGCTTTGAATATATTATGTCATTTAACTCTAATTTGATTTATTCAATTGATGTTTATTTTAACTTAGCTATTTGTCTCTGTTATTAGTGCTATTCTTAAATTTATTATCATAGAATTGATTTTGAGATTGCTTCACTATTGGGTAATCAGTAGTAATAACAGAAATCGATACTTTTAGGAATATTGAAATATAATCTGTGTTATTATAAATAGTTGTCGTTCATGTTTTAACTAATAAATTAAACACTTAAGTAATTAGAAATTTATAGGGTAAAAGGAATTTTGAGTTAAGAAATTGTGTTAAATCTCTTACGATGATTTGAACGTTATGATGAATAAACTTAATTGTATATTAGAGAATTTTAGATCACGATCATGTAGATGAGATGATTCAAGTCTTTATTGTCTTTTAAATTTGTTAATTAATTAAACGTTTGCAATTTACCTTATGTTGCAAAAATTATTCCAACAAATTATCTTTCACCTATGGAAAATTAACTTTGTTGCATGATAAATTAAGATATAATCCCGTCAAGACGATATTATTCCATTATTACTTGATACTATTTAGTATACTTGTCAAATTGTTATTATATCTGTTATAAATTCATCCCTTACCAGTAACTTATTGAAAAAATCTCAAGTTTTACAATGAATAAAGATAAGTCTCAAACATGTTTATGAAGACAAACATCATTCACCTCATAAATCAATTTCGTAGAAATGAGTTAGACTTAATAAAAAAATAATTCGGATATATTATCAAAGTTTATCCATCAAATTACCCACCATATATATCTATACACCAAAATTATAAGCTCTGGCCGTGAGATAATTTATTGAAAAAAACTCAAATCTTACATTAAATAAAGACTAAGTATGAAAGATGTTTATAAATAAAAAAACCTATACATTTTAAGTCAATTTTACAAGAGTGAGTTATGTTTAAGGCGAGTTCTTCTGTGGACCACCTTTATAAATGATTCACCATAGGCTATTATTTAAAAATTATCGAAAATTATAACGATAATTGACAATACTCTTCAGAAATAATAGTTTGTGATCCTCCTCGTCTTTATGAAGAAAAATGGTGATCCGATTGATATCAATTCAATACGAGATACATATTTGTTTTTTTGTATTGTTATCAAACCAATATTATTTAAGTCAATATCTCAGTCGTAAAAATGAAGGTGAACGTTAGTGTCTATATCTAAGAGACGACGTATGTGATTGTTGAAGTTTTAAATATTTTTTACAGTTGGTCCACGGTGGACCATGGTCATGTTAGAATTTAGGTAAAAATACACTTATAATACTTTAAGTGTAACTCAATTTCCGCTTAAGTCTCTTAAGATTATTTTATCTCAATTTAGTCATTTAAGTTACATTCTGTTTACACCGTTAGTCTTTAATCTCAATTTTGACAATAATTATTTCAATTGAAAGTTTTTTGTCACTACAAACTTTACTATATACTGCAACAATATGTCTCTGATACTAATCCTTATGAAAACACTCACCAAATCTTATAAATTGTTTATATTTCTTGATTTTATCTACAACAATTTAAACACGCACATAGTATTTAAAACAAGGAAATAAAAGTTCACCCAAATAATTATTGTATGTAATTTCCTTCACGTGCAAAGTAGCTCAAAAGTCAATTCATTCAAACGTTTGATTAGATCTTAACATTTCATGACAGTAATTCGAGAAAATTTTCAAACTTAAAGAATCATATGCATAATATAATATATCGTAAAGACTAATAATGCAAACCGAATATAAATTAAAGAACCGAATCAGAAAAAAAAATAAACTTAAAATCCTAAATGAAAATTAAAATAAACATAAAGTATTAAATGTGTATTTTTGTCTAGAACTTTTTTTCAAACAAAAAAAAAAATTTTAAATGTATTTCCCATTGGCTACTTTTAACCAAAAATCATAGTCTATGGGTGAGCTAGAAGAGGGGGTGTGGGACTATACATTGAATAGAAAACGAAGAAGAATAATGAATGGTCCAATCCTTTAAATACTAGTGATATTCCCGCGACAACACAAAAAAGTACTACTTACTAGTAAATAGTAATGACAAAGAAAGTTTGAAGTGTAAGCGATCGAGTTTGTGTTTGAGTTTGAGTTTCCACAGTTGTACTAAGTACACACACACTGTAGTGTAGTTCATTCGTGGTCCCATTTTCATCACCACAAGTACTATACATTATACAATAGTGGCATAGTGGTTGCTTCTTAATCAAAAAAATCTTTCACACTTTGATTTTAACTCTCAAACTTAGTTACATTCAATTTTAACTTACTCAGCCAAAACGGGTCTCCCTCTTTGGTTACTTGGTTTCGGTCCAGACCTCTTGTGGGCCGATATGAACCACCTCCTCTCCTTCCTCTTCCACCAGGTACTTTTTTTTTTTTTTTTCCATCAAATTAAATTCCTTCAATCTATCATAGTATATTCCTTTTTAATGAAGTTTTTTTTTTTTTT
>JBBPBO010000005.1:82212399-82257579 GCA_037974295.1 Cicer cuneatum
ATTAAAGTCCATTTTAGTGAACCAATGTTTTTTTTTTTTTTTTAATTTGTTGATATAGGGAGTGTTGGATGAGCAATTCTTGCAACTCCAGCAACTACAAGATGAAACATCACCAAACTTTGTTTCCGAGGTTGTCAACATTTATTTCCACGAGTCCGAGAAGCTTCTTAGGAATCTAAGAACATTGCTGTAAGTAATAATAATTCAATTAATTAATTTTCTTGCATTTTATTACATTTTTTTTTTGTCTAATGAAAATGATGGATTTTTTATTTTTGGTGTTAAAGGATGGAGAGGGAATATTTGGACTATAAGAAAATGGGGATACATTTGAATCAGTTTATGGGAAGCAGCTCAAGCATTGGTGCAAAGAGAATGAGTAACGTTTGCATTGCTTTTCGTGTCGCTACTGAACAGAACAATCGTGCCGGGTGGGTGCCTACCTCTATCTCTATATTCGTGCATCATTTCTTTTTACTCTAGTTATTAATCACATAAGCAAATCTTTTTTATTTTTTATTTATTTTAAATTTTGCGCAGTTAATCACCGTCCTCTAAATGAATTTAGGCTATGTTTAAATGAGGTAGACGAAATAATTGTTGTATTTATTATTTTTATAAATGTGAAGAAAAAATATTGCATTGAGAGTATTGTATAGATTGTTAGTTAGTGGGTACAATTATAAAAATATAATTAATATTATTTTGTAAATTAAAATGATCAATTATTTGAGATTTTTTTTTCTTTTGCAAATAGGTTAATTGTTGTAGGAAGAAGAGTGATACATATTTCATAAGAGTTTGAGTATAACTTTTTCTTTTTAGGTGTTCATAATAACTTTGATAAATTATTGTGTGTCATTGTGATTTTGATGAAAGATGTAATTTAAAGTCATGTTTATTTTATAAAAAAAAAATTATATTTTTATTTTTAAAAACGTGTATTTATTTTCTTTTGATGAAAAATTCTTGAAGTGAATTATTGTTATAACAAAATAACATGTTAATTAGTGAAAATGCATCTTTAAAATTAATGATTTCTGTTAACAATTAAATTTAACATAAGTTTTTAAAAATAAAAACACTTTTACGAAATAAACAGAACTAAAGTTTTAATAAAATGATGGTATTACCTTAATTTTGTAAAATTTACCACTACTTCAATTATACTCTTACTTAGATTCACATTTATTTTACTCAATCTTAAAAGTGTTAGAATTTCATTAAAACATAGTGTTAAAGGTATATTGATGATATAGTGTTACTTCGGTTAAAAGAATAATCTTTGTTTGGATGTGCATCACTAGGAACATATTAAAAGTAATATAAAAATGAAAATAACCAATATTCTAACTAAAATAAAAGAACAAATATTTATCTCATATTAAATCAATATAAATTAAATAATAATTTTTTTTATAAAAATAAAAAATTCGCAAACTATTATTAAAATTTGGGATGATTTTAAAATACTAGATCACACCACTTGTAAAGTGGTGCACAGAAAAATGAACTCTAACTATTGTTTAATCTGTGCCCAAAAAAATTGCAGATGCTTCCGAGCGTTGGAAATGCTAGAACATGAATATTGCTATCTCAAGAACAAATTGCACGAACTGTTTCAAGTAAAGTTGCACTCAACCTAATTAAGCTAGTTAGCAACCTATATATCATATACTATTGATATTATTACTAACTATTAATTGAGTCAATTTATGATACATCCTCTTATTATATTTTTAATAATATTTGTTAATGGCAGATTGAACAGCAACGTGCTTTGGCAGCTGGAGTGAGGTATCCAGTTCAGAATGAATAAAGTAAAAAAATTAAAGAAATAATGATTAGATATATGTTAGGAATTTTTTTAAAAAAAATTTATTTTCTACTTTTCATGTTAATCCTTTCTAGTTTCGTAATGCTAAGGGCACGTCTTTTCCTTGTTTTAGACAAACCAAGCAAAACATACCTTTTGTACTTGGTTGTGTAGGGAATAGGAAAAATTGGGGGGGTCACTAGCAACTTCTCTGCCATTTTGGATTCTCTTCTTTATGTAGTGGAATCATGCTATTATGCTTTGCTGTAACTTTGTTCACTTTTTTGAATTAAAGTGGATCAAATCTTTTGAAAGTTTAGTGTTTTTTGTGTTTATTATTCATAGAAATTATGCTGCATTTGTAGATTATAGTTTAGGTCTAGAGAGAAATTAATGAATAAGGTTATGATGGAAATGGAGATAGAGTTTAATATAAGTATTTATTTATTATTGAATAATGTGTTGGAGTTTGGAGCGGATTTGATACATTAGTATCGTGAGAGACTTGTTAGAATTATGGAGAGTAATTGATTTTACAATAGCTACAATTTGTAACTTTTAAAAATCACGACGATTCACATTTATTCTGATAAATTTACTGTGATACCAAACATACATTTAATCAACTTGAAAACAAACTCAAACTTACAAATTAATTGGAATTCACTCACTCACGTGTTTCTTGACACAAGAAAATGATAAGTAATCAAAAAATTTATTGAATGATTATGATTGCATGTACATCAATTAGGAGTCTAGCTTTCCTTTTATATACAGGTTAGTTGCAACTTATTATCTAACTTTTTTAACTACTAACAACTCATAATTAACTCTTAATAGAGTTAGTATTACAATCATGAATTTGAATTACATCACATTATACCCTCTTAATTCAAATTAATTTTACTACACATTCTTAGTTTTTTCCTTATTTATTCAGACTTGCTTATCTTCAATGTTTTGTCAAAATGTCTGAAGTTGATCTTCAAACTTGCAAAGCTCGACTAAAAGCCATCATTTGTTGACTTGATCTCTAAAAAAATGAAACTTCATATATATGCTTGTTGGAGCCATGTGCAATAGGATGTTTGGCTAAGTCTATGGTAGACTTGTTATCAACTTTTAGTTTCATCACCTAATCTTCCTTCATCTTCAATTATTACATCAATATCTCAAGCCATTGTGCTTGACTAGCTCCAAAAGTAGCTGAAATATACTTAGCTTCACAGCTTGATAATGCCACTACATTAAGAAATTGATGCTTTTCGAAGCATAAAGATGTAGCATGAAGTGCTCTTCCTATCATATGCATGTCTACTCCAATTAGAATTAGTGTTACCTAGAATACCAAGTTCAATTAACCCTTTCAGATATCTCGATACTCTCTAAATTGCTATTATATTTGATCTTCTAGGTTCCTCCATTATCTACTTATAAGTCCATAATTATAAGAGATATCAGATCTTGAGTTGTACATGCACCTCAAGGAACCTATTAGTTGTCAATATAATGTTGCATAAATAGTTGATTCTTCATTGTTTCTTTTCAGCTTACTTTTATTTCAAACCTTCTTAGCACACAAATTGCATACTTCTTTTGATGAAGGAATATTCCTTATTTTGTTGTCACAAACTCCATCCTGTAGAAAGTATGAGAGCTTTCCTAAGTTTGTCATTTCAAACACACACATCATCTTTTGTTTGAATTTATGAATTTCAAGTTGATTGTCACATATTACAAGCAAGTCTTCTACATAAAGACAAATTAGAATGATTCCAATGGCATTAGACTGCTTTATATAAATTATGTGCTCAATTGAGCACGTCACAAAACTAGGTTTCACATAAAATTGTCAATAAGCTTGTCCCAAGCTCTTGGAGTTTGTTTCAAGCTATACAAAGATTTATTCAATTTATAGACTTTTCTTTCCATTCCTTTCTTCTCAAAACCTGGAGGTTGTTTTCTAAACACCTCTTTCTCCAATGGACCATTAAGAAAAACATATTTCTCATATAGTTGACTTAATGTCTATCCTTTCCTACTTGCCACTGCCACTATAAGTCTTAATGTCTCAATCCTTACAACCGAAGCATAGATTTCATCAAAATCTAGGCCAAGCTTTTTGCAAAATTTTCCTTTTTCAACCAGTCTAACTATTTACTTTACTATTGGGTTCATTTTCGTTTTAAACACCCATTTTACTTCAATGGGTTTCTTCTTATTGGGCAGATTTCACAAGTTCCCATGTATTGTTCTTTTGAATTGATATCAACTTATAGCTAGCTTAATTGGTAATGGGAGTGAATCAACCGTTGGCTTAGCCCCTAGGCCATCGGTTTGACTCCCACATAAGGCACAAACTTGCTAATTTTCAATGGTGGAAAACGGGGGACAGAAGGTCGGGAATAACAGTGCCAATCAGAGGGGTCGAGCTGTTATAAAAAAATGTGCATTTTTCGTAAAAGTTTGACACCTCTAATAGGAACTACTACTAACTCAATTGGTAGTTGAAGTGAATGAATGGTGGTAATTAACCTTTAGGTCCAAAGTTTTGTTGAGGCAAAATCACTAATTAATGTTTTGAGGATAATCAAATAAAGCATGTTGCTATGATTCTAAAAGCGTGTTGCTATTTAACATGTGTTTTTGAGTGTATTAATTAAAGATATGTATCAAAGATAACAAAAGATCGATTTGGAAGAAGCAATATCGTTATGAGAAAGCAAGATCGTTCTAGTTATTAAAAAATAGAAGTTTGGAAAAACGAAGATCATTCTGGTTTTTCACAGCATTCAGTATAATCAATCCAAAAATATTCTGGTTTGCGAAAGAAAAATTTTTTTATTAAATCAAGATCGTTTTATGCTGTGAAAAAATATCAATCTTCATTACAAATTACCAGTCTTCATTACGAAAGCAACAAAATTATATACACAAGATCGTTTTGGAACAAGTGTATGTTCATCAACCTCCAGGTTTTAAAAATCAAATTAAACTAAACCATGTTTTCAAACTTACCAAAGCTCTATGTGGTCTAAAACAAGCCCCTAGGGTCTGGTACGAAAGACTAAGCTCTTTTCTAATAAAAAATGGACTATCTAGAGGAAAAATTGAAAGAACACTTTTTAAGAAAATTGATAAAAATGATTTACTCGTTGTTCAAGTGTATGTCGATGACATCATCTTTGGATCAACAAATGAAAAACGTGTGAGGATGTTTCAAATCTCATGCAAAGTGAATTCGAGATGAGCATCATGGGAGAGATAAGATATTTTCTTGGCTTACAAATTAAACAACATGAAGATGATATTTTTTATATGTCAAGAAAAATACATAAAAGATCTTTTAACAAAATACAAAATGAATGAAGCCAAAATAATGATGACTCTCATGCACCCATCCTCCACTTTGGACAGAGATGAACAAGGAAAATCCATTTATGAAAAGGAATACAGAGGAATGATAGGTTTTAACTACAAGTAGGACCGATATCGTGTTTGCAGTAGGATTATGTGCTAGATTTCAATCTTCACATAAAGAATCTCCTTTATACGCTGTAAAAGAGTTTTTCATTATATTGTTGGTACTACTGATCTTGGCTTTTGGTATAGCAAAAGAACTCACTTTGATCTTGTAGCCTATTGTGATGTTGGCTACGCCGGAGATAAAATTGAAACGAAAAGCACAAGTGGTGCATGTCAGTTTTTTTGGAGAAGCCTTAATAAGATGGTCATGTAGAAAACAACATACAATTGTACTATCAACCACTAAAGTTGAATATGTCTCAGCTGCAAACTATTGATATCAAGTTCTATAGATAAAAAATCAACTTGAAGTATTCTCTGTAAGTTATTCAAATATCCCAATTTATTGTGACAATACTAGTGCTATTAATCTCTCTAAAAATCTCATTCAACATTCACGATCTAAACACATTGAAATAAAACACCATTTTATCTGGGATCATGTTAACATAGAAGAAGTTGAATTAATTTTTGTGGACTCAAAAACTACTTGTTGACATATTTACTAAATCCCTTGTTGAAGAAAATTTCAATTTTATCAATGAAAAATTAAATATCATTAAAAATCCAATCAAACCTCATTGAAAATATTAACTAGAGTGTTTTGGTCAAAAACCACGAATGTTGTCGTTTTCGCCCAACCGTCCCTGTTTCCAAAGGACTTAACTTCAAATGGACCACACATATTTGAGTGTATGACTTGCAGATTCATAACAACTTTTGTGGGAATTATGAATTTGTATGACTTTATGGGTTGTTTAGTTTCACAACAACCTCCACATACTTGATTTGGAAGTTGAATTTGAGGAAATCCCTTCACCATACCACACCATTTCTTTTACTTCAGCATTGAAACATCAGTGCTCAAGCACAATGATACCAAACTTGAAAGTCCTATTTTTGGGAACAAGACTTTTCAAAATCACATTGTTTCTTTCATAAATATCTCCATATGATTTTCGTTCATTTCCATGGAATAGCCCATCTCAAGTTATTGTCCCAAACTCAACAAATTACTTAATTTTAGGCACATAAAGCACATTGCTTATGATTGTTGTTTTTCCTCTAAGTTTTTTCTTCAAACAACCTTTATCAAATTTTTTCTATCAACAATTTTAGTCTTTTCTTTTATATCAACTCATGTATATTATTAGAATTTTTGAATGATTTTTTACAAATATATTTATAATATTATAAGAATCTCTTCAATAAATTTTTTAGAAATTTTCAATAAAATATGAATTAAACATGAAATTTTAAGCGTTAAAAGCTTTAGAAACTCATATTTAATTTATGCATTTAATTGTTAGTTTTTCTTTCTTGTCAACATTTTCTATTGTAAATGTATTGTTCCAAGTTGAAAATCTATTGTTCAAAATAGATTCATATTTGCTTTGTTTTTTAATTTGATTTTTTGATTTTTTTTAAGTTTATAATAAAGATGATGAAAATTGATGGTGAAGAGGATGAAAGATTTAATTTGTGTTGCTACAAGAATGAAGAACATGTAGTTTTGTTTCAAACCCTTTTTTTTTTTTTGAAATATTGGAGGGTGGTGAGTTATGTTTTGGGAGAAGAAAAATGGGGACTGGGGAGTGATGAAGACCAATGAGTAGTTCAATTTCACCAATTTTTTTTGAAGAAGGGAGAAATATTTGGATTTGAGAACATAAATCAAGAGATTTGTTTTTCAATATTTTTTTTTAATTTTTTAATTTAATGAATATGTGATACTTTTGAATTTGATGAAGATGATAATTATGGAGAGAGATGATGATGAAAATTGATTTATTTTTTGATGGAAGAAGAATTCTAATTTTTATTTTGATATTTTAAATTTTTATATAAAAAAAAAAAGATGATGAAGAAGACAATTATGAAGAGAAAAAAAAACAATATTAGATCCAAACATAGACTAAACTAAATATAAATGATTATAAGTGTATTCATACCGTTTTATAGTTTTAAGGGTTGAATTTGTATTCTCTTTTATAGTTTTATTTTTTATGCATAAAACTATTTATGCCGTTTTACATGTATATACATTTTTTTTTTCATCGTTTCTTTTCATTTTCTTTCAAACCAAACCATTATAAAATAATTCTATTTTTTCCTTTCTTTTTCTCTTTTTCTATCTTTCTTTTCTAAACTAAACAAACAATTAAATGACCAAATAAAAAAAAATTAAAGTATTTAAATAAGAAATATAATAAACTCAAACAATTAATTATTTTTCCTAAACTAATTAATTAAAAATTCACAATATGGGTTTTTATTTTAAAGTATTCAAAAAAGTAACCAAATCTCATGATGAGACCAACTAAAAGAATAATTCTTTTTTACGCAATAGGAAGTCGCATATAAGGGATACGATGATCATGTATTAAGTTTTAATTTTTTTTCTTTTTATTTTAACAATTGAATAATTGTTAATTTAATAAATAAAAAATAAGAAAATATTTTAAAAAACAAAATTATATTAATAAAATACATTAAATTGATAAAAAAAAATACGGTTTAATAGATGTGTCAAAATAAATAACATGTTATATTATTTTAATAATCCCTCCTATTTTGCAGATAAATTAGCAATTTAATTATATTTTGTTAACAATTCGTCATATTTTTTCTCCGGATCTAATAAATAAAAATTAATAAAAATAAGAATAATTATAACTAAAAAAAAAAAGTAAATTATATTAATGTATTTTCTTTGAATAATAAAAATAATTATATTTATACGTCCATTTTAATGTATTTTCTTTGAAATTATTAATATAATTTACTTTATTATTATTATTTTTATTTATTATATTAAGTGCTAATTTAACTGCAAAATAAGAGTGAATTGTTAAAATAATATAATACATTATTTATTTTGGCACATCTACTCAAATGACTTTAATATTTTGTTTAATTTTATTAATATAATTTACTTTTTTTATTAATTATAATTATTTTTATTAATTTTGATTTATTAGATCCGGATAAAAAATAAGACAAAATTGTTTAACAAAATATAATTAAATTGCTAATTTGTCTGCAAAATAAAAATAATTATTAAAATAATATAACACGCTATTTATTTTAACACATCTACTCAACCATATTTTTTTCAATTTATTATAATTTATTTAATTTTATTAATATAATTTTATTAAAAAATATTTTTATTATTTTTTATTTATTAAATTAATAATTCTTTCATTGTTAAAATAAAAAAAAAAAAATTTAACTCAATACATGGCCGCATCCCAGACGACCTCCTTTTAAGTTGGTCGCATCATAGAATGCTGACGTACTACAAATTTTAAAGTGGGTTAGTTTGGTTGCATTTTTGAAAATGATATTTAAACAAAAAAACCATATGGACATGATGGTAGAATTATTCTTTTGCATTTTTTTTGCATGTAAGAAAAGAGAACCTTGCTTACACACTAATAAGTCGTGTCAATCAAATCAATCCACGAGTTATATTTCATCAGGTGTGTGAGGATATACAAAAGGCACATAATCTCCTTACTTTTTTGTTTCTCTAGTAAAGAGTTGTAGCTAGAGTTACAAATACCAAACAATTTAGGGAAGGTTTTCATTCCAACGATTCCCAAAGCTCTCCTTCTTTCTACCAACCAAACAATTTGATATATAATGTCACTGTAGAGAATCTAGCTATCTAGATGATATATTGGTCAAAAGTTCAAAGTAACCTAACCACACTACAACGTCTGCATTTAGCATATTCAAAAATTTAAAACCATCATCAACCTACCATACCTATTGAAATGTACTTGCCTCGGTGGAGTAGGTGTGTATAATACTCTAAAGACTTGAATGTTTTGTATAAAATGAATTTTTGATTTTTTGATTTTTAAAATTGATTTTTGAGATTTTTTTGTCATCACTATTTTTACGATGTTGCATTTAAATTATATTTGTAAATTTGATAAAATATTTTTAATGTCATTATTATAGTTATTAATTTTATTTATTTATATTAAACTATTAAAAATCAATTTATTTTATTTTATTTATATATTAAAATATTTAAAGTTAAAATTTTAAAAAAATATTTTTAAAATTTATTTATTTTATTTAATTTTTTTTATAATTTAAGATTTTAAAATTAATAAAATTTTATTAATTTTATTTTAAGTATTTTAATATTATCTTTCATATTTAAATTTATTAAATTTTTAATATTATTTAATTTTCATTTTATTTATTTATTATCAAAATATTAAAAATAAATTTATTTTATTTATAAATTAAAATATTAATATTTTATTTATTTTATTCAACAATAATTTAAAATTTTAAAATATGTATATAAAATATTTTAAATTTTATCTATTTTATTTTTTAATATTTTAATATACAAATTAAACTAATAATAAAATTAATTACAATAATAATAACATATAAATTATTTTATCAAAGTCATAAATGTCACATAATTAAAGAGAGTTCTGCATAATAAAAATAGTGGAGATAAAATAATCTAAAGAACTTGTTAATATGGAAATTAAAAAATTGATTTTTGAAAATAAAAAAGACTAAAATTTTATTTTTTACAAAATAGAAGAAGAAAAATACATTTAAATCTACTCTAAACTCTAAAATTGTGAAGTATTTATATCGGATATCGATTACATATTAGTATTCAAAACTAAGATATACATATGCATATTTTAGAAGTATTAGAATTATTTTTGATAATGTTGTGTCAACAATTCTGTTATGGTGAGTTGGTAATTACTTAGAAGAGTCACTTTATAAATTGATTATCACTTGTATAATTTCATTCATTCAGTTGAATCTATAAATACCCTTTGAGTTTTCTCTCCACTTTTCTATCTCCCCATATGGAGATTGTATTCTTGATTTTGTGTTTCAATTTTGATACTAACAAGTAACAACTCTTAATGTGTGCCACGTGTCCATTCTTTCGTGTATGTATGGATCCACAAAATATTTGACAAAACATTCAGTCCACAAAATACTGTACATTATTTTAATTTAAGTCAAGGTTTGTTTTTGTTGTTGACTAAAGTACAAAAAATTCAATCCAAAAGACAGAGCCTATTTTGGTGTGTAGTTACTAGTGAGTGCATATAAAGAACAAGACACTGAAATCTTGCATGGTAGACAGATGCATACTATATGTAATGTAATCAACCAGGCGTGTCATGTCTAGTTCATACCATAGTCAATAGATAATAGGTGGAAGTGTAGAACCATGGAATCACTAGATTACTTTTTACATGTACATATATAATAATGTATCCATCTATTTTCTTGCATTCTGCAACTGTTTGCTCTATTCCACAAATACTTGTATTGCTATTTTTTGAGATTATAGTACAAATTTTATAGGTGTTTTTGAGGTCAATATTTGTATCTCCTTTGTTTTATTGGTACTATGTCTACTACTAACATACTTGTTCAGAATCAACGGAATAAATTTTGTTTAGAGTCTGACTCTCAATTGGTCATTCATACGATTATTCTTTAATATTTTTGTAATCGGTGGAAAAATTGTCTGGTTTTGATTTGTTTTATATATTTTTCTTTTTCTCATATCTATCGTGAAGGGAACAACTGTACCGACAAGTTTGCATATCTTGATTTGACTATTACTTATTTAAATAGTGATACTTTATTGTCTCTTTTACTGAAAATTATTTAAACAGTCAGAATAAGTTAAATCTTTCCAATTTCTAATTTCAATAATATATATTGTTTCTTTACTTATGTTTTGCAATCGTTTCCTTTACTTTTGTATTTTATTTTAGCTTTATATATATATATATATATATATATATATATATATATATATATATATATATATATTAAAGGCTGATTAAAAAAATATACACTAACCATACATGCCTATAGGAATAAATCATAAATTTTATCCATATACTATGACTCTTTTCCAATTTGATGTTTAAACTATAGGAATACATAAAAATATAATAAGTTGAATTCATCAAATTAATTATTGAATAACTTTTATCTATTTCATAATGAGTCATTTTTGTTGATTTCGCACGTATTAAGAAATGAGTATAAATAAAATAAAGAGAATAATAATTTTATCAAATTATTTTCGTTAATTATTGATCTGTTTTCTATTATCATAAATATAAAGTAATATAATATACAATATTGTGCTTTAGAATAATATACATAGTATTAATTAAAGTTTACAATTGAACAAAATAATTAATAACACATTGGAAACTTAAAATGAAATTTATTTTGAGATATAATTTTTTTTAAAGTGATATTAATTGTAAAACAGAGAGATAATTAATTTTTTTTTAGAATTCCTTATACATTGATAATTAATAATACATTGGAAACTTTTAAATAAATCAAAACCAAATTGATGGATTGATAATGGTTTAAGTATTACTTATTATATTTCTATTGTTGAAAGAACAAATTTGATAGAGAATGATAATTTAGAGAATCAAATTAGTTTGTTTATTCCGGCAAGTGAATATTAACTAGTCATTTTTGTTTGTTTATAGTAACACATTTCATACGAAATCGTATTTATACATTTCATAATAAGCAATATTTAAAAGTTGAAATTATACACAAAAGAGATAAACTAATTTGCAAGTTTTAAATTTTATATAGAAACTACAAGAGAGATATTAGCAAGTTTTGCATTTTTTTAATGTTTCAAAGAGCATGCAGCCAAAATGACACACTAAATGCAGAGAAGAGCTATTTTGTAAGTTGGAACTTGCACTTTAATGCATTTAATATCTCCACAAGTTTTTACTTTTAGAGTTGCAATTAAGGGCAACAAGTTTTTCATTTTATTTTGACTAAATTAAATCTTAAATAGAATTGATTTTAAAAGTTTAAACTTATAAAAAAATATTTTAAACTTTTTTAAAGTTTAAATTTAATATTTAACGTAGTTATAAAATAAGTGAAATGTGGAGATATTTTATTAACTACATAAAATAATTCATTAAACACTAAAATTCAAGTCTTCATCCACTTAAAATATTTGATTATTTTAGTGATTAATAAAGTATGGTTAATAATTAATATTTTAGTGATTAACAAAACACTCTAAATAATTGAAATATATATTATTTTATTATATTTATTAGACACATATATACTCTAAGTAGTTAATGAGTAATATTCTAGTAAATTACTAGAACTAGAAACTTAGATATTATTCGAAAGGATATATAAAATATATTTAATATTTTATTTTTTAAAATATATTTTAGGTTTAATTGTAATTTTAGTCTTTTTATTTTTATCAATTCACGAAATCGGTTCTACTATTTTAAAATTGACAGTTTTAGTCATTCATTCTAATCTTTTAACTAAAATATAACAATATGATATGTTTTAAATAATGTGACATATGATATGATGATATACAATTATTAACACCCATAAAATTGTAATAAATCTTTTTAAAAACTTAATTTTCAACTTCATAAATTTTTTATTTTTGTAATTTAATTAATGAAATATGAATAATTAATGCATCTAAATTGTTCTATATTATGAAATCATATGTCACATTATTTAAAATATGTCAAATCGTTATTTGTTAGTTTAAAAATCTAATTGAGAGATCAAAATTATCAATCTTTAAAGTAGAAAGACCAATTCTATAAAATTATCCATATGTGTTGTGAATATTTTTTTATAGGTATCCAATTGGTTCAAATATCCATCCCTAAGTTGAAATAGATCGAGATATCATTTATCTAAACACTATTGAATATGGGAAAATGATTTCAGCATTTGCCAAAAAAATATTCTGAATTGATAGCATCAAAAGAAAGCAAAAGAGAGGTATTATATAATACCTCATGCCAGAAAAGCATATTATCATGATCTTCCCAGTTCCCATTTGTCAGCACTCGAACCTGGGTCAAGCAAGTAATGTTACAAACAATTACCATACCGACCAGGGAGACCAACAAATTATTCTTTGTATTTTATATTTAATATAGTATATACATATTTGTACACTTTTATTTTTCCTATTAATTCGATACCTCATTTTCCCTTTGTATTTATTTTTTATGTCTCAAAGTGTAGCATGAATATATGATGTACACAAAATATTTTCTAAAAACAGAAGAAGCAAAATATAATAAGCCTTTTCTTTTTATCAACAAAATCTAATAAGTCTTGTGGTGACTAGTTACTCACACAAATAGAAGAACTTTTGGACTTTAGTAAGAAAAAGGTCCAAACATAAAAGATGAATTGACCAATTGGCAAAAACATGAATTTTGATTTTAAAAAAAAAACAAAAAGTTGAATTATTCATTATAATTTTTTGATTTTATTTTAGGTACAAATTATAATTTTTTTTATAAATATTCATTATACTTTTTATTTTAAATATATCCATACTAACTAGAATTATTTCAAAGAACCAGAACATTTCAACTTTGCAGCTGGGAATTGGGATAAGCAAGTCCTAAAAATAGTTAGTTATATAAAAAAGATTGCAGTTTTGTTCTAAAATGTCTCGTTTTTTAAAATAAATAAATCAAAATACCTTACTCTCCTACTTAAGCACTAAAATATTTCACTTTACAGGCACACAAAATTGCAACTTTTAACTGCAACTTCTCATATATATGAAAAAAATTTGGTATACTTTTTGGTTTTTATGATAAGAAAAAAAACACATTTCAAGGTACATTAATTATTCTAATTTTTTTTAACTTCCATTTATTATGAGATCTATATTTACCAGTAAGTCGCATGTCAAATACACCCTTCGTCACATGATGAAAGAATTATTTGTAAAAAAAATTGATTCAAAATATATAATCCTTTTAAATTTACAATGTAATAAAACAATTATATTTTTTTCAATTGTATCATATAATTAATATTACATAGATAATTTTTTATTTAATATTTTTTACTTCGATTTAATGATAATGGTGAATGAATGAAAGCATAAGAACAGGAATGTCAGTGAGGATGTACTCTTTATACTATACGATGATGATCGAGCTAATCATTCTTTTGAAGTAACTTCGATGTTCTCTGGCTACCTTCATTGGAGTGGAGTTTCAGTCCCATATCACCCGGAGCGATGTCTTCAACAATTTGGTCGTATTCAGTGCATTCCATGTGATGTTCCTCGAATGGTGGATAGTATAGATTGGGAGTGGCAGAATACTATGAGAGCATGTATAGCAACCTTTCAGAGGCTATATCCTCTAGCGATGTTTCCTGGAAAGGTCATTGTGAACTATTATGCATGGTACGTAACACAATCTAATATGTTAAAAGTAAATGATTAAAAGTTCAACTTTAACTCGATACCAAAAAAGAAATGCAATTGTTTGAAAACTTTACGCATATATTATAATCTTCATTTAATGAAATACAAGATGATTTGATAAATGATGGATCAATGTGTTCCCAATGCTTAAGACATTCTGCATAAGCTATTTCCCATGTCTTCGCACAATCACTACAAAAGTCTCTCCATCTCTGTGAGGTAGGTGGCAAAGGACAATCAAACTTCAATTTTATTTGAACAAGAAAATATTAAACATTAATTTATCTAAACAAAACAATACTATCAATCATAAATTTTACGTGTACCCATTGAATTTCAATGACAAATCCAATTGCTATTAAAGAATTAAGAGAATAATCATTTGATGGTGATTTATTCAGTGGAAAGAATGTCGTATTCAAATTACGAGACAACAACACCAATACATTATATCTTGTTGCTATCACGTAACCCAACTCTGGTATAGTCGTCCACTTATCTTTTCTTGAGCACCAAAACTAGAAGTCTTTAATGAGTTCTGCATTGTTTCAACGTTGTCATCGAAAATATTGTTATAAAGATCTTGAAGTAGATTAATCTCTTTACCCAATTGTGTTCGAACTAAAGGCCAAGATTCTTCGGTCTAACCTAATAATGCTACAATTGTGCGATAACCGCAGTTTCCATCAGGCATAACATATACTATGTCTTCGATATATTGATGAATAAAAGTAGGAAAATGTATCTTAGATGATTGCTCTGCAAATTCTTGAGATGGTTGCCTTGCGAAACGCTGTGATGATAGATTTGCATAACACTGAGATGGTTGCTTTGTAGATTCTTGATATGGTTGCTTTGTAGATTCTTGATATGGTTGCTTTGTAGATTCTTGATATGGTTGCTTTGTAGATTCTTGATATGGTTGCTTTGGAGATCCATGAAAGACATCAACATACTCCCAATATGAAGGATCACGAGGAGCATCAAATTCTTTTCTCTTTTTAGTAGCTCCCTTAGTTTTCACTTTATCGAGTAGTGGACGAATTGTTGTTGTATGTGGAAATACAAGTTCACCCACCCTTTTGCCTTGAATATCCTTTGACCAACAATATCTTATGTCTTCATGTATGCTTTCATTGTCTTTCACTCTTCTAAAAAGTCATATTCTAATAAATATTCTCCATCATCCAATTCATGCTCTATGCTTAATTTTCTCAAAAAAACAGGAATTCTATCTAAAGGAATAACATTACTAGATAGCTGCAAATTTGCCAACTCACAAGCACAGGATAATCTATCATTTGTTCTGATTGAGCAACCACATTTTGTTTTGTCAGTACCTACAATCTTTACTCTCTCTAATTGTTTATCAATTTTTTTAAAACATTTATTTGATACACAGTAATGTAATCTTTGATAAAATGGTGAATTATACCATGGTCAATATTGATAATGGTTTTCTGAAAAGACAATTTGATGTTACACACTTGGTTCTTCAACATCATATTCACAACATCTCAACTTTTACACAAGTCTCTATTACTAGTTTGCAACATGTTTTTCAATCTCCAATGAACAGACTTAGCTCTACAAATAAATTAAATAAAACAAATTAAAATAAATCACATAAATTACTAAATCATATTTCTAAAACAAAACAAATCATAATTTAAAAGTACATGTTATCGTTGTGTTCCCTAAATGCATCACTTTATTGGTCCAAGTCAGACAAATCTTTCTTTGTAAGGTGTCAACCATGAATCTTTAACATAATCAACAAAAAGGATAATATCAGCACACACTAGCTCAAAGTGTTGCAAGTGATTATCATACTCCTCCACACTAGTTGAAAATACAATTTTTTTCCATAAATCCATTACCTAATCTTGTCTATCCTTTCTCACATATTGTGTGCATTTTGCCCCAACATTTTTTTAATATGAAAATGACATAGCAAATTGATTGAAGTAGGAAATACAACACCAATAGCATTCATCATGACAAGATCTCTATCCGTCACAATACCTTTAGAAATTAAATTCTCATATAGAAACAACTGTCTTACCATTTCAAATGCTTAGATGAAGGTATCTTGTCGATCTTGTTCCAAGTAAGCAAATGCAAAATAAAATGTCAAGCCAGTAGATGTTACACCAACAATTTCAAACAATGGTAGTTTATATCTATTTGTTTTGTATGTGCTATCACATATTAAAACAAAATGAAACGTGTTCATCAACTTTATACAATTAGGATGCGTCCAAAAATATGTCTCTCAGAACATCTGAATAATCGTGTCTTTTTGTCCAATGCACACAATTTTCATTTTGTATTAACTTCAAGAGATGTTGCACTTCTGTGTACGAACCTCTCAAGATGATCGATAAGTACTCCTTGCTTTATATATTTGAGTGGAAATTATGAGATTCTCTTTATTTCTCTCTTTCAAAGAATTCAAAATGAACCTTGGTGCAAGCTTATACTTTGTCATGTCACTAACAAATTTTCTCTCATCTTCATTTAAACGTCCCAAATATGATTGATCGTCTAAAGTATCCGCTAAATCGTGATTGTGTGTTCCACAACGAACACTAATTTTCCATCATTCACCGATACTCAACGGTATACATCTGAGTTTGAATGGACAATTTTCCTTGTGAGAACAAGTTACTGTTGGTTTTGATTTATATCTTCCACGTCTTTCGTGTTCCAAAATTAATTTGTCTTTTCTTCATCTCTTTCTGGTAGCTTTATCAAATCGAATGATAACAATTATATTCCATTTTGTCTTCCAATATTTTTTGCCCATTCGAATATAGCTTCTCGAGAGGAAAAAATCTACAAAATATATTTTAAATAAAACATCAATATATGTCTATAAATTAAAAACTAAAACTTATAAAATCAATTACCATTAAGATTACCTGATCAGTCGTGAATTTATCTGTAGAATCTATAATTGGTATTGTAGCAGGAACCTCAACTCTACTCATAACAAATTTAAAAAAATATACTAAATTTCATACTTATATTATAAATATAATAATTAAATAAAAAATTTAACTATTTTAAAAAAAATTTATTACATTTAAAAACTTTCAGCAAAACTCAAAATTTCGAAAGTTTCGAAATGTAATCTTTATTTCGAAAATTTGATTTCTAAAACCTTCGAAGATTTTAATTGTTTTGAAACTTTCAAATTTTTGAAAAATCTAAAATTTTTCTATTTTGAAAGTTTCTGATTGTTCAAAACTTTTGAAGTTCTGGAATTTTTGTATTTCGAATGTTTCGAAATTCTAGAAATTTTATATTTCGAAACTTTGAAATATTCAAGTAACACTTACTTTTTGATTTCGAAGATTTGGAAAAATTTGAAAGTTATGGTGAATTCACTAAATGTTCGAAAGAAGAGGTGAAAAAATAAGTAGTAAATTTTTTTTGAGGTTTTTATAGATGGTTAAAAGGACAAAATTGTATTTTCATGTGGGTTGGGGCGATAGCATGTATATGTGAGGGAGTATGGGGTAGAAAACTCATACTCATTTGGTGGAAAAATGGGCCTAACCCAAAAAATAATGGATGAAACCCAAAAGGCTCTAGAAAAGTAAATAAATAAAAACAGAACGGTGTCTTTCATACCCCCACGTTTATACCTTTACCTCCCAGACCATAAGTAAAATACATTTTTGTCGTCATATAAAGTATAAAATTTGAAAATTTTACCATTTCGACATTTGAAGTTTTCCGGAAGAAGTAAATTTTTTTGAAAAACTTCCGGAAAACTTAAATTACAAGTTTCCCGGTAGTTGATTTTCAATGAAAACTTCCGAAAAACTTACTGGGAAGTTTCCCGGTAGTGCAATTTTTTTCGGAAAACTTTTTTTCAAGTTTCCCGGTAACTTCCGGAAAACTTGAAAAAAAGTTTTCCGGAAAAAATTGCACTACCGGGAAACTTGAAAATCAAGTTTTCCGGAAGTTTTTTTTTTTTTTTAAAATTTAAAAAAAAATTGGCAAAGAAAAAAAAAACTACCGGAAAACTCCGTACAAGTTTTCCGGTAACTACCAAAAAACTTCCCTACAAGTTTTCCGGTAGTTTTAAAATATGCTATTTTTCCAGAAATTTTTTTTCAAGTTTTCCGGTATCTACCGGAAAAATTTGTTTTCAGACATCCGGAAATCTTTGAAGGGGTAAAAAAAAATCTTTTACATAAATAAAAATAGTAAAAACTGTTGCAGGGTATTATTGGAATTTTCAAAATTATGTAGGGGTATAAGTTTAAAAGAGGGGGTATGAGGTACAACATTCATAAAAATAAAAGTCTTAAGATGTGAGTTTTCGTTAAATAAAAATAAAGGTTAGACCATTTTTTTTTTCTCTCTCTCTATATATATATAAGGATGTACAAAGGACAAGTTAAATCAAATTGTGTTAATTTCTGCAAAAAAAAAAAAAAAACAATGTTTTAAGTTTTGAAGAAGTATATCTCATTCATCTTATAAATTTATGATATCCTTCAATCTAAAATCCAAAAAATTCATCAATCTTATAACCTTCAAATTCATAACATACAAATTCAAATTCAACCTTTTAAACTCAGAAATTCTTTCTTCTTCCAAAACATTTGTATCACTCATCTTCTTCATTTCCTTCATTTTTTATCTCGTTCATCTTCTGCTAATTTGGACAATATATTGAGTAAAGTTTAAACTCCTAACAAAAAATAAAATTAAAAAGAAACAAAAAAAAATCAATATCAATTAATTTAACCATTTAATAAAAAAAAAATCTAAATCCTTAAATCTCAAACTCATAACTGTTTAAACTCATAACTTTGAAATTGAAAGTCAAATTTACACTTCTTTTTTACCTTTTCATCAAGCTCACATAACCAACTTTTATGCTATGTCTTGTGACATGAGAATTATTTATAAAAAAATTGATTCAAAATGTATGATCTTTTTAAATTTACGATATAACTTTAAAAGTTAAATATATTTTAAGTCTCTACAAAATTAAATTTTTTTAAGTTTAGTCCCTATTAAATTTTAATAGTTGTTTCAGTCTCTTATAAACTGGCGTTACCACAAATAGTCCTTGACGTTTAAATAGTGCTGACGAGGATGATAAAAATCTGACTTGATCTCTTCACATAGACATTTTATACGACGTGACATTTATGTGGTCATTGACTCAACAATAATATTAATTTTATATTATTTTTTACACTAACTAATTTATATTATTGACCAAATTAATTTTTCAATTAATCCAATTAATGATTTAAAAAAAAAACCCTAATTCGTGATTATTCTCATCTCCTTTTGTTCTCAGCCACCACCCCACATCACCCCTCCCTCTACCTCTTCTCCTTCTAGTTATACTTACACCTTTTGCGTTCATAGGAAATGAAGCAAATATGTAGGAACATCACTCAATTGCTAAAATCCCTAGTATTAAGACCTCTCCAAATATAACCCCTACCTCCAAATTTACCATATCCACCATAAAAACGAAAAAAGAAAGAAAACACAGAAAGGTTCCTTGGCTGCACAATTTTAGAGTGCTTCTTCTTTCTCCTCGGGGTGAGTTGACTGTTTGATTCGTGTTCTGCATTTTCATAACCCCAAAATTAATCTGTTTAATAAGAATTTTGTTTTTGATTTTTCAGAAGAAAAATCAATTTTTGTTATAATTAGTTAATTAAATTAAAATATAAAATTCATGTAATTTCTGAATCACCGACCACATGGATGCTACATGGTAAAAAAAATATCTACATGGTGAGATCCAATCAAATTTCCATCTTAATTTGAATGCTAGGGACTATTTGTGTTAACCTATTTATGAGGGACTAAAACACTTATTAAAATTTAACAGGATTAAACTTGAAAAACTCAATTTTATAACGACTTAAAAGTTATGTGATTTTAATTTTAATTGCATATTTTTCAGTTGTATCTTATAAATGATATTGGTCAATGGACCAATATAAAAATATTTTATCAATGACTAATTTGAAAATTGAATTTGAGTAAACATTAAAATATATATTTACTCTATTGTGATGATTTTTTTTTTCTATATCTGTTTGATTTGATGTAATAGTTTTATGCATATTTGATTTAATGGTAATATACATTGCTAATACTACATTTAATTATTTTTAAAAATAATATTTTAGAGAATGACATTTTGAGTAATTTCACATGTATATATGCATTGGTAATTGTTATAAAATTTTTGTGTATCTTTAATTATATAATAAACATGTACATAATTATATTTTAATTAATTCTAACTATTGTTTAATTTTAATTATGTATACTTATTTTGTAAATAAGTATTTTAATGTATTATTAATAACTTAGAACCGTTAATTTAATTATAGAAGTATTAGAAAAATGAGTTTGTATGATTGTATAGTTTTTTATTTATAAAAAAAAAAAAACGAGAGTTGGACTTTTACAATGACTACGCCCCCTATAATGTTATTCGCACACCACTTGTACTTAAAAGAAACATATCTCCTACTTCTTCTTCTAGAAAAAGCGCATCCATGAAATAGAAACCTTCCTCCACTCAAATTTCATTCCAACCAATTCCTTGCCATTTGAATCGATTTCATCCTCTTTCCCACACAAGATTGACCACTGAATACATTTTTGGCATCCATTGTATTGATTGTGGCTCTGTTTCGTCGAAAATAGTCGCGTTTCTTTCTTGGGAGAATAGTTTTTGGCTATTTCCATTCACCATGATTGTTGTCTAAAAAAACGAGCATCTTTTTTGGATTCCTCTCAGCAAAACCTTTAAGAAGCACTACTCATTCGCGTTTTTCCGGTGAAGTTGACTTCTGACTTTATCGACGCTATGACACGTCTGTAATGCATTTTCTAATAATTTGTTTTACGTCATTTTGAATACGCTTCTGCTCCTAATATTTTTATTAATTATATAATACTGATTTTTATGCTTCACGTAATTTATCAGCCATGTTTCATTCACTTTGCAAATTAGTCGATGCTTTTGAACTCGTTGTTGCGCGCTGTTGAGCTCTCATGGTTGCTGAAAATTATTTTGATCTTTATATCCTACGAAATCGTCAAACTGAGGCATGAGGTGAGAGTGAGTTTGAATTCATGAGTGTAAAATATGTGAGATCAATGAAAAAAATCGTATTTCTCACCATTGATTCGAGGCTCGCTACGTAGAGTTAAAGTCCTTTGAGTAATAACTGAATAATGAGAATACTTGGAATTTTGCAAAGTTAAAACATGAATTATAAACTTTTAAGGGTGTTGTTTGTTTTTAATTTTGATAAATGTGATGAGGTAAAATGTGATGAACTATGTATACTTGTGTTGCAATATATATGGTGTGTACAATTAATCTTGTATTTCTATCTATGAGTGAATACTTATGTGGTTAACAAATTTTTGGTTTGGATTGATAAGTAAAGAATTTCAAGTGATTAAAAGTTAGTATGTAATAAGAGATACAAAATCATAAAAGGAAGAATAATTAGGAGTCTTGTATAATGTGATGATTGATTTGAATGTAAAGTGTGACTATGAAAATATAAAATGATGTTGCTTATTTGGTGGCTTGTGGTGTTATTAACTTGATTGATATTGAAATACATTGAATTTTTGTATGATATACTCTTGAATTGTATGATGGGAGATTATGTAATGATTGTGTATGAGAGACCATTTTGATGTTATTGAACTGAGTGTTAGGGGTATTTGACTTGAGAGTTATTTTATCATCATATAGGTAGGGCATGACAACCTAGTGATGTTGGGGAAGTACAACTGAATGAGTTTGATCACGGATATTTATCGTTGAGGCTTAAGGCAAGATCGTTAGACCTTGGAGGTATTGTGGTGGGGAATTTCTAGGCGACTTGGAGGTAAGCCTCAAAATGTCAGGAGCTACCATGCAACACACGTTTACCTTGATCATCGTGTATATGTATCTTAGGTTGAGTTGAGGGGATTCATGAGGAAAAGACCAATTCAAATTGTCCGTCCACTTGCTGGTGGAATAATATCAAGCATCCGAACCAAGTATTTCAGAGTTAGAATAGTACCAAAGAAAAAAAAAGTTTAGAATATAAGAGCATGCATAACATTATGTTGATTTATGATTGTCTCATTTTGATGATGTGAATTATAGTGTTATTCTCGGTTGATGATTCTAATTATTGTGTTGTAATTGATATTGTATTTACTTGATGTTCTGCGTATTCTTTTCACTTGTTTTATACTATTATATATTTTCGACGCTCACCCCATTCATTGTTTGTATGTGCTTGTTTGCAAAAACGTAGTTACTACAAGTTGTCAGTTGGTGAGCCATGCTCTGATAGGTTATATTGGGTGGAAGTCAATTATTGTATTTTATGGAGTCTTGAGTTGAAATTTTATTTTGTAAAATTATTAGCAATCAGATATTATTTTGTAATTTATTATTATTCTTTCTGAGATGGAAATCAATCATCCATAAGTTTTTTTTAATAATATAATGGACATGAATGACAAACCTTGATTGCGTTGATTCTAAGATATTTTGAAGTGAGGATTTCTATGTAAGTGTAGATGTGGTGTTCTAAGCCTTTATTTGGAAATAAATTTTGATACTTTATTTGAAACTGCTGCAAATTTTGCTTAAAGATTAGTGTACTTTATTTTTTCTTATTGGAGTTTAGGGTGTCACAGTTGCCCACACTTGCTTGTAAGTGGGTCTATGCCTGCAAAAATCGCAACAATAACTAAATGGACACGAGAGAGACGATGAAGAAACGAGAGAGGCGAACAAGATTTGAAGCGAAAAATGAGAGGTAACGTAACATCTTCTTTGTTGTTAGGGTTTTGTTTGTTGAGAAGGAGAAAACGCGAAAAAAAAAAGAAGAAAGAACATGAGCGTAAAATTAAACCCCCACATCATCTAGAAACATGTCACAATTAATTTTTAATTTGATTTTAGGTTTTAATATTGGTTTCTTGGGTTTAAATGGCTTAAGCATTGGATTATGGATTTTGAGTCAAATTTATGGTATGATGATATAAAATAATAGATGAATTCCATGGGATGTAATAGAGTATGGGATCTTATCGAGTTGCCTAGTGGTTTAAAAGTCATTGGTTGTAAATGGGTCTTTAAGACTAAGAAAGACTCATCGGGAAGCACTGAAAGATATAAAGGAAGACTCGTTGCTAAAGGATTCACTTAAAAGGAAGGAATTGATTACAAGGGGACGTTCTCTCTTGTATCTAAGAAGGATTCTCTTTACTTCATTTTAGCATTAGTTGCTTATTTCGACTTAGAAATATACCAAATGGATTTGAAAATTGTATTTCTGATTTAGAAGAAGAGGTTTACATGAAACAACCAGAAAGATTCTTTTCTAGTAGTGATGAGAATTTGGTATGCAAGCTTAAGAAAAAATAGAAACACAGAATTAGCAGCGGACATAAAGTAAAAATAAAAATAAAAACACAGAATTTTTATACTGGTTCACCATTAACGAGGCTACGTCTAGTCCATTCACCTTGAAGGATTTCACTAATTCAAACCTTGAATTACAACAGTTCCACTGACCCTCCAAGTCAGTCTTCTCAAACAGTCTAACAATCCTAGACTCTTGAGAAATACAACACCTTGACTTCCTAAGTCAAGTCTTCTCCTACCAATTTGACAATCCCAGATTGTAGAAGGAACTACAACGCCTTGAATCTAATTACCAAGTAATCTGCTACCCCTTCTAACTCCCTCAGAATGTAGGCTCTACTTCAACAATTTAGATCGAACACAAGGGAAAGAAAATAACACGAGTACTTGCTTCTGGAAAGCTGGAACTCACAATTAACCTCACTGAAAACTTGAGTGTTTGCTTTTGGAAGTGTATGACTCTTTTGTGATTTTCGATACTAAGTATTCTGCCTTGAGCCTCCTTTTATAGGTGCAGATTAGGGCCTCTTCCAAGCTTAATTTCGAGCTATATCTTGCTGGATTCTCTTGCAAAAATATCTTGACCAATCGGGCTTCACTTAAATAAAAAACATATCTTTTTAAGCTTCAGATTTGCTTTCAAAAATAACTGCTCAATCCTGTCTTTAGTTTCTTCCCGCCAACAGCTTCTGAACTCCCATACGACTTCACTTTATTTTTGTTACAAATCCTTTTAATACTTTGATCAAATTTAATTAAATCTCCACCGTTAATCCTCATGATTAAATCTAGACCGTTTGATCTTGTGCTCTCATCCACATCTGGACCATACTAAGTGATATGATGTGATCCTCTGATTTCGGCCAACCTTGGACCACACTTTCTAATCTTCTGATCTTTTGATCTTGGCCAAACTGGTCTAGCAAACTGATCTGCTGTGATCCTCTGATCTCGGCCAATGCTAGACCACACATTATGACCTTCTGATTTCGGCCAACACTGGGCCATGGTCTGATCTTCTGATCTCAGCCAACACTGGGCCATATACTTAAATCTGAACCATTGATCTGAATATCTTCCCTCTGATCTGGACCAATTCTGGACTTGGTCTGGATTGAACTGAAATTAACTCCGGACAAAGGATATTTAAATTTGGACTTTTACCTTTGATTCTGGATCAGGTCAGGATCAATTCTGGACATCATTTCTTCTGGTCTGGACTTAGTTTCATACCCTGAAACATGTTATCTTCTGGTCTGGGTCAAATATGGATTGAATCTCTTGTTCTTGACCAATTAACTTATCCTCTGATTAAGTCTGGTTCAAGTCTGGGTTGTTTATCATTTCACTGCCAGACCATCTTCTGGTCAGAATAACTTGTGGACTAAATCTGACATTTGATTCCTTCTGGTCTGGAACAAGTCACCCTCTGGCAGGCTTCCTTCTGGTTTGGTCCAGGTCTCCTTCAGACTTTGCTTCCTTCTGATCTGGGCCAGCAAAGATATCCTCTGGTAATTCCAGGATGCATCTGTTGGAACCAAGTTGGTTCTAAGTACTTAAGATTTTGATGCTTACAAATGTACTCAATGTAAACTTATTTTGTACTTTGAATTGTTAAGTTAAATGCCCCAGAAACTGAAGGAAACAGATTAAAGGAAAATGAATTCTGGAATTTCCAGAAGATGTTCCACGATGTCAAAACATCACCAGAGGATATGTTTGGTGGCCTAGAACAGAAGGAATAAAAATCATAATGAAACATGGATCATACCATTGGAAAGCCTGCCAGAAGGAGAGTTGTTCCAGACAAACAGGAGTCGAATATCAATTTTATTCCAGAAGTTATTCTGACCAGAAGATGGCCTGACAGTGAAAAATTACACAGTCCAGACTTGTTCCAAACTTGACCAGAAGGTATGTTTATGAGTCCAGAACAAGAGGATCAATCCAAATTTGGCCAAGACCATAAGATAGCATGATTCAGGACATGGAACTAAGTCCAGACCAAAAGAAATGAGTTCCAGAATCAATCCAGACCTGGTCCAAAATTAAAGGTAAAATGTCCAGACTGAAATATTTTTTGTTCAAGTTAATTTCAGTTTGTTCCAGACAAAGTCCAGAATCTGTCCAGATCAGAGTAAAAACTTCCAGATCAATGGTTCAGAAATAATTATTTGGTCCAGTGATGGTCCAGATCAGAAAATCAGACCATGGCCCAGTGGTGGCCGAAATCAGAGGGACAGACTGTGCAGTCTAGCAAAGACCGAAATCAGAGGATTACAGCATATCAATTCGGCTGGTCCAGTTGTGGAATATCGCATGAAGATCCAAGGGCGCAGATTTGATCATGAGGATTAAAGAATCTGAGAAAAACGTTCAAAACAGAATTGGAGAAAAATGCTCAAAACAGAATCTGAGCAAAAGACTCAAAACAGAATCTGAGCAAATTACTCAAGAATATTCTCAAAACAGATTAATCTAAATATACTGCAGAGGTAAAGCATCAGTGAAGTTCTAAAGTTCAACTATAAATAGAGACTTAATGCTGAAGAATAAATGATCGAAAAACACAAGAACTCAAGCTTCAATTCAAAGATATCTGAGAGTTCAAAAGAGAGAAACACAAATGAACAAGAGCAATATTTTCTAAGTGTTTTCGAGAGAGAAATACAGTGCAACAAACAGCTTTCCAGAAGCAACGTTGCAAAGTTCTAAATCTTTATTATAGTGGTGTAGATTCCTTCTTTAATCTGGGGTTGTCAGATTGGTAGGAGAAGACTTAGCTGGTTTAGTTAAGGTGTTGTTGTTCCTCAAAAGTCTGGGGTTGTCAGGCTGTTTGGGAAGACTGACTTGAAGGGTCAGTGGTGTTGTAATTCAAAGGAGTTTGAATTAGTAAAAGGCCTTCTGGAGGAAGGGACTGGACGTAGCCTAGTTAACGGTGAACCAGTATAAATTGTTGTGTTATTATGTTATTATTATCCGCTACTGAATCTGATTAATTATTTATCGAATAATTCAAATCAATATTTAATAAAACAGCAAAAGAAATTAAGTTTGACAAACACAATTCAACCCCCTTCTCGTGTTTGCACCTTCAGCATCTTCTGTTACCTTCTGGATGCATTTTCTGGTGTCTTCATCTTCTGCCTCTGGAAACTTCATTTTCTGGTGGCATTTGATGTAATAATTCAAGGTTCAAAATAAAATTACATGGAGTGCATTTGTAAACATCAAAATCCTAAGTACTTAGAACCAATTTGGTTCCAACAAAACAAACTCTCATTTTAAAGTTTTGATGAAAATAAACAAAGGTTAATTAAGAACGTTAATTATGCTTCTAAATGTTATGTTAATTTCACTTGTGCTTTTGAGTGTATTAATTCAAATATAGGATTCAAGCAAAGCAAAGAAATCAGCATAATAAAGCAAAAATCTAAACAGACAAAGAACAAAGAACATTCTTGACAAATCTGGAAAATGGAGAATGTTCTCCAAGTTCAAGTATGATCAAGACATCTCCAAGATCAATTAATCTCCATTAATTGAATAAAGGAACAAATAGGGTCCATTCTAATCAAAGAAACCATTTGAATCAATACTATCAGTAATTGACAAGGAACAAATAGGATCCATTTTAATCAAAGAAACCATTTGAATCACAAAGGGAAAATGTTACGAATCAAGCTGGTCCAAACAAGTCTAAACAATCTCCAATTTGACTGTCAAGAATGATAAACGATCTTGAAGATATGCAAGACATCAGGATAGATTCTAGAATAATCAGAAAATCGTCCAGATTGATTATCAATCTCCAGGAAACTCAAACTAAAAAGTTCGGATTGATCATCAATCTCCAGCAGCTTCAGTAAAGCTTTCTGCAACAACTCTTCATTATTCTTCAAAACTGTTTTAACAAGAATCAAAACTCCAGTTCAAGCTAAAGTCATCATCACATATCTGAAGTATTAAAAGATCATTAAACTCAAGAGAATATGATCA
This sequence comes from Cicer cuneatum, assembly GCA_037974295.1. Lineage (NCBI taxonomy): Eukaryota > Viridiplantae > Streptophyta > Magnoliopsida > Fabales > Fabaceae > Cicer > Cicer cuneatum. The sequence goes on from JBBPBO010000005.1 coordinate 82,240,495, forward strand.
AGAACGAAGAACTTAGCCAGTCAAAACAGAACTCAAAAAAGTATTCAAATGCTAGAATATTTTTATTCATAAAAATAGGTTCAGGTCAAGCATGACAAGAGCACTACCAATGGCTCTTTTGACCTTCATTAAATGCTCTCAAGCCTAAAAAAGGAAGGCCAATACTCAAAAACAATGTAGAAGTTCAAGTGCTAATCAATATAATCAAATCACTCACTCACAAACTTGAAGTTCTCCCATTCTCAAAAAGAGTCAGTTCAGTTTTTTGTTCCAATCTATTGTTATACTTATTCTAAACCTCTTGTAAAGAATATAATCTCAAATACAAGTTGAGACATCTCCGATTCTAACAAACAATCCCATTATTATTGTATAAAAAGTCAAGACTTATAAGTGTTGAGTATAGTTTGAGTAGATTGTAAGAAATCCTTTTATGATTAAAAGGTGAAGTGAAAACTCTTATCTAAAGATTGATAGGTAGACTGATTGTGTGTCTTTCTGGGTGGAAAGATTACAGATTGTAAACAGATCAAGATCGATCTAGACTAGGTGATGTAAAATAGGAAGGTTCTTGCTTTAAACACTTAGTGAAAAATCTCACAATTGTGAGGACTAGACGTAGCCCGAGTTGGGCGAACTAGGATATATTCTTGTGTGGCATCACTTATCCCTAATCTCTTTATTAAGTCTGATTGATTTTCAAATTAAAAATACAAAATATTTTTCTGATTTTTAACTAATCAAGAACATCCTCCGTTTTCTGATAAACCAAGAACGTTCTCCGTTTTCTATTTTCTTAACCAAGAACATTCTTGAGTTAAAATCTTAAGTTTTTTCAGGAAATTTTAAATAGGAAGATTTACAATTCAAATCCCCATTCCTTGTAAATCAACTTTGCTACTTCAACTCAAACAAGCTTCCTGTCAGTGGTATTTGTAATTTCATAATGTCATCTCTTCATTAGGATAGGTAGAGAACATTATGAATCAATGTATATCCAAGAAGGTAAGTGGGAGAAAAATTTGTTATCTTATTTTGTATGTGGCTGACTTTTTACTTGATACCAATGATAAAAGTTTGCTATATGAGATGAAACAATTTATCTCTAATAGTTTTGATATGAAGAATATGAGTGACTTATCTTATGTCATTGGCATTAATATACAAAGAGATACAATTTTTAGTATTATGGACTTGTCAAAAGAAACATATATCAATAAGTTCTTAGAAACATTTTAGATGAAATAGTGTAAATCAAGTGTAGCACCCATTGTGAATGGTGATAGGTATAATTTGAACCAATGCTCAAAGAATGATTTTGAAAGAGAACAAATGCTTAATATTTCATATGCTTCTGTCGTTGGAAGCCTAATGTATGCTCAAGTAAGCACAAAGTGAGACATTGCATTTTCAATTGGAATGTTAAGTAGATATTAAAGTAATTCAGGTATGGAACATTGGAAAGTTGCAAAGAAAGTGTCGAGGTACCTTCAAGGAACCAAAGATTGAAGTAGTAATGTCGATTTACAAGAAATGGGGGTTTGAATTGTAAATTCGCCCTTTTAAAATTCCTGTTAAAAACTTAAGAAAATAACTCAAGATTGATCTTGGTTGTGAAAACAGAAAATGAAGAACGTTCTTGGTTTTCACCAGAAAACAGAGAACGTTCTTGGTTAGTTAAAATCAACAGTTCAATTTATCTATTTAACTTGATAATTAAATGACTGAAAGTAAATAGAGATAAGGGAAGAGATATCACACACAGATATATCATGGTTCACCCAACCCGGGCTACGTCCAGTCCTCACAACGGTGAGATTTTCCACTAAGTGTTCAAAATAAAGTACCTTATTGGTTTTACAGCACCTAGCTCAGATCAACCTTGATAAGTTACAAACTTCAATCCTTTCCACCGAGAAAGGAATTCAATCAGGTCACCTATCAACCTTGATAGGATTTTACACTTGACCTTTTAACCTTAAAATGATTTTTTAAGCAAACTACTCAAGCTATAAACACCTCTTATAGTCTTGAGTTTACACAATAATGATGTAGAGTGTTTTTACGTAATCTGATTAAATCTCAACTCTTGTTTGAGGTTTAGATTCTTTACAAGAGATTTCAGTAAGCTAATGAATTCGTGAATGAATGTTACTGATTTCTTGTGAGACTTTTCAAGTATGAATGTGAGTGATTGATGATATATCTTGGCACTTGAATGTCTTTGATTTTGGACAAAATTTGAGTATGCTCAACTCGTGTTTGAGATTAGATTCTTGAGAAAAGAATTCAGTAGAATGATTCTGATATTATGAAGAAAAACATAACTGAATTTTTTGTTTGTGATTGAGAAGCTTTCAAGTATGTAGATGTATGTAAGTGATGTATTGCTTTGTACTTGAAGCTCTTGTTTTTCCCTGAGTTTTGGCCTTCCTTTTATAGGCACGAGAACAGTAAATAGAGGTCAATAGAGCCGTTGGTAGTGCTCTTGTCAAGCTTGACCAAAGACAATATTTCTGATTAAAAATAATCCAATTTTTGACTATTTTTAATTTCTCTTTTGACTGGGCTGAATTCTTCGATTCTTGATCAGATTTCCTTTGTTTAATTATCCTTTGTACTTTAAATATATTTGTTAATATCTTTGATTTGATATGGAGTTTTGATTATGTCAAAACAGCTTTGGAGAATGATGATGAACTTCTGCATAATGTTAATGAAAATTCTGGAGATTGATGATCAATCTGGAGGTTCAGTTTTGATCATTATGTTCTTTCTTACTCTGATTTTGTTCACCTGATTGTATTTTCTAGAGGTATCCCCTGATAGTATTCTGGAGGTATCCTCTGGTGACGTCATCCTCTGGTGACATCTTCGAGTGACTTCCTCTGGTGGCATCCTCTGATGTTTATATACTTCAAGATCGTTCAACGTTCTTGGCAGTCAAGTTGGAGAAGGATGTAACAAGGCTTGAGAATGTTGTTCAGTATGCTACAGAATGATTGTATCATTCTGAACTTGTTATCATACTGGAGGATGATGTTTGATCATTCTGGAGATAGTTGTTAATCATGCTAGATAAAGATGTTTGCTGCTGGAGATTGTTTATTAATCTGGAGACTGATGATACATTGCTGGAGAATGATATTAAATATGCTGGAGATTGATGTTATCGTGCTGGTGATTAATGTTAACATGCTAGAGATTGATTGTTAACATGCTGGAGAACGATTGATCATTCTGGAGACTGATGACCATTCTGGACAGTAGATCATTCTGGAGACTGATGATCATTCTGGAGACTGATGATCATTCTGGAGACTGATGACCATTCTAGACAACAAATCATTCTGGAGATTGATGATCATTCTGGAGACTGATGATCATTTTGGACAGCAGATCAATCTGGAGACTGATGATCATTCTGGACAGAAGATCATTCTGGAGACTGATCAGTCTTGCTTGGACAACTTCACTCATGGCCTTTTTTCTTTGTGATTCCAATGGCTTCTTTTGATTGTAATTGATCATATTTGTGCACTTTGATGAAGTGAATTGATTCTTGCTTGTTTACTTATGCATTGATGTTCCTTAAACAAAACTTAAGTGAAATCATTAGTATACCACCATTCATAAAACTCAATCATTTAATTCAAAAGGTTTGTTGTCATTAAAACATATATCAAAAAGGTTTTTTCCTCAACAAAGACTGCATGCTTATGTATAAATATACTGAAAATTTGGAGGTTAATGGTTACTCTGATTCATCCTTTTCTGGTTGCATTGATTCAAGAAAATCAACATCCGGTTACATTTTCATGTTAGCCGATTGAGCTATTTCTTGGAAAAGTGCAGAGCAAACCTTGATCACTACTTCCACAATGGATGTTGAGTTTGTATCTTATTTTGAGGCTACATCACATGGTGTATGTATGAAAAGTTTCATTTTGAGTTGAATATTGAGGATTTAATTTCAAGACCACTAAAGATGTATTGTAACAATTCAATTGCAATGTTTATGGCTAAGAATAATAAAAGTGAAAGTCAAAGCAAACATATCGACATTAAGTACTTAGCCATAAGAGAGCACGTTAAAGTTTAAACAATTGTTATTCAGCATATTAGCACTGAATTGATGATAGTTGATCTTTTGACTAAATGCACGCCACCATCAAAATTTAAGGATCATGTAGATAGAATGACACTTGGTTCCTGTATCTAATTTTTGTTGTAAGAACGATTTTAATTTATGAAACTCTACGTGTGATATTTCTCTTATTTTAATTTTATTCAGTATACACATTTGATTATTAAGAAATATATTTTTAAATTTGGAACATGAATAAACATTAAATATATAAGTTTATTTATTAAATTGTATGGTTAGAGACCACGGTAAATTGTGATACATAAAAAGTTATACTCGATTATAGAGGATGAATTAGAGGATGTATAGACCAAATGAGCGAATGTTGGTTTTCAATAGTTAGCAACTGCATTTATGCAGTTAACCAAGCAGTTTATGGTCTCTTCCTTTCCCTCATTTTTGTTACTTCCAATTTCAAACAAGAGCAGTTGCACATAGATTTTGTGATGGACAAAATCTATAAATAACGGCAATGCTATGTTCTGGTTTCCTAAGACAAACATTTTATTCCGTAAACTTATTCCATTGAAGTGATATTTTGAAGATTTAGAAGAGTCTAACATCTTCAAATAATTAGTAATAGCTAGAGGTACACGCTTTAATCATTTCCCTTCTGCTGTATTGATTGAATTTTGTTTTATATATACTTGAAATTCTAACACATATATATAGGACACCAATTGCTGATGTCACTTCCAATGTCCTCAATCAACAACGTCCAAACTCTTTCTATCACAGTTAGAGCTGTAATGGAAAAAGCTATTCCCAAAATAATGGCATCTCAAAAACAAGAAGATAACGATAAAAAAAAGGATATGTACGATGCGAGGTACCCTACAACTTACAAGATGGAAAATTATGGTATATCTCGAGGCCCAACATGTAGCCCATTATCAACCACCCCACTTGTTGTCGTATATCACATTCACACGATTTTAGCTCATTTACATTATTAAACGTTTTTTATTTTATTTTAATAATGATACGAGAATCTTGTTTTCAATTGAGTGATTGAATATGAACCCATTTGGCACAAAGTCTTAGGTGCACTTTGGATGCGATTCCAAAAAGGTCTTGAGTACATTTATCAGACAATAATAGATTTTTGCCAAAAGAATCAAACAAAGCCTTTTGGCTAGATGTTTATTTTATACACGCAAATGAATTCAATCGCTTACTACAAATTAAAGTGACCTACAAGCATATTGACAATTTAGTGTCGGTATTTACTAAAGGAAAATGCTTAATGTCGTGAATTTTTTTATTTATTTTTTTTTTTGTGAGAGATACACGAATGAGATGGCAACAGAGCAAACATGATTAACTTTATCTTTTTCTTTTTCTTTTTCGCCTTCTTGTCCGGTATAAAAAGTTGAAAACGTAGAAAAATATGGGCAACTAAGATCATAAGAGATCCTTGCATCTTATTACATTGCTTTTTGATACTCTGTTTTTCTACTATATTTTTATTGTATTAAAAAAAGTTTTTACGACATCTTTCTTTAGTTGAGTATTCTTTAGTTTTGACCTTCACTTTTTTAGAGTGTGGTGAATCTGATTATGTTGTAAATACTTTGTTCTTACTATATTCAATTGTTTAAGAATTGCCCTATTTAAAACAAAGATTAATTTTCTCAATTTTAATACCTTAATGTCTTGCAAATTCAATAGTAATACTCGATTAATTTTCATTTCTTTGGTTGAAATTCCATAGTTGATTGAATACGTGAAGACAAACTTGTGGCAGTGAACATCGTCCGTTAATTAGCTTTAATGGCAACACTCTTTATAACTAATTTTTTTTAGAAATTAATTAAATATATAAAAAAGTTGTGTTCATGATATTTGCGAGGATATGTTGTCGTGATAAATAACAATACTCTTTATTAAATAATAATTCTTGCATCTCTGATTTTAAGACTTTATTTTATTTTTTTATTTCTTAATATAAAAAATCTTTTAAAATTTTATATGCATTAATGATTTTTTTTTATAAAAACTGTCTCTATTTCATTTATTATTAAAAAATGTAAATTATTTTTCTCTTCTATAATATCAATAACTGTAGAGGTAAATATATAGTAAAAGTAACACATTTTTTGGATAAATTTGTTACAAAAACTATTTTTCTTAATATGCATAAACTATTTTGGATGATCTCATGATAAGGGATAAGAAGGAGTAAATGCTTATATTAACTAAGAAGATTAATTACTTTCTCTAAATAAAGTCTATATTTTAATTCTATGATTACAAAATTTTAAAATTTTAGAAATATTTAAATATTATTTCTTGAAATGATTTTGCTAATTACCTCTTGAAGAACGATTAAGAAATATAAATTTTTAGTATGAACTAGAGAAAAGATTAAATTGTTGTATACTAAAGACATAAGTTGTGAATCGTCTTTCGAAATGACCAATTGGTCGCACATCTCTTGGGTTTACTGTTTCATGCACCATGAAAGAATAACAATTTCGCTTGGATCGCATGACTTGGTGAGTGTTAGACTTACCAACTTCATATTTAATCATGTTCATGCAATCATCTGTGTATACTCGACCATAAGCTAATGATGTCTGATGTTGTTGTCCCATTTTTGCATATAAAACTCTCAATCTATAGTAAGTTGATTGGACCAAAACAGTTATTGGGATATTGTGTGTACGCTTGAGCACTACGTGTATTGACTCAACAATGTTTGTTTTCATGTGTCCCTATCATCGACTTTGAGAATATACCATAGTCCATTGTTCTGGGAGGGATATTATTGACCCATCTTAAAGCCTTTGGATTTTCCATCCTAATTTCATTGCGGTAATATTTGAATGATGGTTCACTTAATGCGTATCATGTTATAAATGAGGTAAAAGTTATCACGTAATATAAAGTGATAACTGAAAAATATACTAAGAAGAATTAGATCATTATCCATATAAACAACTTTTTTTTTTAAGTTCCTTGTCCTTGAACTCTCTCATGAAATTTTGTGCAATGTATCAGATGCAGTACACATATGTTGACGAAGGATCGTGTCAACCATTATTTGGATTATTATAAGCACTTTTAATGGATTCGTGTCTATCTGAAATCAAACAAACGTTGATTTAAGGTGTGACGTACCTTCTCAGATTTTTCAAACAGAAGCTACAAGCACCCTCTGTCTCACCTTCCACAAGTGCATAAGCAATGAGAATTGTATTTTTGTTCTCATCCTATGCAATGGCTAGCAACAAAGTCCACTTGTACTTGTCGTACAATCATGTTCCATCAACTAAGACAATTGGTTTACAAAATTTGAACCCACAGATGCTGGAGGGAAAACCCAGAATAGTCGTTTGAAAATTTTTGAACCCTGTAACAGAGTATTATCAGAATATGCAAATGAAACTTCCATTTCCATAATAGTTCCTGGAAGAAATTTTTGCATAGCCAACAACAACCTTGGAAGGTCATTGTAAGACTTCTCCTAGTTCCCATAAATCGTTTTGGTAGCTTTGTGCTTTGTCATCCATGGCTTTCTATAGGTGATTGTGTAATTGTACTGTTCCCGAATATGTGCAATGATCAACTTCACTTTAATTGATGGGTCAACTTTCAAAAGCAACTTTATGCTTTCACATATGATGTTAAAGTCAAGCTTGGGATGATCCTGTGACATATAGGATTTTGCACAATTGATGGGCCCCTTCAAATGACTAATCACCCATTGTTGACTTTTTTGGCATAGTGAAGCCCTACATTTGAACAAGCATTGTGGATTTACATTTTAATTACATACCTGTATTGATCAGATTGCACAACACGATAATTGTGTGAGTGTTTTATGTGGTAGTGCTTAATTGCATGTTGATAATCTAGTTTGCTATTAAACTTCATTCCAAACTCAAGAGATGCATCTAATGGAGGTGGCTCATTAGAAGACATATCAAATTTGGCGGATTGGTCAGCATAATCCAAGTTTAGGTTACGCATATGGAATGGTGGATCGTATGTCATTGCAATGAGATGTGATTCTGGCCTTATGTCGTCGTCCTCTTCCTCCTCCGCATCAAAGTATGTTTCTTCTTTACTCTCCTCACTTATTTCTTCTTGGTCAAAATCACCCACATCACCTAGTGGAATATAGGGTTCAAGTTGAGATGTTTCAAGTTCAGATGTTTTGACTTGATCAAAGTATGGTTCAGGTTGGTAAGTTTCATAGTTTTGAAAAGAATGAGTGTGTTTTATATATTACATATAAGATTATATATTACGTATTGGATCTATTATGGAATTTTTATTTCCTTTTTCAAAGCATTCTCACCATGATTTTATAAATTCTAGAAGTTGTTTTTCGCCCAACTCTCCCAATTAGTGTATGATTTTTTAGCAAAATTCAAATCCACACATAATCATTAAAGAATCCCAATTAAATTTTTATCATGAAAACACACAAGAGATTATTAGAAGAGATTACTTTTTAATTAACCAAGCTGTGTTGGCGAGGGTGGAGGTGATCCACTAAATATAGCGTGTGTTTTGACTATATAAATTGAATTATAGTCGTCCATCGTATTCATATATGCTCGATTATATGATAGTAGTTTTCTATCTTAGCTAAGAATTTTCATTTTATAGTTGGATTTGATTATGACAAGCATGGGTGGTGGGGACTTTCCGACTTTAAGAAAGAAAGGCTGGCATCGTTACACTCCAATTTCTTCCCATACATTTGGACCCCATTTTGTATAAATGGTTTTTTCAAGTATATGGTACCAATTAAAGACGTATCTTGTTCCCTATTCCACTACCCATTTTATATTAGGTAGTTTTTTTTTTTTCCCTCACTCTCAATGTCTTATGAATTGGTTAATTTAGATGTATAATTTTTAGGTTTTTGAGAATATTGAAGATGAAAAAAGAACTCATATTAATGCTCTTATTTAAGTTTGGTAGTTTTTTTTTCTCATCCGGTATGTTCTTAAAAGCCTTTAAAATATACTTTCAAGTTGATTAATCCAAATGTGTTATTTTTGTTAAAATACATATCTAAATTAGGGATGGCAATTAGACCCAAACCCAGTGGGTACTCGCAAAAAAAACTCATAATGGGTAGGGTAAAAACCCGCATAATAGGTATGGGTATGGGGACGGGTAATTACCCGCAAAATTGAACGGGTATGGGTGCAGGTACGGGTACTATAGTACCCACCCCGCCCCGCACATATAATATTATTATTATTATTATTATTATTATTATTATTATTATTATTATTATCTTTATTATTATTATTGTTATTATTATTATTAGTATGTAAGTTTGTTTTAGCTTAAATAAAAATGATTTTTGTTTTAAATAATTTAGAGATTATTTTTTAGAGATTTTTTAAAGGCTAAATAGCACTCGTGGTCCCTTAACTTAATTTCAATTAACGTTTTAGTCATTTATCTTTTTTTTCTTCCCGATTTGGTCCTTTATTTTAATTTTAAGTGACAATTTGATCTTTTATGTTTTAAAATGTCAACAATATTATCCTTTTTTTTTACAAAAATTCAAAAAACTCATCAAAATTTTCAACCAAAACCCATAAAATTAGTTATATTCTTTAATATAATACAAATTTCATCAAATTCGTAACTCAAATCTTCAAATAAACTCATACAAAAATTTCATTAAATTTCATTCTTTATTTGATGTTGTTAAAAATGGAAATATGAGTTTATTTGAAGATTTGAGTTTCGAATTTGATGAAATTTGTATTATATTGAAGAATATAAATAATTTTATGGATTTTGGTTGAAAATTTTGATGAGTTTTTTGAATTTTTGTAAAAAAAAAAAATGATAACATTGTTGACATTTTAAAACATAAAAAATCAAATTGTCACTTAAAATTAAAATAAAGGACCAAATCGAGAAAAAAAAAAGATAAAGGACTAAAACGTTAACTGAAATTAAGTTAAGGGATCACGGGTGCTATTTAGCCTTTTTTAAATTATGATTTTTTAACTCCCGTTTGTTTATTATTATAAAAATGATTTTTTTTGTACAATAATTTTTAACATGATTGTATACAATTTTATAAAAATAATTTTTTTAAACTAAAAAATTACCATAAAAGACATAAAAATGATTTTCAAGAAAACATGTTTGTTTGAAAAAATATTTTTAAATACATGATTTTTCTAAATACACATATGTCTCTCTACTATCTTATGCATCTCTATCTCTCCTTCCAATTTCTAACTACTATTTCTCTCACTCTCTACTATCTCATGTCTCTTTACCTCTCCTTTTTATTACAAACAAATCAACGAATTTAGGTAATTCATTTCATAATTTTTGGATCCTCATGAAAAATAAACATATAAGTAAATGATCACGAAAATATGTTAGTAAATAGTAATAGATTTTGGAGATCTTGTTCTAATCTTAAAAATTGAGCCCTTAATAAAAAAAAGTATAATTTTAATAATTAAAAAAATTTGAAGAATAAATTTTAGTCCCTATACACATATTTGATTCTGATGAAGAAGTAAATAATTGTGATTTTATATTTAAGAGTTTTTTTTATATTATTAATCATGACTTTATAATTATAAATAACTAATATAATACACATATCAATTTTTTTACATATCTCGGAGAGAACTTGCAACTTCATAAAATATTCTTTCAGAAAACATTATTTTTGATGTTTTGATATATTGTAGTAATGTACTAATGTTGGATCATGATATATTTTGGAAGTTTTGAGTTAGACAATATTTTGGTTTGTAATATTTATGATTTGGATTTAAAATATTTGGGAATTTTTTTAAATTTAATCACAAATTATTTATCGATATATTTTTGTTAAAGTGCGGGTAATGGGTATGGGTACGGGCACTTAAGTACCTAGAGGGAAAGGGTACGGGTATTAAAGTTGATACCCACGAGGGTACGGGCACGGGTACGGGTATTTTTTTAAACTGCGGGTACAGGCACAGGTACTATAGTACCCTACCCATACCCTACCCATTATCATTCCTAATCTAAATTGACCAATCCAAATAGCATTAGAAGGTGAGATAAAAAACTCTATTTCAGTTTATATGTACATTAAGTAAGAACATGTTGATGTGGTAGCCTTGTAAGCTTATTTTTTTCAGTCCATGTGTTTTAGTATAGGTGTTCATTAGTTTGTTGGTAGAATTTAGATTTAAATGCATTTATGATCTTTTTATTTTTGTTGATTTATGATTTTAGTTTCTTAATTATTAAATTTGAAAACATAATTATTAATTTTTAAAATTTTAAAGTTTTTTTTTCTACCATTGAATTTGTGACAGTATTTTTGTTGTTCTGTCAAAGTTAAAGAATAAGCTAACAAGTCTATGAATGATGTGACAATGCATATTTTATTGAGAAATTTCATATTGTTGGATTTTAAAACAATATTTTAATGATATGAAAAAATAAAACAATAAGATTTAATTAAATTACGCCATGCCACATCTCACTGTAACTTGTCTGTTTATTATTCAACATGATACGTCAGTAAAAATAAGCTCTAAATTTAGTGGTAGGAAAAAAAATTGAGACCAATATTTGTAAATTAGTAAAAATAAGCTCTAAATTTAGTGGTAGGAAAAAATTGAGATCAATATTTGTAAATTTAGAAATAAAAGACTAAATTTGTGAATCAGTAAAAATAAGAAAAAAAAATATATTTAATCCTATAATTTAATTAGTATTGTCAATGTAAAATTTTTTATAGAGACAATTATTTTTAACTTTGATGCTATGATGTAAGATTATTGGCAAAAAAATACATATACTCCTTTAAGTTTAACTTGATTTCCCTTAACTCTTTTAAGTTTTTTTTTTTCCCATTTGATTTATGTTTGCACATTAGTTCTTTGTTTTACTTTCAACAACAATTTGTACATTGAAAGTATTTAATCATTAGAAAATATCCATAAAACCTTATAAATGGTTTGCGTTTTTTGATTTTTCTTACAACAATTTAAACATATATATAACCTTAAAAACTTGATGATAATTGTCTATCAACATAATAAATGTCATTAACTTCATCTATTTGCAAAGTAGCTTTGACGGTCAACTCATTGCGCTATTTGAATTAGATCTTAACATTTAATGAAAGTAATTTAAGAAAATTGTCAAACTTAAAGGGTTGCATACATAATTTAATATAGTTTAAAAGTTAAAGATGCAAACTGAATGTAATTTCAATGATCAAATCAAGAAAATACTTAAAAGATTTAAGCAGAAACTGAACTAAACTTAGAAGATCACAAATGTAATTTTTTGCCAACATTATTTTATAAAATATTTGAACAAATATGTATACTATAGATTAGATTTTTGGCTAAATTATACTTTTTGTCTCGTAAGTTATTTTTAGGTTTTGCTTTGATCCCTAAAGTTTGGTTCATTTCATTTTAGTCGCTAAAGTTATAAACGTTAGACAATTTGGTCCCTCAAATATTTTTCGTTCCATTTTAGTCTCATATGTTACAAACATTAAAGATTTTGATCTCTTATGTTACAAAAATTAGACACTTTGATTCCTTAAATTATAATGTTAGACACTATCAGAAATGACTAAAATGTATAATATATCTACCTTAAGGGGTCAAAATGTTTAATTTTTGTAATTTAAGGGACTAAAATAAAACAAAAACATCTTGATGGGCAAAGTGTCTAACATTTGCAACTTAAGGGATCAAAATTAACAAATCAAAAAATAAGAGACCAAAGGGAAACATAAAAATACCAAAACTTTAATTTAGACTAGATTTTTTTATATTGGAAATAACTTATCCTTATAGCTTGTAATGTGATTGATTATTTTTTTCCAATTCAATTGTGGATGGCTTGAATGGATGGGCTCTTGATATCATAGTAGATTTTTATATTGAATATAGTTCATCTTTATAAAATTGACTTACAAGATGAGAGATACCTTTCTTTATAAATCATGTTCAAGACTTATCTCTACTCAATGTGGGACTTTGTTTTTCTCAAAGTTCCTTCACTCCCAATAATGTTGGGCTTAATACATGAATATAACTTATTAGTGACTTGAATCAATACTCTAGTGATGAAATATTAAGTTTTTATTCTGATTCTAACTCATATTTACAAAATTGGTTTATTAGGTGAGGTGTATCTCTTTATAAACTATTGTTAGACCCTTTTTTTACAAAAAAATTAAAAAAAATTTGTTCATTCAAATTGATAAAAATTACATGAATCGTTGACAATAAAATTTAAAGTCGCTAAAACAAAAAATAATTAATTTACGAATAAACTCGCATTATCCACGTTAATAGCATAAAACGTCATAATGTCTATAATTGTGACACCTTACAAATATGAAAAAATTGAAGTGTCTAGAATACACATGTCTTCGGAGCTGTAACGTTGAAGACGCCAAAATCATTGATTGAATCTGAATATACACTTGATCAAAGTTAACCTATTAATCTGAATCAAAAGAACACCATAATAAGACATGAGATCAAACGCTGCACCGAGATGAAAAATCAAATGCAGCATAAAAACGAGAAAAAACTAAATATAGGTGTGAATATCACTTATTTAATTAAAATGAGAAAGATAAAAAAACGAGTTAAAAGGATACTTTTAATTTAAAAATTGACTTATAATCACCTCTAATGTATGAAGAGTTAAAAAGAAGGAGAAAAATGTTGGGGGCGGTGGCTCTCAGCTAGACCTTATTTTTATTCTATGCGATATTTATTTGGATTTAATTTTTTTTTTTTTGACATTTTTTTAACATGTTTTTAATAGGTAGTTTTTCCCTATATTACCCATACATAGTAATTAAATTCATTTTAATTTTAGGTATTTGAATTCTTTAATTTTGTGTATGATTTTAGTGTTTTGGCGATTGATGATTATAGTTAAGGAGGGATCTCAAAAAGTAAAATAAAAGTCGTAATCATCTAGATTACGGATTACGTAGGTTTTATTCTAATTTAGGTAAGATTAAGATAGATTTCTGGTTTTGGTAAGTATGGAAAATAAATTTAAGTTGCAAAACTAACTTCACCTAATATAGTAGCACTTACCTAACTAACATTATATTACCAATTAATGGGACCCAAATGTTGACTAAGGTGAGTGAAATTTAAATATACAATTTTTTACTCATTTAAATTTAAATAGGAAAAATTATATTTGTAATCTTTTATTTTATTTAGTTATAATAGTTATGTTTTGACTTAATTGTAATTATTGTCCCTCTATTTTCATTAATTTACATAATTGGTTCTCATATTTTAAAAATCGACAATTTTGGTTTTTACCTAAAATTTTTTAACTAAAAATTGACAATTTTACATATTTTAAGGCATATGATTTGATGATATAGAAAAATTTATATGCATTAATTATTCATATCTCATTAATTATATTACATAAATGAATAATTTATGAAGTTGAAAATGAAGTTTTTATAGGATTTTGTAGTGATTTCATAGGTGTTAATTATTCTACGTATCATATACCATGTCATTTAAAGTATGTCACATCGCCATTTTTAATGTAAAAAATCAAAATAAAAGATCAAAACTGTCAGATTTTAAAATAAGGGGACTGATATCGTGAATTGGTAAAAATAAAAGACTAAAAGTACAATTAAATATTAAGTTTTTTTATCTTGTTTTTGTTCCAATTTAGTATTTTATGTTTTAAAACATGCACAAATTAGTCCTTTTTATTATTTAAAAAAAATGTTAATGTATCAAACTACATCAGATGATTGTGTCAAACTACGTCAGATTATTTTTTAATAAATTGTTTTAAAGAAAATTTTTAAAATAAAAATTATTAAAATTATCATCATCATCTTATTCTTAAAATCCATATAAAATCAAAACTAAAATTCCCAAAATAAAAAAAAATAAACTTTAAATCTACCAAACTCAAAAAACAAGATTTACAATTCTTGACTTTGCTCTATGACCTAAATAAATACGTCTTTACTAAATAATCTAGATGCATGGTGGTTGGAAGATCTACTAGTAGTTCTTCATTACTTTAAGTGTAAGACTCGTGGAAAAAGGAGAGCTAGCATTGAAGATTGATATCAATAAAGCCTATGACATAGCTGATTAGTAAAATGTGATAGCTATATTGCAATGCATGGGTTTTTAGACAAGTAGGTTAATTGGATGAAGATGTGTGTTACCACGGTTAGTTACATCTTTTTTATGAATGAAAATAATGTGAGACCTATCCATTCTAGTAGGATTTGAGACAAGAGAATCCATTGTTCTCAATAGATTTTTGTTCTGCCAAAATCTATTGAGGATGACACCCAAAAAATGATGAATTCATTTTGGTGGGATTTTAAGAAAGGAGGTAGATGTGGTGTAAATTGACTTTGTTGAGATAATTAAACTTACTACATAGAAAGAATATGGTGGTATAAGATTTGGTGATCTCTAAGGGTTTAATTTGACAATATTGAAAAAACATGGTGTAAAATTATTGACCAACCTAAATGCTATAATTTCAAAGATGTTCAAAACTAAATATTTTCTTAATGGAATTCTTTTGACCATTCGTCATAATTTGAGTTATACATATTGTAGTATTTGGTCTTCCCAAATGGTTGTTGTAGATATAGTACAAAATCTTCTTCGTCCATGGCAGCATGCACATGCTACAAAAGAGACTCAAACCAAGTACAACCCAATACTTATTGAAGCTAAAATATGATCTCAATAAAAATATTTTACTAAAATTTTATTTAAGTTCCACTTTTCTTATTTTATGAGATGCCAAGTATTTTAATTAAATATATTAATAATTATATTTTTTTTATAATTGTGAGATATTTTATTCGTTGTACTATTTAAATATTTTTATTTTTGTTAGACTTGCATAATGTTTTATACTAATAATATATATGAAAATTAATTTCTTTACAATTAATAATCGACCCTTTGAGAAATTCACTTTTTTATTAATATAAAAAAAATGTAATAGAATGAGAAATGAAAAGTCAAATATGTTTTTCTTTTAACGTTTTTTCATTACACTAATTCAATGCAGAATATTTATACTGCTTGTGGTATTTTTGGGTTCGTATATCTATGCTTTAAATTCCAATAATGATAGTGGGTCCTAAACAATAAGGGCGTTTTTTGTCAAGATAGGCATCTTAATATCAAATTCATGTATACGAAGATGTATGTGATTTATTTAAAATTAATAGTTATATAACTCCTCATGATTGACTAAAAAAAAATAAAAATATGGTCCATTTTTTCAAAAGAAAAAGAAAAACATGCTCAATTAATGTATTTTTTAAGTAATTCCTTAGCAATTAGTTATTTGATTCATATCTTTTATTTTTTTTATTAATATAAATAACCGATACTCTTCTTGTAGTTAAATTGTAAAATCCTCATTTTTTATTAAATAAATCTCTGCATTTAATGTTTTTAAGTTTTAGTTCAACAGTCAAATACTAATACTGTAAAGTTGAATATTCAAACTCGTAAATTTGCAGTTATGTGTGAATTTATGGTAGTATTTACGATAAATTCTATAAACCAAAAAAAATCTCTACACTAATTTGTTTGAATCTTTTTGGCCAATTAATTATTTGAAATTATAAACCAATTTTAGACCTCTTTTAATTTTGAATCCGTTATTGACAAACGCCAAATTTCATCTAAAATTATACAATCTAATTATTATTATTTTATTATGAAAAAAATATAATTTTTAATTTTCTCTTTGATATAATAACCTTAATTCATATAAACCTATTTTCGTCAAAAAGTCAAACGAAACTATTGGTTTTTTCTACTCAATATTAAACCATTAAATAAAGTTCATAAAGTTTCACTTAATATATATATATATATATATATATATATATATATATATATATATATATATATATTTTT
>JBBPBO010000005.1:82257589-82291651 GCA_037974295.1 Cicer cuneatum
TCAAAAAGTCAAACGAAACTATTGGTTTTTTCTACTCAATATTAAACCATTAAATAAAGTTCATAAAGTTTCACTTAATATATATATATATATATATATATATATATATATATATATATATATATATTCTTAACCTAAACCTTAAGTCTTCTTCTCTTAAATTTGACCTAAATTCTCAATTATTTAAATAGAAAATGTTAATTTTAAAACTTTTAACAAAAAGAAAGACAAATTATAAAGACTTAACAGAAGTAATTGAAATATTTTGAAAGAGTGAGTTTGAATAAAAAATATCCGACAACCAAAATAATTAACGCCTAACTATTTTCTTTTTGATATTAAACACAAATATTTAAAAATAATTGTTGCCCACTTATCGCCATGCTGAAAAAAAAGTTTAAAAAAATCACACTGAAATAAAATAAGAATAAACGGAAATGGATTCACATCCCCACCATCCATTTAATGTCTTGAATAAGAGGAAAAATTGGTTTAAAAGTAAAGATAGAGAATTGGATGGTTGAAAATAAAACATGACTATCTTATATATTTTTTTTTAACATGAAGAAATCCAATTTCAGAATAAACACATGGAATGACATAACGAAATTTCAGACAAATATTATTATTATTATTATTATTATTATTATTATTATTATTATTATTATTATTATTATTATTATTTATAAAAAACTATTAATTAATTGAATACGACAAACAACAAATGGAACCGTATGTATAATGTATTTTGTATCCACAAATTGATTACCAAAATAATACTTGAATTTATTGAATTTTTTAAAATTCACGTGTTTCTGTATATAAAAGTTAATACCGATTAAATAAATATAAAAAACAGAAGAGAAAAATTATAATAGCTCAGACAAAAAAAGGAGAAAAATAATGCAACATGCAAGGCACACAAATCCTTATGATATACTAAAATTATGTTAAAAGGTGTCAACATCTAAAATAAATTTTAATTATCTCATAAAATTAATTTATGTAATTGGAGCAGCAAATTTTGGTTTTAAAAAAAAAACTATTTTTATGGTGTACAGTAGAAAGATGAATACTATCTAACGTGTCTATTTGTTTGTTTTTAATATATATATATATATATATATATATATAGTTTTATTGCATAATATTTATTTTAATTTAATTTTCTGGTTTTAGCTTCATAATATTTAAATTATTTGCATTTATCTAAATTTAGTTTTCAATTTTAATGTTTTAAATTTTAAAATTAAAAAATATTATATTAATAAAGTCAAATTTAAAGAGAAAAAAATGCTATCAAAGTTAGGCAAATGTTACGGTGGACGACTTTGATAAGTAGACCACTTCTATATGTAAATCCACCGTAAATTAGTGTATAAAAGTCTCTTGTAATAAGAAGTCAAAAATAGTACTAAGATAAAGTGGAATAAAGTGTGTCTTGGACGTGACAAAGAAGGATTTGATATTCAATGATTATGTGAATTTAATTGTAGGTTATTTGGCAAGTGGTGATAGATCACATATATCAAAGTTGCATATAGTTTAAGGCTTAAGACCTAAATATGAGTTGGATTGGGATTGTGTGAGAGATTGGAGTAGTATGGAGTGTCTTTGGTGGAAGGATATTAAGTTAATGTTCAAAGGTGTGGATATTGGTGATAGAGATTGGTTCAAAACTAATCTGGTTAGAGTGGTTCGTTATGAGTCGAACTTATCATTTTGACACGACCCTTGTGGAGACTGAGGTGTTTGTGAGAGATTTAATAGATTGTTTGAGTTAGTTAGTGGCAAAAGGATTTGGTGGGTGGAGTTGGGGTAGACAGTTGTTTGTGTGGTAAGAGAATTTGGTGCGTAAATGTTGTGTTTGGTTGTTTAATGTTTTTATGCGGGAAGAAGTTCCAAATAGATGGTATTGGCGCTTTGAACAAAATGATGTGCATTTAGTTAAAAGTGCATACTCTTTTTTGTCTCATATTTTCGAGGTTGACGAGCCACCCATGAACAAATTCATTTTGAACAATACATTGAAAGTTGAACTTTTTGTTTGGAGATTATTTAATAACAAAATTTCTAAAAAAGACAATTTGGCAAAATGTGAATTGATAATGAAAATTCATATTATATTTTGTGTTTTTAGATGTGACAGTGAAAAAATTTTAAAACACTTCTTTTTTTATCGTTCATCTTTATTAAGGTGTAGAGTGCAAAGTTGAAGTGGTTTGGATGGTTAGTGCAATTCATCACTATACCCTTAATCATCTCAACAATTTTGTGGTTTAATTTTGTTTAACAAACCTTGACGAGAAAGTCTCTATATTATTTGGTTGGCTTGCATGTGGACCATTTGCAAGGGAACACAATAATATGATCTTTAATCAAAATGATATCTTTTTGGAATATTTCGTTGATTGAATCAAATTGCAATTTTGGTGGTCTCTTAAGCATAAACTGAAACTCGAGAAACCATCGTAACCACTAGTTTGTAACATTTACCTATAAAAAAAATAGTTAATTATATAATCAATTTTGACTTTTCGAAAAAAACATTGCTTAAAAGTATAAGTTAATAGTTCTTCTAATTTTTACACCTATGACAATGATTCAATCGATATCCGTTCAATAAAAACAAAACAAAAAAACCATATCTGATTGAATCCGACATTCATTAAATGTCTTTCAATCATAAAAATGAAAGAAAAAAAATTAATTTATACTTTTAAATAATTTCATCCTCATAGTTAGATGATATTTAAATATTGATCTACAGTGAATCCAAAGTATAGTTAGCCATCAAAATTAATACTATTGGTATTTTTTTAAATCTCTTAATGATGTTATCGCATATAAATGATACCCGATACCCCTCAATCTTGTTCTACAACTCACACCCAATCTCAATATTCTTTTTCCATTTCGCACAAAAACACGTTTTGCACTACGAAATTAGAAAACCCTTTAAAGCACACATCAAAGCAAAGGTAAAAAATTTCTCACCCACTTATAAATAACAATCTTCCTTTCAACACCTTCCACTTATTCCATTTTCATTTCTTCACAAACACACATTAAAAAAAAAACTTTAATATTTTGTGGAGAAAATAATGAAGAAAGAGTTAATTATACAAGAAGAATATGTATACAAAGATGAAACCCAACTCACAGTTCTAAAAACTTCTCGGTTTTTCACTGGTGATGGATTCGTCGTTTATGATTCTAAGGGCCAACTCGTTTTTCGATTCGACTCGTATGGACCGAACACTCGTGATAAGGAAGAACTCGTTCTCATGAATTCTCATGGTCGTTCTCTTCTCACCTTGCGGAGAAAGGTATGTACCCATTATAACCATTCTTTTTTTTATTTTATTTGAATTTTTCTCTGTTTTTGAGTTTACTCACTGAGTCTACTCAGTACTCACCGAGTCGGATTTCGTAGGTTGTCATGTCTCTGTCTGAAAATTAAGTTTACCTGTCGAGTTAAATGACCCAATTTTGTTTCTCTTATCCTCTAGTTGGAATAAACTCAAAATTATTCTTTTAAAAATTTGAAATTGGAATTTTCTCATACAATATTATATGAATATTATTAATCACTGATTAATTCAGCTAATTAATTTATTCCAATTAAAAGCCAATTAATTCATATTTATATTTATATAAATATATTAATTAGTGTTCGGACAAAGACTTTCAAGACTATTCAAATAGATACTCTCACGTTTGTTTGTTAATTTTTTTATTACAATAATATTGCGAATGTGATCTTGTTCGTTTGGTTCAATAAAAAATTTAAATTAAAATGGGATAAAATTTAATTACAATCAGATCTAACTAATTAGATAAAAAAAAATTGATCCAACTAAAAGTGAAAAAGTAATAATATTAAAACACAAAATTTAATATAAAATGAGACACCAATATAATAATTTGATATAACTCTGTATTTTATATAATATTGTATTTTTGTTTTATTTTAATTCAAGTTTTGTTTTTAATAATATTATTCAAAAATGAAATAAGAGATTCATTTGATTTTTTCTTTTTGACAAAAAATTAATTTAATTTTTTTGTTGAACATGCAATTGGGAGCTCCTAATTGAAAATCAAACATACTCTAGTGACGAAAATCTGGTAACTTTAGCTCTCTTTCACTGTCTTTCTCTTAATCAAATTTTCTCTCTCATTTGAATAATTTATTTTAATCCTCTAAAATACAGTAAAATCCCTTACCTTCAGAGTTAGAGGCTCTATTTTCTACCCTATACTAACCACTCTGTTTCAAGGTTTCTACATTTTTCACAATTTTTTTGGCACTCGCAGTAAAAAATAATTTAATAGGTGAAATAATTATATTAATTTATTATTAACCATTAGAATAATAGAAAATTATCATATTAAATACCTAATGCATATAATAGCTTAAAAGTAATGCACAACGTACTTATTTTATAATTTATAATAAATTAATATTATTTTCTTTTCTTTTACATGTTTTTGCTTTTATCCTCTTACTTTTAAAAAAGTTGGAAGATATTTTTGGAAAAAAAAAAGTAGAAACGAGCACAAGTTCTTGAAATTTAAAACTTATTCTTTCACCAATACTTTTTATATAAGAGATAATTAAATTATAACTGAATTAACAAAATTGATGTATTTAATTAATATTGATATGAATTAAATATATCAACTTTTATTAATCAAATTATAACTCAATTGTCTTTTAAAAAAATCAGAAGAAATATTTTATATTATTATTATTTTGTTTGACAATATTTTTTTATATTGTTATTTGTTAAGCAGAAACCAAGTCTTCATCAACGGTGGGAAGGGTTCAAAGGGGAAAGAATTGACGGTGATAAACCATTATTCAATGTAAAAAGATCATCAATAATCGGACGGTCAAGAACAACCGTAACAGTGGAGGTGTATGATGATTCTGGTGTGGAGTACCTCATCGAAGGATGCTTCCCACAAAGATGTTGCAAGATATTCAACGCCACAAAGCAATTAGTGGCTGAGATTCGTCGAAAGGTGGACCCCACAACTAGTGTTATGCTTGGAAAAGAAGTGTTCATGCTTTGTGTTCAACCTGGTTTTGATGTGGCCTTTGCCATGGGATTGGTTTTGGTACTTGATCAAATCAACGGTGAGAATTACTTTGATAATGGAACCACGGAGACTTCGGTGCACCCTGCTACAGGAGATTGAGAAATTGGTTTTTCTTTGGTTTTATTTTGTGATTTGTCTTTTATATTTTTATTTTTGAAAATATCTGGTTAATAATTTCTCATGCTCTTCTTGTGGTTCACCTTTTGATCTTCTTCTGACATCTTAATTTTCCACTTTTTGATTTGTCGTTCTATTATTGCATGAATGTCATTAATAATGAAATGAAAGGTGTACATTTATACTCCTTTATGCTCACAAAGTATCATTTGGAGTTTTTATATCCATATTAATAAATGAAATAATTAAAAAAAATAATTTATTTTATTAAACTACTCATTTTAATTATAGATGAATTTTTTACTATTATAAATGTAAGTACAATAATATGTTGTAAGTTGTATATATAGTAATTACTAAAGGATAATATAAAAAAAAAATAGTTAAAGTTGCATTGAAAATGACATTTATTTGAGACATTTTTTTTAAAGTGACATTCATTGTGAGTTGAACTCATTAACTCTTTATCATTTCAATTCTCTCAAACCTATAAATGAGTTTATTACTCCCATATGAATCAATGCTTGTTATTATACGATAAATTACATTTTTTTTATTCTAAGATGATTTTTCATTTCACTTTCATGTAAGTTGTTTTTTCAATTTTACTCCATTAAATTATGAAGGTTAGATTTTTTTTTTCTAAGAAAGTTAGATACTTTATTCATTCACTTGTATTTTTTGTTTCATTTTGAGCTCTTAAATTATAAAAGTTTAACACTTTCATCTTTTAAACTACAAACGTTGGAGAATTTACGTCGGAGAATTTAGTTTCTTAAATTATAAATTTAAGACAATTTGCTGTGCTTGAGTCCCTTGTTTGAGAGTTGCTTTGTTCTTTTATGGACTTTGTTTTGCATTGGTGGGGTGTGGTTCGATCGTGAACAATTGTGATCTTGAACAATTGCTTTATAAATTGTATTTGTTTTTATTATCTTGAACATTTGGTTTATTAAAAAAATAGATATGACCAAAATATTTAACGTCTGTAATATAAATGATCAAAATATTTATTGTTTATAATTTGAAAGATTAAAATAAAATAGAAAAATTTGAGAATCCAAAATATTTAACTTCTTTAAAAACAAAGAAACTAAAATATCTAATGTTTATAATTTAAAAAATCATAATAAAATAAAAAATATTTAAAGAACCAAAATAAAATAAAAAATTAAGTTAATGAAAAAAAAAGTAATTTATACAATAAATAAATTTGGTATGCTTATATTTTCACACGGAGTACAACTTGCAAGTATCTTATATTTAGATAGTATGTCAAGGAACTTGTGACATAAGACAAACCAACTATTAATTTTGTAACCATTATCATCGAAAATTAATCATAATTTGTGAAGTTTTGTTTTTTTAATTATTTTTGCTTAGAATTTTTTTTTAAATTAAAATTATAAGATGTGTTTTCATATATTTTTCAGGTAGAAAACACCAATCAAACAGTTACGACTGTTTTCTCTTTGAATTACCCAAGATGCATACAATGTGGTGGTGGTGTCGTTTTAGTGAACCTGCATAAACTAATACTCAATTCAAATTTATACTTAATATGTGGCGTTTCATCCAAAATTAACATGGTTGCTCAAGGTTGGGTTGACTTAGATAGCAACATAATTATGAAAAAGTCAATAAAATAGGCTAAATTAGTCTTTTTTTTTTTTATCTCTTAAGTTATTTTTTTTATTTCATTTTAGTCTAATAAACAATATTTGTTCCATTTAGGTCCCTTAAGTTTACAAATGTTTGTCACATTAGTCTTTCATATTAGCTTTAATTAAAAAACGTTATTTTCATCCTATGTAGCATATGTGACTCAACTATATACAGAAGACTATGAAAGACAAAAGTTAGGGTTTTCATCTACCATTGTTGCAGCTTCATCATGCAAATCGGTCTTCTTCTTCTTCTCCTTAGTCTTCTTCTTCAAACTTGGTTATGTTCTTTTTCTTCTCTATGGTCTTCTTCTTCTCCTCGCTTCTTATAACAGCTTCATCTCCATTTTCGCAACACTACCCATCACCAAATTTGAAAATGTCAACAAATGAGTGATCAAGATGCTATGGATCAGATAATCTCCCAAGCAACAACTTAGGAGCATCGTCTAACATAAAGAGACATTCACTAAAATGTCAATGTAATGAGATATGTGTTGTGAGAACTGGTGGTGACATTAAAAATGATAATTATGGTAAGAAGTTTTTTGGTTGCAGAAACTACAAAGACATGAATGATAAGGGTTGTGAATTCTTTAACTGTGTTGATGATGACACTAATGAACGTGATTTGAAAATTGCTAGGCTGAAGAAAAAAATGTCAAGTTGAATGATGAAGTTACTATATTGAAAAAGAGCTTTGGCCTACAAGAAAATGGCTCATGGTGTCTATTGTTTTTGGATGTGCCTATTTTGGGATGAACCTAATTCTAGTGTCATTGATGTTGCGTGGAGGTAGTGCATTTGGGGGTTCATCAAAGTATTTGAAATAGTTAAGATTTTATGTTGTCAATGTTTAGTGACAATGAATGTATTTGAAGTAGTTAAAATGTTATGTTGTTAATGTTTGGTGACAATAAATTTATTTGAAGTATAGTTATGCATAGTTGGTCATGTTTTCCAAGAACCAACAATGTATACAACAAATAAATATTCTAAAAACAATCGGTTAAATTCATAAATCATAAACTAACAATGAATTCAACATAAACCTAATCCAAAATAAGGATCCCAAAATACATAATTGAATCCAATACATAACCCAAACTATATCATTGGATGTAATACTGAATCAAAAAAATATCACAAAGTCAAATACATAATCCATACAAAAGTCCCAAAATACATAACTAGATCCATAAACTAGAAAGGACCACAAAGTCAACTATGTAATGAAAAAAATCTTCAAACATAAAAAGAGTACAAATTTCTCAAATATTTTGTGGTTTTGTGGAATTTTTATTCAATCTTCTAACGGGGATCTTTTGTCTTGTGGATGGTGGTTGATTTGCATCAGTTCCACCACCATTTTAAGTCGTAGTAGTTTGATTTGTAGATGTTTCATCATCATTTGTAGCAAGTGCAGTGGATTGATGAGGTGGTGGTAATTTGCATGTAGATGTGTTGTGTCTGAGTTGATGGCACCTATTGGAAGTGATGTTGGAACTTAAGCACAAGTGTTGAAAGTTAAAACTAGTGTTGTGTGAATTGAAAAAATATATAGAAGTCCCATATATGAAAGATATCACACACTAGTAGTGTTTATAAGGTAGAGGTATGACCTTCGGGGTGTGCTCCAAATGGTACCTAATTTTGTGAATGGGAGAGATTACACTTATATCGACAACCACGTCTGCGCCGCCGTCGTCTAGCCAGCTAAGCTGATCTACGGCTAAGTGGTGTATTATTTTTTTGTACACAAAAAAACAAAAATAAATATTTTTTAGCACGCATTTTATTTTTCTCCACATTTTTCTTATGCCCTCCACTAAGTCAATAACTGATAAGATCCGTGTTTAACTCCTCCCATTTTGTGCACAACAGTTTTAAAGATCCAGTCAAATTGGATGTCCGGTAGTTTTGTAAATTCGATAAAACTGGGTCATGTTTTATGCTCCACTTGGTTGCAGAATTCCTCTATAAATAGAGGATTCAGCTCAATTTGCAAGACACACCAAAACTCCGAAAAAATTAGGGGTTTCTTTCTTCTCCCTTTTCTGCTTTGTCTTAAATTTTCTTTTTACACTTTTATTGAAAAATTGTCCCTTCAGAAATTTTGTGTGGTCATAGGACATATTTTCTAGCGGCCTTAACCTCCATATTTAGATGGTGTAATTTTGTAACAATTTTCTACACTGCAATAGTAAAGCTGATATTGTGTATCTTAATTGTTTTATTTTGGGGACATCGTGGTTGATCGTCTGCCTTGCACAATTTTGAGCAGTGCTGCAAAACATCTTAAAGAGAACAACCTAGTATACGACTCAACCCAAGAATATATTTTTAATAGCTGAAAAATTATTACGCAAATCAGTTTTTCAAAACTATAAAAAACGAGATAGGTTATCTCCACTTCTTTTTTCTCTATTTATGATCAATTTGGAGACAGATAGACAGAAGGAAGTTGAAAAAAAAAATAATAAAAAAAATAAATAATAGTGGGACTTATTTTTTAAGTCTCCTTTTGATCTTTGGTAGTATGCTTTCGATATAATTGGCAGTCTTTTGCCTATTTGCTGCCCACCTTTCCATGAAATGCACTTGTATTTCTTCTAGCATTGTGACTATTGGCTAGGATCATGAACTAACAATGAATGAGTTGACTACCTCAGACGTGTTACCAACCAAATTGTCGCACTTTGGACCAGGTGTGACCCTAGATCTGCTCCAAAATCTTGGACACATTTCGATTGAATGCTTCGACATTTATTGCCTACATCTCATTTATTGCCTTTGTCATCCTCGACGGCATGTTGAAATTGCAACCCTTCACATCAGCTCCTTCAATTATTTCCTAGATGTTTCTTTCTAAAGTTATTATTCAAATGTCTTACATAAAATCTTTGATCCACGTCTAGAAGTTACTCTTCAAGTGCTAACAATAATTCTTGTATAAATGCATTCAGCTAGTAGTAAAACAATAACAGTAAAATGAATTTAGTTAACAATAAAAATAACAGTAAGATGAATTATGTTGATCGTGTATAAATGTATACATCTTGCACATTCTAGTCCCACATAAGTCATTTAGCATAATATCCAAGAACCAGCTCCAAGCATTTTTTTGACATCAAGGGCTAGCATTTTATCATTCAAGTGTCTCCCAATAGTTGATATTATTTTACCACCATAATATCCTTTGATGAAACAACCATCTAATTCCATAATAGGTCTACATTTAAGAAAACTTTTTTATATCCCTTAAAGCATATATAAACCTCTGGAAATGGGGATACAATGGCATTTTAGGATGTTCCAAGTTCTCCTCATCACCTTGAAAAAGATCAACTTTAACATTGACTATTGGACCATAATTTGATCTAAGCAACTTATGTCAATAATCATACATCCTTTGTGTATTGATCCCTAAAAGATCTGTCAACTAAATCAATGGTTGCAGTCCTAGCTCTATATGTTTTTGTCTTAGAGATCCCTGTATTCCATTTATATTGAGTCATCTCCATAATATCAGTCAACCTCAAAAGGATTACCTCTAACACTTGCATGCAAATTCTTGCCCAACCATTTTGAACTCAATAGTTTCACCCTAAAATTTCTACTACATGTATACCTATTCACAATCTTCCTCAATGGCCAAGTTTATTCATTTTTGTATTTTGGCACAATATGCTTCCCATGAAAAAACTTGCTTACAAATTACTCTAATCCTCTTGACTTCATTTTTATTGAATTCGAAGTTTCTTCCTAAGTGTATTGCATATGTCCTAATAGCCTCTTCAAAATCTTGTTTGGAAACAAAATATGCTCCCAAATCCCACTTGTAATCCATCATTTTTTCTAGTAGCTTAAAGGTGAGAAGTTTGTCACTAATATGTTTTCCTCATCACTATCACAAACACTTTCAAGATCATCACTTTTATAATATTCTCCGTCAATAAGTCCTCTATGTTTTCCTTTATTTGCCACAACATCATGCTTCTCAATTGAGTCTTCAACTGTATTAGTCTCTTCAGGAACGGACGTGCCAACATTCTTTCTTGGTCTTCACCTTTTTTAATTGACTTATCTTTATCTATATGATCTTTATCTTTTCTTTCTTCTTTTTTCCCTTTATCATCTTCCTTATCTTTTTCTTTTTTTCCCTTTACTAACTTCCTTTTTCTTTTCCTTTCCAATTTAAGGTTTCTGAACATTTTGATTATCAAAATGAATAAGTCATCCATCTCTTCTTTCAAGTCATCTAAATTAATCTCAAATGCATCGTCCTTATTGTAATATAAAACAATAAGGAATTTTAGGCTCTCATTTGGCCCTTTTTCCTTGTCTCCTCCCTCTTGTGGGCATGTGTCATTGTCTCCCTCTATAGGCCTATTATCATCAAGTCTATATGTTGGATCTTTTTCTTTAGTTCCCTCATTTAGACCTTTTTCCTTATCTTTATCTCATGGATCTTTGTCCTTATCTCCCTCTATAGGCCCATCACTAATGACATCAACTATATCAAGTTTTGACAACAGATGCAGGACAAACAAATGAACATACCTAAAGATACTTGATATATCAACACATCTAATTGCACCTACATCATCAACCAACTCCTTAAGCCCACTATTTGAAGGTGCAAACACGAGAAGGGAGGTTGAATTGTGTTTGTACTACTTGAATTCTTTTTCTGTTTTTGATGATTATTTGAAATCTGAAATATAATCAAGTAGAGTTAGCAGCGGATAAAAATAAATAACACAATGATTTATCCTGGTTCACCATTAACTAGGCTACATCCAGTCCCTTCACCTCGAAGGATTTTTTCACTAATTCAAAAACTTTGAATTACAACAACACTACTGACCCTCCAAGTCAGTCTTCCAAAACAGTCTAACAATCCTAGAATTTTGAGGAACACAACACCTTGACTTCTCAAGTCAAGTATTCTCCTACCAATCTGACAACCCCAGATTGTAGAAGGAATTACAACACCTTGAATCTAATTGCTAAGTCACATGCTACTTCTTCTGACTCTTCAGATTGTAGACTCTACTTCAACAATATAGATCTGACACAAGGGAATGAAAACAAGAGTGTTTGCTTCTGGAAAGCTGATACTCACAATTAACCTCACTGAAAACTCGAATGTTTGCTTCTGGAAGTGTATGACTCTTTCATTGATTTTCGATACTAAGTCTTTTGCCTTAAGCCTCCTTTTATAGATGAGAATTAGGGTCTCTTCTATGATTAAATTCGAGCTGTATATGTCCAGATTCTCTTGCAAAAATAACTTGGCCAATCGGGTTTCACTTAAATAAAAATCGTATCTTTTTAGCTCCAGATTGCATTTGAAAATTCTGTTGACCAATCTTGTTTCTTTTAATTTCAAACCATATCTTTTTAAGCTTCAAATTGCATTCGAATTTCTCCAAGTCTTCAGTAATTTTTGAATCAAATCCCCTTAATACTTTGATCAAATTTCTATCAAAATTTAATCAAGTCTTCTTCGAACTTTAATCAAGTCTTCACTGATTTTCATCATGATGAAAATATAGACCATTTGATCTTCTGAACTCGACCACATCTGGACCATATAATCTGATCTGCCCCAATTCTATGATCCTCTAATCTCGGCCAACACTGGACCACATGTTCTGATCTTCTGATCTCGGCCAATCATTGGACCATATGATATGATCTTCTGATCTCGTCCAACACTGGGCCATATGACCTGATCTTCTGATCTCGGCCAACACTAGACCATATGATCTGACCTTCTGATCTCAGCCAACACTGGGCCATGATGCTTAAATATGGACCATTGATCTGAACATTTTCCCTCTGATCTAAACCAAGTCTAGACTGAGTCTGGATTGAATCTGAATTAAATCTGGACCATTGATCTTTTAATCTGGACATTTATCTTCCGATCTGGATCAAGTATGGATTAAATCTGGACAATCATTTCTTCTGATCTGGACTGAGTTTTATGCTCTGGACCATGCTATCTTCTGGTCTGGACCAAGTCACTTGTTCTGGACCAGTTATCTTTTGCTCTGATTAAGTCTGGACTGATTCTTATTTCACGATCAGGTCATCTTCTGGTCAGGATTAAGTCTGGACCAAGTCTGACTTATGATTCCTTCTGGTCTGGACCAAGTCTCCCTCTGACAAGCTTCCTTCTAGTCTGGACCATGTCTCCTTCTGGACTCTGCTTCCTTCTGATCTGGGCCAAGAAAGATATCCTCTGATGGTTATTTGACCTTTGATATTTTGCCTTTGATGACATCCTCTGATATCCTCTGGAGGTGTACACTCTGGTGCCTTCAGGATGCATCCTCTAGTACCCTCTGGATGCATTATCTGGCTGAACCTAATTGTGACATTTCCATCTTCTGGTTGCTTCCTCTGGATGTATCCTCTAGTGGTGTCATCCTCTGATTTTGCACAGCTTCATATTTGTTCTTCTAAGTCAACATACTATTTACATAAAATATTTTTTTAACATCAAAACTAAGTAAAGAACCAACTTGGTTCCAACACTATTAACCAATTCATTTGAGTCATAAAACCACAAAGGCAACATATCTATGTACCTCATTTCCCTTAGACTCTAACCCATTATATTATGTGTGAACAAACTTACCAAATGTGCCACCATTATGTAATGTGCAATTAAAACAACCCGCTATCACTAACTTTTCAACAACAAAAATACACATTTCCACCTAATTATCAAGCATGTAAATAAACAAATCACATATGAAAGCACAGCACAACAGAAAAACAAGAACCAAAACCAAATAAACAAGAATCCAAAACGGGACCACCAAAAAGAGAACACAACACATAAAACCCTAACGTAAATTGGGACCACTTCTGATGAACCAAAACAGAATAAATAAGAATAAAATAGGACCAAAACAAAAAGGGAACACAACACCTAAAACCCTAACGAAATAGGGAACAAAAACACAGGAAACCCAAACAATTTTTTTTAATAAAAAAACCCACCAAGTAATAAATATAGATGTGCTTACATTCGTTTTCGCGAAATGAACAACTCTTTGTCTTGTTTCATCTTCACACTCGCGTCGTGCTTTGTCTTTTCTCTCCCTTTGCATATGTTTTGTCTTCACTTCTTCTCACTCTTGAGAACCTTTTACATTTGGAAATGAAGACAAAATGAAGCATATGATATGTGAGTTTCTAATCACAAACCCTAATAGTTACATAGCACAAAAATAACGTTTTTAATTAAAACTAGTAGAAAGACTAATGTGGAAAACGTTAGTAAACTCAAGGGACCTAAATGGAACAAGTATTACTTATGGAACGAAAAATAAAACCAAAAAATAACTTAAAGGGATCAAAACACTAATTTTTCCTTTAAAATATGTTTATTTGTTTTGGTGTTAAAATTTTGATAGAGAGATAAATAAAGTTTGACTAAATATTATTTTAGTGCTAATTAAGAAGGAAAATGTGGTTTGGTGCCGGATGAAAGAAATGAATGCATCTTACTGGTTTTTTTTTATCCACACATTGGGTTTTCCACCAAATAATTGAGTTTGTACTATTATTTGGTTTTTCATTGTTATTGATTGTCTTGCTAGTGGTTTATTCATTACTATTAGACTTTCATACAAGTAAATACATGTATTTTAGTTTTTACAATTGTAAAAGTTTGTTAAATTAGTCTCTCTCAAGTATGTGAAAGAACAATATACTCCCTTAAATTGAAAAATATCTATCAATTTAGTCATTTTTTTAAAATTTTGCCAACTTTGTTCATTTGAACAAAGTTCTTTATAAAGAGTCTTTCAAGATGAGCTTATCATGCTACAACCATATAAGTAGTTGTTGGATTTTACATCTTTTTAATGTGTAAGCTTTTAGGCTACATTATACTTTTCTCTATAGAATTTGACATTTGTCTTAATTCACGTGTTGTTGAGTCATATCATCTGATAACATAGGAAGTGACACTTCATCAGAGGGAACATATTACTGTTGATGTATTAGCAAATTCTCCTTAGAAGATCTCTTGTGGTTCTAAAGGAAACTTGTGCTTTGTAGATCATTGCAGTAGAGACAACTTGAACTTCTTTGATCTTTGTTGATCTTCACTGTCGGATAAATTGTTCTTTTGTTTTGTAATCATCAAAAACATCAATAGTAAGTATTTACATTTGAATCAATCTGGTTCTTACTGAAAATAGTTGAAAATTTTAGATTTCAATTGGTCTCTTCTATTATTTATTTTATTTTATTTTTTAAAAATTAAATATGTGAAGAAATGACTCATTAGTGACATGTAATTAAAAATTGCAACTCACATATGCCATATGTTGCACTATTTTCCAAGTCAGCATTTTTATAATGAGAAATGAAGACCTAAAATAATAGTTTTTTATTTTGAAGGGAGTGAGTCCAAACAAAAAATTTACGGGGACTAAATCATTAAATGCTATATTTGGAAGGATGAAATACATATTTAAACTATTACTATAGTATATTTGTTGAATTTATATATACCAACTTTGATAATTTTTTAGTGATAATAAATTATAGAGAAACTGTCCTTAAATCTTAACTCAATTGATAAAATGTCATATTGTTAAGTTGAATAATATCTCACATTTGAACTTAAAACCTCACAATTATGCGTGAGATTGTAGATTGTGAAGGAATAAAAAGATCATCAATAGTTGTACATTGTGATGTCTAATAATTTGCTTTGCTTTGGAATTTCCGTATATTCAATGCGTTTAGAAAATTGTTACAGGATTAAAAGAATAATTAATAATTCAATTCTCTTGTACATTCATTCGTTTGACTGATAATTACAATGCTATAAGAAGAAGAAGAAGAATTGAAGTACAACTTGTTGAAACCATCACGAATGAAGACCCAATACCCTGCAATTTATATTTGTTAGATATCATAAATACAAAACCAACATAATATATAACATATAAATATTGATACCTTGAAGGAAATCAAAGAGGAGGTAGCTGAAGAAGATACAAGTCCAGTAAATCCAATATCATAAGCAATACTTCCATCATGATTAAACAATCCAAAGTTTCTTTCTGATGTTGGGCCAGGCTTCAAATTCTCATTAAACAAAGCAAATATATAAGCCCTAACCAACATTTTGGGCCTATAAGGTGTCCCTTTTTTCTTAAGCAACCTCTTCCGCATATTTTTATTATAAGTCATTGCGTTCTTCGAATTTGCCCCGGGTTCATTGTCATCTCCACGAGACGCCCAACCCGTCTCAGAAACAATCACTTCCATTTTCTCAAATCCGACTTTCTCCAATGCAGCATAAGAGGCATCAATTTGAGCATCAAACATATTGTCATAATGTAATTTAGTCTTGGCATCGTAAATGCCGGGATTTTTTTTAAATAAAGCATAGTTTACGTCAATATGTTGAGGATCATTTTTATAAGCCAAAAAAGGGTATGCATTTATATAAAAAGGGGTACCAATTTGTGAAAAGAATTGCAATAAAGGTTTCATGTAAGGAAGTATATCATCCCTAAATGTACATGAAGATGGAGGAAATGAATTGGCAAAAACAGCCTCAGAATGTGGACTAGAAACCTCAATTTGATGTGTTAAACCAAGTCTATCAAGGGCACTATAGACATTTTTAGCTGCTGGTAACAAAGCTTCCCAAAGTTCAATATCACCACCTCCTAAGATTTCATTTCCAATTGTAATGCCAACAATTTTTGTTCCTGGTAAAAATGGTTGAACATTTTCTTTGATCCAATTCATCGCGCGATCTTCGGCGACGCTTATGTCTTTCAAAAATTCATTAGGAAGTCCAATTATAATTCCTATTCCTGAACCTTTGAATGCACTTAGGACTTTAGGATCAAAATCATATATTTTTGTGTTCTTGATTTTTGCAGCTTTGAGTAATGTAACTACACTTTCAGGGGAAGGTAGATTATCAGCTATTCTACCATAGTTCACTCCATATGTTCCTGTAAATGCTTTGTTACCTAAAACTGCACCATACAAGAATTTTAAAGCTAGATTAGAAATTTTCATGTCATGCAAAGCAATGCATAAAAATGACATTCAACAATTCTTTGAATAATTTACTACTTTACTATGAAACATCAAAGCCAATTATAATTATAAAGATCAATAAAATACACACCTTGAGAAAATGTTATTGATAAAATGAAAAGCCAAAGAAAGAATGAACACTTGAAAGAGAAAACCATTTGTTGTTGAACTCTAAGCATACTAAGAAAATGAGAGAGGATTCCACTTGTGGAAACTATGATGGACCACCCTTGTATTATGTAATTCAATAAAGTTAACTTCATTGTCTAAGAAAACTTTTTCTCTCGTCATAATCTAACTAAAGATTCTTAGCTTTTCTTCAAAAGATGATAGATTGTTAATATGATTTGAATAAGATTCTTAGCCTTAAACCAAAAAATAAGATTGCAATTTTAACAAAGGGTGTTTTCAACATTTTAGAATCGATTCTTACTTTCAATCACCCTTTAACTCCTTCTTAAAGTATACTTTTTTATTATATACTTTTCAAGCTTGTTGATTTTCAACCTTTTCATTAAGCTAAACATCAAGGATATGTAAATGGGCCATCAATACCTTTCGTAGCATCATGGGTGAAGGGGGATTCCGTACCTTGATATTACAAGACATGAAGAACAATTGAATGTTTGGTTTGAGACAACTACAAATAGGAATAAACAGTTAAACCCATATAAAATAAAATAAAAACAAAAAATGGTATATTTACAAAGAATAAAATTATATTTAAACCATAATTTTATGATTAAAAATGATACGATTGAAATATAATTTTAGTATATGTAAATATATTATTTTTTATTTTGGTAAAAAATTTAATTTATTTTAATCTCTTGCAAAATTTATTTATATTAGAATTAATTCCTATAAATTATATAATATTTTATTTCTAATCCTCAAAATAAAAACTAAAATGAAATTATAGAGACCAATTTTATTATGAATAAAGTTTACAGAACTAAAACAAAACACCAAAAACAAAAACTAAGATATTTGCGGGGACTGCAAATAAAAAAAAATGTTATAGAAACTAAAAATAAAACATAGTACATTTGTCGGATTTTAAAATCATTTAAATCTATTTTTTTCCATCATTTATAGTGGAAATAAATAACAACATAAATCATTTACTAGTTTTCTATACAAATATCTTTACAATTCTTTATTAAAAAACGTGGTTAGAACAATTATGACATTACCGGAAAAGATGAGTTGAACATCAATGATGAAATTTGTGTACAAATTATTTTAAAGTATTCAATTGGGGTGTACTAGATCTGTGTACAAATTTGTGTAAAAAATCGATTCTTTAATGTGCTTGAGTACTTTATAATGAATGCAGCTCAAAAACATACTTCTTTCTCCAAACAACAACAAAAAAAAAACACAAAAACCAAATGAGTCAATAAATTCAAGAAATTCAAATTCAAATTTTTTATATTGTTCACATAAATTTGGAACAAACATCTCCAATCTACACTAAGATCTGCACTATGGAAAACCAAAAGATCTAATCTAAGAGGCATACAAGTTTAATCTCCTAGATACATCCAAATGTTAAAACAGAATACAAGACATTCACAATGTCACAAAATAACTAAAACATCTTTAATAACATTACAAAAAAAATTAAGGAGCACTAAGTAATATTAATAAAGTGCATATCAGCAGCATAGACTAAGGTTGATTAATACTAATATAGTATTAATTAATACTACTTCACTGAGCACTGCTCCAAATAACACTTTCATTGTCAACCATTTTCTTTACTTGCTCCTCACCTTGAATGGTTTCTTTTTCATCACTTGCTGAAATTTCGGTCTTACCGTTAATATCTTCAACATTGAGACTCGCTTTCTCAGCTCCTTCATTTTCCACGGCGTCGAATTTTTCATGCTTATTACTGTCGATTGTACCATTTTCCTTTTCTGATTCAACCGGTGCCTCCTCTTGCAGTTTTTCAACGGCCACAGCATTCAAAGCTTCCTCGACAAGTTGCTCTCCTTGTTCCACTTTCGATGTTTCTTCTACTAGAGGCTTCTCTCCTTGTTCCACCTTCAATGTTTCTTCCACTAGAGGCTTCTCTCCTTGTTCCACCTTCGATGTTTCTTCCACTAGAGGCTTCTCGGAGATCACATTTTCACCTTCCACATTACTTTGCTTAATTTCCTCTGCATCGGTCTTTGTTTTGTCATCTTCGTTGTTGTTGTCAGTGTCATTGAGATCGGCCGCAGAAGACTTTGCCTTGCTTTCCGCTGAAGGCGATTGATCGGTTTCAGTTTCCTTGTCATCCTTCTTTGTTGAACCAGATGACTTTCGGCTACGTTTCTTAGGAGGCTCAATTTCTGCTGGCGGAGGAGTTGATTTGACCTTCTCGCTAATTCTTGCGGACCGCCTCGGGGTTTCACCGGTTCCCCAATCAAACTCTGATATGTTGGGATTCCCAGGATGTACTTTTAGGTACTGCTCCAATTGTTTTTTGGAACATATCTCTTCTCCAGTTGGAGCAACGAATACAATCTCGCTTTTTCTTGGTGTTCCTACTTTCTTAGGGAAGAACTGCATAGTACAAATACAAATGCATTATAAAACGATTCCGATACACCATACAACTAAAAGGAATCAAGTAAAGCTTGTTAGCAATAGTCACATTCCTAATTGATTTCAACAACCAATTACATCAATAAGATGAAATCACGAGGAGCTTATAATCAATAAATCACTAACCACTATAGTTCACAAAATGCTCTAGCTTAGAGCTACGTAATATCGACATTTCACATTGAATGCGTGTTTGGTGTCTGACACAGATACGACACTTACACATGTAATTACATTCAATTACTTCCACATTTTCAAATTATTATTAGTATCGATATGTCAGTGTCGTGTCTAATGTTTGTAATTGTACTTCATAGGCCTAGAGTAATTCAGACAGCGTTCTTTACCAGTGGATAATTTCCACAAAAATACGACTTTCTGAATCCAAAGCATTTACTCACAAATTGACCTTGCAATAAATCAATCAATATTGTCAGTTGTGAGTGATATTTTCCTCCAAATCTAAGCGATTTTCTATATCATCAATTACATTAACTTAGGTAGTTACAATTCAGAATCCAGTAGGGATAAAATAGAAATGCAGAGAAGGGAAAATCTACAAAATCATAATAAGCTTAATATGGAAAGGTGCAGGAATGGAACAGAATCTTGCACCAAAATTTTCTGAATCACATAGACCACTGATAAAACTGAAAGACAGAACACTTTGATATTAAAAGCTAAGACACTGTCTCCTCTAGACAACATAAAAAAAACCCAAAGAACAAGGAACAGACCACAAATGGAAACTTGACACCTACGAAATATTGACAGAGACGCGCCTAGATACCTTGGCACTATATCCTCTCACCAAAACCGTTAAGCCAGC
The DNA here is from genome assembly GCA_037974295.1 of Cicer cuneatum. Lineage (NCBI taxonomy): Eukaryota > Viridiplantae > Streptophyta > Magnoliopsida > Fabales > Fabaceae > Cicer > Cicer cuneatum. Next base: position 82,278,005 of record JBBPBO010000005.1, read on the forward strand.
TGTTTTTGGAAAACTTTGGAGGGTCAAGTCTAAATTTTAATATATATTTGATATATTTTTTAAAAATTAAAAGAACAACATGATAAATGAGCATATAATATCATGTTGTTCTTTTAATTTTTTTAAATATCAAATACATATCAAAATATAGATTTTACCCTCCGAAAACTAACTCGCAAACACACCCTTAGGTTTTTATATTGGGTCATCATTGACACTTATAAACATATGGTCAGATTGGACATCTGGAGCGTGACCCGAGTAGCTCTAATACCATCTTAAATTTTTATATTGGGCCTAATTCACCACCACAAAACCGACTTGTAAGACAAGGACTATCCCTACTTAAAAACACGTGTTCAAGCCTTATCTCATCTATTGTGAGACTCTTTAACTGTTTAGCCCATTTCTACCCAATGTGGAACATTTTACCAATGTGTATAAAAAAATACAACAAAATTTACCTGGGAACCTAGCTTGTTGCTATAGAAATTGTATTAGCTCTAGGACCACCAATTTGTTTTGTTGCAAAAAAAAATTATAAAAAAAAAAAATCTAGCAACAAAACCCTAGAAACAAATCTAGCACCAATTCTACAAGCCCTTTTAGGAAAACCCTAGAAACAAAATCTAGAACTAAATTCTTCCTAACATTTCACTACAAAAAAATTAATTAATTCACTAATAAAAAAGAAAATCCAGAATCCAGTTAATAAACTTACAGAATTTCAGACAATTAAAGTGAGAATCAAGTCACAGTAATTAAAAAAAAATAGCAACAACAACAATAATATTCCTTAAAACAACAACAACAACAATAATAATAATAATATAATAACGGTAATAATGAAAAAAAGGAAATTGAAAAAAAAAATATGAATTGCATAAAAATGAAATAAATATATATTTACAAAATGAAAATAAAAATAAAAATGGAGGATGAGGAAGAGAGAAAGAGACCAGTTTCTTCCATGAAGGAGGAGCTGAAAGCTCAACCGACAAGACTTCATCTTTGGCATCAGTTAGAGTTTCGTTCTCCATTTGCAATTGCACCGACAACAAACTCTAGTGTTGTGCGTGAGAATGAAGTGCAAAATTGCAGTACAAGAAACAAGAGTGCAAAAACCGTGCGTACACTACTATTGTAGGTAGCTACAAATTAGGATATGGTTTGGTTCTTGTTTTTTTTTTTTTCTCTCTCTCAAACTGTTACTAAATTTTAATTTGGGATCCGGGTTTTGATAAACTTACCTAGCGCTCGTTTCTGCACATTTGGAAACGTCCAATCAGATATCGCTATTTGTACTCTAGAAACGTCATTTCAATCAATTTTTTAGTGCTACCATTATTTTTTTATTATTAAAAAATTCTACGTTTCTAATTGACTTATATTTTATAGACAACTGTATGTTTTTTAAATCTTTTCATTTTAAGTGTGGTGAAGTTTTATATTAGTTATAAATAAGTTAAATGTTGGATATTAAAAATAATAATAATTTTTATATTTAATGTTTTATAGTTTTTTTATGTAATTGACTTATATTTTATAGACAATTGTATGTTATTTAAATTTTTTGAATTTAAATGTGGTTAAGTTTTATATTAATTATATATAAGTTAAATATTTGATATTAAAAATAATAGTAATTTATATATTTAATGTTTAAATTTTTTATGTAAATGAAATTTTAAAATCACGTGTAATTCTAAAATATTTAGTTCTTTGTTGTCTTGTAATTCTGAAAAATATATATTAATGGGCATAAACATAATTATTAATTTAACGGTTGTGATTAATAGTAAAAATTTTTGACATTTACGGTGTATGAATTAATTTCATAAAAATATATATTTAAAAAGTGTATTGAAAATTAAATATTTTATTGTATAAAAATTTAAATTTTGTTGTGTTAAATAATACATTTATTATATTATGACTTAATTACACTTTTAGTTTCTTTATTTATACCAATTCACGAAATCGAACTTTCTATTTTAAAATCTGATAATTTTAGTTTTTCATTTTAATTTTTTAACTAATAAATATTGATGTGACATATTTTAAATAACATGACATATGATACTGTAAAATTATTAACACCAATAAAATTGTAATAAAACTCTCTAAAAACTTAATTTTCAACTTCGGAATTTTTTTTATTTTTATAATTTAATTAATGACATATGAATAGTTAACACCTTTATATGATTTTATATCATGAAATAGTATATCACATCATTTAAAATATGTCAAATTAACATTTTTTTTAGTTCAAAAATTTGATGAAAGTACAAAAACAATTGATATTTTAAACAGTTGATCAATTATATGAATCTGTGAAAATAAAATGATCAAAACTATAGTTAAACCTTATATTATTTTATAGATATTGAGGAGAATGATAGGATTGCTAGTCAAGCAGATGATTGATAGTCGAGCAGAGGATTCCATCAGAGGATTGATAGACAAGCAGAGTGATAGGATTGCTAGTCAAGCAGAGGATTCTGTTGGCTCTGTTATTTTAGTTAGTTCTGTTATTAGTTCTGTTATGTTAGTCTGTATGTGCCGGCTGTAAATCCTAACTGAATTAGTTAGGATGGCTAATATAAATAACAGAAATTGGGTCTTCAATAGGTAGGTAGTTAGAGTTAGTTGGGTGGGACTGAATTGCAGGGCAATTCAGTTAGTTCTATGTAACTGCAATCTCTATTCATTTTTCTCAATTTCGATAATACAATCTTGAGGTTTCTTCATCATTTCATTCAATTCTAATATACCAATTCTATCACAGGTATCAGAGCACCGATCTGGTGCCCTGTTTTTGCATCCTTCTATTGCGCATTACATGAAGACAAGAAGCATGGTGAGAAATTTGAGCGATTAGGAGCAGGAGCGCGAGGAATGGCGCACTCGACTGGAGTTGGCGGAGGCGCGCGCCAAACATACGGAGGATCAATTGGCTCCACTCGCGGCCAAGATCAATGCCAACAGCGGCGGGACTGTCCGCAGGGAAGAAGTAGAGACTAGCGGCTGCGGTGGTAGACCCCTGGGTAAATATGTTGAGAGCGACTAGTGGAGGAAGCTGGCGATTCCGATTTTCTCAGGCGACAATGCGTACGGTTGGACGCACCGTTTGGAACGACATTTCGAGTTACGAAGCATTCTGGATGAGGAGAAGATGTGTGCCACCGTGGTGGCCATGGAGGGTAGAGCACTGGGCTTGTATCACTTGTGGGCTAGGTGCAATCTGGAACCAACTTGGGACGGGTTCAAGCTGGCAGTGGTTCGCAGGTTTCAACCGTCAATGGTACAAAATCCTTTTGAGTTGTTGTTGGCACTCAAACAAACAGGGATAGTGGTAGAATTTGTGGAGGAGTTTGAGAAATATGTTGGAGCTTTGAAGGTCATTGATCAAGAATTTGCACGAGGAATTTTCATGAAGGGCTTGAAAGAGGAAATTCAAGTGGAGGTAAAACTTTATGAATTAAAGTCTTTGTCTGATTTAATTCAAAAGTCTATTATGATTGAGGAGAAGAATCTTGTTTGGACTAAGAAAGGAACCAACACTTTCATCAAACCAACTACGATGTCTAATGCTAGTTCTTACACTAAGACGGTGACGGTAGATACTAAACCTGGGGAAGATAAGAAAGCCGAGGTTGGTACCTTTGCTACTAATCTGGTGGGTGTTCAGGCTGGAGAAGGGAACAAAACCAACGGTGGTGATTTCAAACGGTTGTCCGAGGCCGAGATGAGAGACAAAAGGGACAAGGGACTATGTTTCAGATGTGATGAGCCCTACCATAGAGAACATAAATGCAAGAATAAGCAGTTTTGTATGATCAATTTGGAAGAAGATGAGGAGGAGGAGGACATGGATACTGAGTTGCATGAGGTAGAAACTTTCAATTCTCTGCAATTGTCTCTTTGTTCAATGGTTAGGCTGACTTCCACAAATTTTTGGAAGATACAAGAGGTAGTTCAAAACAATTCTGTTTTGGTACTCATAGATTGTGGAGCTTCTTGTAGCTTCATTTTTCAGGAGGTAGTTCAGAAATTGAGCTTGATGGTGGAAGATACTCTTTCTTACATTGTGGAAATGGGGGATGGTCATAGGGTGAAATGGAAGGGAAAGTGTCCCAAGTTGAGTTTGCATTTGCAAGGAATTGAGATTAAGAAAGACTTTTATTTGTTCACCCTGCAATGGGTGGATTTGGTGTTAGGTTTGGACTGGCTCTCCAGTTTGGGAGAGGTCAAAACCAACTTTGGTAAGTTAGAGCTTACGTTGTCTAGATATGGCAAGTTGATTACTTTGGTTGGAGAAAAACCATCAAGAAAAAGAGCAGACGAAGACAGATCGAGGGAAAAGGTGACGGAGGTGCCAACGCTGTTGAAGGATGAAAGGAGATCACGAACGAGGCAAGTGGTGCGTCGTCCGCTGTCGAAACCTTGGTTCAAGGGCAACGGCTTTCCCACAACTACAGAAGACACCAACAAAGAGATCTACGACGATGACGGGATGGGGATTGACGGAGCGAGCACGTTTCAACTTCGCTTCAAATGGGAAAGTTCTAGAGGAAAGAATAACATAATGGGAGTTTGGGGCGTTGTTAGAAAAGTTAGGCGAGTTTCTTGCCAAAGGAAAGACTACAATCCTATTCAATGCATCAATTGTGATCATACCATGGGACCCAGGAGAACTTCATTTCCGCATGACAGCTACAACTGGTGAGTACTGCTGGAGTTTGCTCGTTTTCCCTGGGTTGCTCACCTTTGTGTTTGATGAAGGCAAATTTTTGGTGCGGATGAAAGATTGGCAGTAAAGGATGTCTATTCCAGCCTTGAGGACAAGGCTGTTTTTCAAGGGGGATTTGATATGATTGCTAGTCAAGCAAAGGATTGATAGTCGAGTAGAGGATTCCATCAGATGATTGATAGTCGAGCAGAGGATTCCATCAGAGGATTGATAGACAAGCAGAGTGATAAGATTGCTAGTCGAGAATTCTGTTAGCTCAGTTATTTTAGTTAGTTATGTTATGTTAGTTTGTATGTGTCAGCTGTAAATGCTAATAGTTAAAGAGTTAGTTGGGTGGGACTGAATTGCAGGACAATTCAGTTAGTTCTATGTAACTACAATCTCTATTCATTTTTCTCATTTTTGATAATACAATCTTGCGGTTTCTTCAGCATTTCATTCAATTCTAATATATCAGTTATATCAGAGAAATACTTATAAAGACACAACTTTTTGACCATATATAAATAAAATCAAATAATATAATTAAATTATTACTTATTTAAATTTTATCATTGTTGTACGTGTTCAAACAATTTCATTCTTTCATTTATAATTGAGTCCATGTAAAACCTACTTTCATATCGAGTACTTTTCGTGCACTAGTACTGTCCACTATTCTAGTTAGTTTTTTTTCTTTTGGCAAAGTTCCACTATTCTAGTTAGTTTATTTTTTGTGGCAAAGTTAAAATTCTAGTTCGTTGCTTCGTTTACTTTGCCATATTTTGCAATATCGACACAAGTCAACTATTAAATATATTTACCCTTAAACCTTGTGTCCAAAAATCACGCGCTTCCTTTTCCTTTATTTAAAAAAAATTAAATATGTTTTTTATTTTTTATTAAATTTCAAACTTTTCCATATTATACGATTGGGTCTAAAGTGAATGGATGAAAAGTAGAAAAGATGGAAAGTTTACGAAAATGCAGCTGGTTTTCTTCATATAGTTGCATGTAAGAGAGGAAAGAAAGTGTTTATTTGGTGGGTTCTACGTCTAAAAAAGTTTATACTATAATTTTGAAATAAAATTTGAAGTGGTTCCCTAATTTGATAAAATGTTGGTAAAATCCTTTCACTTGAAGTTTTTTTTAAACCACATCCTTTTTTTTTTGTATGATATCTCTTTTTTATTTGGCTATTTTCTCCAGTTAAATTGATTTGTACTTTTTTTTATAAATAATTTGTTTTGCACTTCATAGTAACTCCCATTTTTATATTATATATGCATCTTTTTTTTATGTACCATAAATTGTTACTTGTTATCAATTAATTTATAAATTTTAGCTAAATACATATTACTTTTTAATACAAAGTCATTTATCTCATTTTGTAAATATATTTTTTTTTCTTCTTTTTGTTTTTTTCTCATTTTCATTCATTCTAAACAAATAAAAAAAAATCACTTTTTACTCTTTTTTTATTCACTTTCTTTCGTTCGGCATTTTTTTTCTCCTACTTTCTTTCTTTTCACTTTCTTCTGACATTCAAACAAAGCATTAATTTTAGTTTCTGTATTATAAAAATATAATTTTTAAGCTCTAAAAAATTATCATACATACAATTTCAGTCCATACTATCAAGGTAGCATATATTTTTGAATGAATTTTCTAAGAATATTCACAACATTCTAAAAAGTTCATCCACAAAAAATAACATCGAAATTTGATTTCTAGATCCATATTTTCGTCACTTTTATCTTTATTTTTTCACATTTAAAAAACTCATATTTAATTCATCTCAAGTTAAAAAATTCTAAATATTTTTTAATAAACTTTTTATAATGTTCTAAATATTCTAACAAAAAACCATTCAAAAATTTTTAAGTTGAAGGATAATTAAACATATTTTGTTTCAGCATAGACTAAAATTGTTTGTTGGATAATTTTGTAGGGACTAAAAATTGAATTTTTATTTTACAGGTCTAATATTAAAATATTAAAGTTTTATAGAGATTAAAAACATATTTAACCTCTTACAAAAAGTCTATTTTTTTCTGGAAAAAAAAAATGTAGAACAATGTTATTTTGGTCCGTAACACAACCAAAAATTCAAATTAATAATTGAATCATCAAAACCAATGTCGTCATAATGTTTTTGGAGGCACTATTCGAATTTAAAAAATTGGAGCCTAATAAAAAATGCAATTTTAAAAATTATAAGTTATTTCAAAATATTATATTTTTACCGAATGAAATACCAAAAACTCAAACTATTTTATTTAAATTTATCAAAATAAGTAAATAACACCTAAATACAACTTCAAGCTAATATTAACCTTTTTGCTATTTTAAAAAAGCAATCTTTCTAACACTTTTTGAAGCAAATCAATAATAGATCTAATAAATCATTAATAAGTTTCATTGTAAAACTAATAGATCCAATAATAGATTACCAACAAACAATCTATTTGTACCATTGTAAATCACAAAATCAATAGTGGGTTACTAAAACTCTAGCATCAGATTAAACTCTAATAGATAATGAGTTTCTAAAATCGGTAAATCAACCATTTCAAATAAATTGAGTTTCTAAAATCAGTAAATCACAAAACTCTAATATCAAGATTCTAAGACTTGGTGGTGGTGGTGGCACCTAATAGACTACGGACATAAGGTGCAAATATAAAATTTTCGAGTGTTGAGTATACAAAATTAAAGATATCAATGCAATTTTTCAAAGTTTAGGGTATAATATAAATAAAAAATTGGAGTCCTCCCTAAGTGGGGGTCATGTGTCAATGTTCTGGTTGCACATATTAATTGTCAGTTCTGATCAAAACGTTTGTAAGACCCATTGTCAGTTGTCTAGAATATGACAATTGGACCCATACACCTTAATAAAACAGAGGTAACTAATAATGAATAATACTTTAGAATCACCAACATACTGAAAACTATATTTATAAATATAGTTCACAACTTGATCAGTAGATTCATAAAATATTACATATTGAAAATAAACTACGATTTGTCTGATTACATCTAAAATAAAATAAACATCAAATTTCTAATTCCCTAAGCTTGGAACTGATCTTCTGATGCTAAGTTCATATCTCAGGTTCCTCCAGCTGCTAAATAAAAGAAAAATTGGGTGAGATAAAAATATCTCAGTGAGCTCTGAAATAAAGGGGAATGATCTGAGTTTCTTTAGAAAAGTTTTAGTTATAATGATAATAATATTATTATTATATTTTTCTAAAATTCTTGAAGAAAAAAAACATATGCATGACCTCAAATCCTTTCCTTTGGAATAAGGAAAAGTCTCTCAATATCTTGATGTGTGTCACCAAGATAATTGAGTCTGATTGGTAAAGGTGGTCTGGCCAAACCCCAATCAGCGTCCTAATTGTTCTCCTTTACCTGTTATTCCATGCCTAGAATAACTTGAATGTCCTACTGTGAATAAAGCCATGCATGATCTCATTTAATCTATTGAGAATTCTATTTCCCTCTCAGGAGGCAATGATATCACATCCTCTGGAAAGACATCCTCGAACTCACTGACTACAGGAATATTGGGCAAGTCCATTTCAGACCCTGAATTAGATGATAGTAATAATAGTACACCTTGAACCCCACTGGTCAGACATTGGAAGAGTAGAGAACTATTGGTCAAGAAGGGGAATTTGGTTTCCTCTGGTTGAGAAATTTCTGGAGGAATTATGACTTTCCTTCCGTGGCAAATCAGAGTTATTGAATGGTCGGACATCCAGTCCATTCGTAATATGATGTCTAAGCCCTTAAGGGGCAAACATACCAAGTTTATTAGAAAAACTCTATCATATAGGGTGATTGGACACTGGTGACATAATAAGGAGGTCTCTATTGAATTCTTAGCTGCAGTGCTTACAACTAAGGGAGAAGGCATTTCAAGTACAGGGATATTATTTTGCAAAACAAAATCAGAAGAGATGAAAGAATGGGATGCACCAGTATCAAACATGACAATTAAAGGTATTTCATTTATGAATCCAATGCCAGTAATTAGATTATGATTCATACCTTTCTTTGCACTGAGAGCAAAGACCCTCCCCGTGTTAGGCTTGTTTGGGTTAGACTCTGCTTGTTTTTGACGTACTGGACAAGAGGGAGTCATATGACCAGGCTGTTTGCAGTAGTAGCAGACTTGTTTTCCAACCAAGCACTCTCCCCCATGATCTCTGCCACACTTAAGACACTTCTTTGCTATTGGGGAACTGGATGTCTGTACTTGTTTCCCCTTCCCTTGGGGAGTCTTTACCTTCAACTGTTGGCCAAATTTTCTAGACTCTCTCTTTTGTTGCCACTTAGCATGTCTCTCCTCTTGTACCTTATTTAAATTATCTTCAACAATGTAGCTCTTGTGTACAAGAGTAGACTAATTAGTAAGATCCATATGGCCTATGTTCCCTCTGATTTCAGGCCTCGATCCCCACTCAAACTGGTTTATCTTCCATTCTTCAGTGGGTGCATACTGAGCATGTGGGGAAAATCTGGCCAGTTCTTCAAACTTAGCAACATACTCTGCAACAGACATGTCTCCTTGTTGTAGGTGCACAAACTCCAACTCCTTTTGTCTTCTAGCACTTTTTGGATAGTACTTGTCCAAAAACGCCACCTCAAAGTGTTCCCAATTCATAGGGGTTCCTTGAGTCTGAAGATAAGTCTTTGCACTCCTCCACCAATACTTTGCCCCACCCTTCAGTAGATGGGCAACAAATGCCACTTTCTGTTCTTCAATACAAGGCACTACTTCAAATGCCTTCTTAATCTCATCCAACCAAGCTTGGGCCTCTGAGGGATTGTGGCTGCCCTGGAAGGTTGGAGTCTGCAACTTAAGAAAATCATAAAACACCCTATTGGTATTTGGAGTGTCATCTCTTTGCATTGCCATTTGTTGTACCAAATTATAGGTAGCTATGGCTTGCATTTGAATAGCTTCCATAACCCTTTCCCATGGTTCAGCAGTGGTTGGTGGGGTCATACTGTCTTCAGGGGCAAAATTCCTCCTAGATCCATTAGCCATAATTCTGTAAACCATACACAAAATACTAAGTTGATCAGACTTAATATTAGGTGAAATGATAATTAGAATATATAGTAAAAGAAAATTTATTCTAACATACTGAAAACTAAATTTATAAATATAGTTCACAACTTGATCAGTAGATTCATAAAATATTACATATTGAAAATAAACTACGATTTGTCTGATTACATCTAAAATAAAATAAACATCAAATTTCTAATTCCCTAAGATTGGAACTGATCTTCTGATGCTAAATTCATATCTCAGGTTCCTCTAGCTGCTAAATAAAAGAAAAATGGGGTGAGATAAAAATATCTCAGTGAGCTCTGAAATAAAGGGGAATGGTCTGAGTTTCTTTAGAAAAGTTTTAGTTATAATGATAATAATATTATTATTATATTTTTCTTAAATTCTTGAAGAAAAAAAACATATGCATGACCTCAAATCCTTTCCTTTGGAATAAGGAAAAGTCTCTCAATATCTTGATGTGGGTCACCAAGATAGTTGAGTCTGATTGGTAAAGGTGGTCTGGCCAAACCCGAATCAGCGTCCTGATTGTTCTCCTTTACCTGTTATTCCATGCTTGGAATAACCTGAATGTCCTACCGTGAATAAGGCCATGCATGATCTAATTTAATGATGTTGTACTGAGATGCTTTGTATGAAATGTCTTTATTATGTCATATATGCAATATATCATTCATCCACAACAATCATAAATAACTTAGCGATACACTAAACCCATAATAATTTGATCCTATGTCCTTAATTCAAACGGAACTCATAACAAGAAAGAAAATAAATAAATAAAATAACATTGGAGTCATGAAAAGTCATTTGAATGCAGTTTTAAAACACCTATATTCAAAAATACCATTTCCTCATACTCTAATTCTACAAATCCGTAGTAACCCCAAAACAATTTATTTAACTAATTTCAGTGCCCCAAACACCTCGTACTAAAGTAACATATCAGTTTCACATATATATATATATATCAGAGGTAGCAGTAACGAGTAGAAATCGTACTCGACAAGCATCCTCACCTTAAATCTAGTTATACACCATTGATTAAATTTTTCCTAACATATAATTCATTCACAACATCACATCTAGAGACACAACAACATACACAGTTCTAAATTAACAAATAAATTCACATAGATAAGCTTAAATTTTCAATAAATCATATGTGGCTTTTGGTCAAAAACTACTTCACTCCCATCTTAAATGAGAGGTACGTAGTTAAACTGAAGAATTATGCCAAATGATGGCTACTATGTACCTGCACCGAATCACTACTTCACCAAAATTATAAACCTAATATATTAAAATAAATTTACACAAATTCTGAATTTCTATAAAATTATTTATTTGTACATATATTTTTTTTTCAACAGATTGCTTGCATGCATGCTTCAAATTGATTGTCAATATATATAAATTTAGACTCATTTAAACATATAAATCAATGTTAACCAAATAAAAGGGGGAAAAGAAGAATTCGAACTCACTTGCATTTGGGTTTAATCGTTTGAGATAAATAGATGTGAACAGAAACTTAAGATGAGTAGATGAAGGATGTTGGAAGATCTTCAACATGCATGAGGGGGCGTTCCCTTATTTTGGCAGTTTGAGAGATGTGCAGGGGTGTGGGTGTTTGGTTCTGGTTCATATGCGTGCCATCAGAATCCAGAAAGAATACCCGATCAGTTGGCGTGGGAGTGTTTTGAGAAGAAAAATAAAAATTAGAAATTTCCTTTTTTGCCCTTCCCTTATTTAAATATTACCCTAGTGTCCCTTCCTTAATTAATCAAATTTTAAACTACTTATTTTTATTTATTTATTTATATATATATATATATATATTTTCTTTTAAATTAACAACAGTCTCATTAATTAAATTCTATACTTAAACAAATAGATTGGTTGTTACAACGTCAATCAATTTAATCCTTAATATGATTATTATCAATGCTTATTTTGACAATAAATTGTATATTTTAGACTTTTGTGATATTAAGTTGTATCAATTATGGACTACTTTAATAATTCGATGACTAATTTGAGTTTTTAGTTAAGTCAGAGGTCAAAGTGGCAACGCCCATACTTTCAGGGACTAATATGTTGGTTTAACATTTATTTATTTGCACTTAAAAAAGTTATCCCAATATAACTAATACTTTCACTTTTTAAGGTGATATTAATTATATTTTTTTTAATTTTATCCTCTAATTGATACTATATAGATCACTTTCAATTTAATACTTTCCATTTTGCAATTACGAAATGGTTAACTATTGTAATGGTATGAGCCTAAAATGTTCAACCCTAATATAATATGGATCGATAACAAATGAAGCACAAACGAATGTAGCAAGCAAACCCAACAAAGACTCACGTGGGGACCTCACATAGAAACTATGTTGATATCATCCCTAGAGACTCACATGGAAAATGGAAAGGATTATAAAAGCACTAGTGTACACATAATGTCCCACACATCACACTCCTAACCAAATAGGTCTTACCATTGATATAAGTATACAGTTACATCGCAACACTTCCATTGTGATCTCATGATTCATCTAAGCGATAATATCAACAAATTTGAGCACTTATGAGTCTAGTCACTCTTTAAATAGGGAGTTTGTCTCCAAAGTATCACACACATTATTCACCATTCACTATATTTTTTATCTATTTGCACCTTACATTACTTTGGCATTAAAGTGTCTTTGCAGCTACAACTTCATTCAGAGCACAAGCATACGAGAAGAATGAGTTCAAATTGAAGCATCTCAACACTAAACTTGTAGTCCACATCAACTCCAGCTGTGATCCACCTTGTGAATTCATACAAGAACAAGTACAATGGCAAAACTTGCCCAAAATATTAGTGGGATCAACAAGTACTAATTAAAATATTATAATCGAAATTCATTAAAATCATATATAAATTTATTAATGATTCAAAATAATATCAGCACAAAATATAAATATAATATATAAAAAGAGACATATACCTCAAATTAAAGTATTAGTGTTGAAGTTATACAATTATCATCTTTGTCATAAGCTCTCTTTTTAAAATAGACTTCAATTTTGTTTTATATCACTCTAAAAAAATGGGCAATTAAATTACTAATAACATAAAAGTAACAATAACTTAATTTTTAAGCAGCATTGGAGGTGGATGACGTGACAATCGACATTGCTTAAAATTAGGCAATACCATTTAAGGGAATGAAGAGAAATGATTATTTATCGATGAACATGTAAAATAATATTGGTTTAACTCACGGAATTGATTTTTTTCATTAAAAAAGTTGATAAAATAACGATTTGATATATTTTAAATAATATGACATATGATTTTATGATATAAAATCAACTAGATACATTAATTATTCATATGTTATTAATAAAATTACAAAAATAAAAAATTTCTGAAGTTGAAAGTTACGATTTTAGAAGATTTTATTACGATTGTAAGGAGTATTAAACAATGTCACACCATTCTTTTTTATTTAAAAAATTAGGATGAGAGACAAAAATCGTCAGATTTTAAAATAAAATGACCGATTTCAAAAATTAATAAAAATAGAAGACTACAACTGCAATTAAATCAATAAATTTTTCATAAATTTCAAATATGATAATACATTAAATATACTAATTTAATATAATTTTAAATGGGAAATATTAACGTGGGACATGTGATCGAGGTCACTTAAGATATCTATTGTAAAGAATCAAATATTTAAGAAAATTAATCAAGCTTTGCTAAAATAAGATAAAGGCATATTAGAATCACTTAAGAAAAAGTAAAAAAAAAAAAAAC
>JBBPBO010000005.1:82291771-82354257 GCA_037974295.1 Cicer cuneatum
AAAAACAGTAAAAGACTAACTTAGTAACATCGTACAACTTTGTGTAAAAATAAATGTTCTAAAGTTTTTTTTTTTGCATAAATATTTTTAAAGACGATGATTTCTTCTCTTAAGTAAAAATATGATAACTTCTGATAATTAATAATATGGTTTTTTTTAACAAATTAATTAATAATATGGTTAAAAGTAACATTAACATTAAAAAGTGTAAAGAAATGACATAAAAATCGGGGATAGTAAGTAGTAGGTGGAGAGCGCGTGAAAGAAGGCAAGAGAGAGCGGCACGTGAAAAGCGTGTTGTTGACATCTTATGGTTATAACTATCGTTAGAGATTTAATCAAAATTAAATGGGTTTGATGTCCGAAAATCACCCGCATTCAAATACAAACTTTTGGAGATGGTTGCTTCAGGTTTTATGCTTCTTTGTTTCTGACATTTCTTTTCTTTTCGTTTCATATAAAATACAAGAAGGATGTTAGACCGTTGAGAATATAGTACTATAAAATGAAATATAAATAAAATAAAAATGAAAAAATTATGACTAATTTTTAATCATATTCATCGATATTTTAATTATTATTTATATTTTGTCCTAAAAAGAGTAATATCTAATTAGATATAACAATAACATTCGCATCTACGAGTACTCACCTAAACACATTTTAATTTGGACGGAAAAAAAATTTCGTTTGATTTAGTACGGGTGCAAATTTTTTCTAAAATTAAAACTTGAGGGCAAGAACATGTTTCAAGTGTTGATATTCACCTCGTACTTTACACTTGAACTCGTCTCGCAAGTAATATTATTTTCATTTTTAAATTTTATATACGTGTGTATATTTAATATTTTGCTCAATATTAAAAATTATAATTTTCTCTCTATAAAAAATATGATTTTAATATTATTTACTTTTATTATTATATAATAATAATTATTTTATTATATTAATTATAATAAATATGACTTTTAAATTTATTATTTTATATATATGAATGAGTATTGTGGGAAAACCTAAACTCCGTTGCAGATTGAGATGAATACTTAAATTTCATACCCGATAAAAACGGAAACAATGTGGATTTTTCCGACTAATTAGATGCGAGGATATGGAGGCGAAACATGCCTCTGCCCCACTCTATTGCCATGCTTATCTCTAATACATATATTTCAACAGACTCTCTTCTATTAGTTAAAATTTACATGGATTAATTCTACCAAATTATGTGAATTTAAACCATTAAAAAGAATGTGTCACAAAAATGTGTGTCACTGAAATATAAAATAAAAGTTGACAATGATACATCTGAGTTTGAATTTCTATCAAAAAATAATAATTATATTTAATGTCTAATATAACTCAAATTAGATTTGCCTTCAATTGAGAGGAAGGTATGGAAAAAGCTACAAATAAAATATTTAAAAGACTTAAAAATAGTTTTAAGGGTGGAAATCCATTTTTTAGTAAAACAAAAAACTAAATTTAAAATTTAATGTTTGTTTAGTTTTATAATAAGGAGATATAATTTTTTTTGGTTTCTAGATACATAAAATTAATTTTATTCGAGTAATGTTATTTGAAGTTGAATTTGTGTGAATCCAGTCTAACTTAATATTAAAATTTAAAGATTTCGACCTTAAATGTGATTTTATATTTAAATTTATTATCTAAGAATAAAATCTATACATAAACCATTTTATATTTAAATATTTTTTACTAAAAATCATTTAATTTAAAGTCAATATTTATCACCGCCCCAAATGCAACTGTTCTATATAATTCTTGTACACAAATATGTTTTCAATCTAGCTCTAAGTATTTTTTTAGTATTATCTTAAGGACCAACTATGCTTGTTAAAGCATCCATAACTTTAACTAATTTTCAAATTTTGGTTGTTAATTTTTATTGTATTAAACACATTATTATCAATAAAACATTTTAAGCTTTTTATCGTAAAAAAAAACTATACCAAATTCAAAAAAATGAATATTTTATTAATGTATATTATATGTTGAATCGAAGTTATTTTATTAGGTATTAAATATTTATAAGAAATGTTTTTGTCATATTTTTTATTCATAAAGATTTTAAGTTTAGACACCAAAGTTTAGAAATAATGAATCTAAACAAGCATACCACTCTTATTTTTTATTTACAATTATTTTTCTCAAATATCCAATAATTTATTACATTTAATCTCAAATACTCTTACAAATCAAAACTTTTCACATCATTTCTCAATAAAAGATTATTCAGGTTCACAAAAGATATAAGATGTATCTTGTGAGCGAAAATTTTCCAACGATAAATTTAATATTTTGGTTAATGTCAAAATTAACTTTTATATAGATGAGTTTGTGTGCTTTTGTTTATCTCTTAGTTCTCAATATTCATTAAAAGTTTTGAATCTAAAAACTATTTTGAAAACTTCATTTTATCATACATGTTAGAATTATTTTTAAAATTCATGCAAGGCAGTGATAACTATTTTCAAGTGATTTTTGAAAGTCCAAATCAAATCAGAGATTACATAAATTGACTCATATATGTTCTAAAGTTAATTCAAAATGTTTAAACAAGTGAATGAATTCGCCTAATGTGTGAGATGACTTACCAAATACTTTAGAAGTTGAATGAAACGATTTATACATTATATAAATCTGACATAAATTAATTCATATACTTCTGAGTTGAACTTTTGAGATTTTAAATCACTTATAAAATCGACTATATGTAAATTAACTTAAATGAGTAGTATTTTATTTTATTTTTATAAATCAATTATAAATAGCAACATGTTTCTTCATTTTAAACAAACACTTTAGTTTAACATAAAATGGACAACATTTCTTGAATCGCCACGTGGCCTAAGGGTTCCCCAATTGGGGCTAGACCATGTATCTATACCGGGTTCTAAAACTAGGAATATTTTTGTTGGTATATTGAAATTGCTAATAATGTAGCATAGAATTGAGCCAAAAAATGGAGCATAAAAAAAGCTTCTATTCCTTTTTTAAATTGACGTCAACAAGCTTCTATTCCAAAAACTGAAAGTAACACAATATTATATGGGATCCTTCTAAATAAAAACAATTGAAATTTCTAAAACTTTTTTTATTTTCTAAACCTAAGGGTATGTATGTACACAGGGACGTAATTTTTTTAAATAGTGGGGATACTTATCACTTTCAAGTGTTTTAATATGTAATTATATATAAGGTTATATTCTCTGAATTAGTCAAAATTAGAAGTACATTTTTCAATATATATTTTGTAATGGTAAGTAATTTTATAGATTAAATTAATTAATAAAAAATAAAGATTGAATAAAGATGAATAGTTAGCATAAAAGTTGAGAGATAAAATATTTTTTGAGTTAAAAATAAAAATTATTTTGGTATGTTAATTTAATTCATTTTTCCATCATTGTGTTGTGTTTATGTGTGATTGTTTATCATTCTTGATTATTTAATGCACACTCTCGTATTTTGTTTGCCGGTTGCGTTCACACAATAAGTTGTTAGAACATTTGGGTATATAAAATATATTTAATTAGGTTATATTGATAAAATAAATTGTATTATATTAAAAAAATTAAACTAATTAAATGGTTTATAAATTGAATTAATATTTAAAATAATTTGGTTAACTAAATTTAATTCAAAAACCAGTTTAATAATTTTGATATTGTTTAACCTCAATTAAAAAAAATTTTAGATTTGTTTTTATAGAAAATATTGGAATTTTTCTTTTTTAGAAAAAAACAAAAAAAAAATTATTTTTTTCTTGGAAAATTTTTAAGAAAAAAATCCAAAATATTTTTTTTTTCTTGAAAAAATTTCGATTTTTTTATCTAAAAAAGAGTTTTTTCAATATTTTTCTTATTTAAATAAATTATTGCTGGCAACCCATACGAGTAATTAGTCGGATTTTTAAGTCGCAAGATTATCCATTCAAATAAGTGAAATAACTATTTCTAAAATAATAGCATAGCATTTTTGTAATGTACAATTATTATAATTTTGAAAAAATTATAAACTCTAGTATTTATCGTTTGAAATTTAGAGGAAAAATATCATTAATATTGGATGCTAAATTCTCTCAACTAAATGATGAAAATAAAGCTAAAATGAAGGGAATGAATATAATTAATATAATATGCAGAGGTCAAAATTTGAAGCGGATCAGAAATAGATGTGAAATAAATCTGAAAAGGAAACAAATATGTTGTTAAAATGTGAGATTGTAAATTTGTAATGCATCGAAATGAGATATGACTGTGCAATTTGGCATTCAATATAAAACTTTAGAAATAAGTACATTTATTATTTAGAGAATCATTGGTAAATTTTATGGTTGAATTAAATTTTAAAATTATTTTTATTTTTATAATTATAATACTTTGCCCATATGAATGACACGAGTTATTATTATGAATAGAGAGACGTGAGAGTAATTTGATAATTGTATAATCAATCTAAATTTTATTACAAATATATATATATATATAGATGACATTTGGATTGATTTGGTGGTCAAGTTGGCAAATGATACATAGGTTGTGTGTACCATTTCTCTAGTTTGGTTTTTCGGTACATGAATGAATGAGATGACAATCTTCCCATAAAAAATTTATATTAGAGTTGGAATGGAAATATACTATCTAATTTTACAATATTGATATTTATCAGTTGAATAATAATGAATAATTAAAAATATTTTATGAAAGGAAAAGACAAAATTTTAAAGTTAGTGTTACTATATTAAAACGTGCGAATAGTTAAAGAGGTGAAAGAAGAATCAATAGTACAAATATAAAAATAGTTAAAATGCAAATAAAATAAAGATATTAATACAATTTTTCAAAATTTAAAAATTACATATCTACACTCTAAATGCAAATAGATCTGTCTATAATTGTGCGAGTTATGTGTGAACTAGTCTTTAAAATTGCCTATGTGTATTTAATTACCTAACTAATGTTTTTGTTACCCTTCAATCAATATTTAAAAATATGTACAACGATTAACATCTAGGTTATTCCTTCAA
This sequence comes from Cicer cuneatum, assembly GCA_037974295.1. NCBI lineage: Eukaryota > Viridiplantae > Streptophyta > Magnoliopsida > Fabales > Fabaceae > Cicer > Cicer cuneatum. Next base: position 82,296,822 of record JBBPBO010000005.1, read on the forward strand.
TCAATATTTAAAAATATGTACAACGATTAACATCTAGGTGATTGTAGCAGATACATGTACTTCAATTGCAAAGATGAAAAAGGAAGAAAGACCTCCTTCAAAACATACCCTTACTTTTATTGATTGTCATGCTAAAATAATCTCCAAATAAAATTGCCTCATTTATAATCTAGTAGGTGACTTGAATTAGAATAATTGAAATGGTTGAAATATATTTTATTTTTGCTAAAGAAATATATACTTCAAATTTTAGTTTTTAAATGATTTGAAAGTATGAACAAATTGTTAAGGGCAAAATAATTAAGTGATGACTTTAACACATAAGTCAGATGGTGACAAAAGTATAACAACAGATGCTTCTCGTATACTCTTACATTTATAAAGATAAATAATTAAAAAGATATGATATTGGCTTCTGTTTACACCTTAATATCTTCAAAACTTTTTGCATTAGATACTTTGTAAGCCTTATTACTAAATTTTGAGTCATAGTTAAAGGTTCGGTAATGTATTTATGTTTGAAAGCATTTTCGTTAACAATTCAAAATTATGTGAAATTTTTTATCAATCTATTTATCCTTCAAATTGAACAGTTTCGTCACGATCAACAATTGTGTGAAATTTCAACAATTTAAAAATATAGTATTATACATATGTGTATACTGAAATGATTCGTATTTAATATTACGAATCATTTATTCTAAATGATTGTCATATCTACATTAAATTCCTTCCTTTGCAAGTTACATTCCATTTTCGTGACTTCACCATGTCATATTGAGATCGTTAAACTTTTACTAAATCTTACAAAATCCCAAAACATTCTAGGTGTTCCTTTTCAATAAAATCTTTCATTATTATTAGGTAGATTAGTTTCATCAAATTTTAGAAACTTTAAAACTCCATTTTTATATTCATCAAACAAACAATAAAATCAAATTCTAAAATCAACAAAAAAAATAAAAGAAGAGAAAAAGAGAAGATAACATAAAAAATATTGTTGACATCAACAACAATAAAGAAGAGTATACTAAAGAGAAAAGAAAAACCTCGACAGATTGATTATCTTATTTTCTCACTACGATTTTTTATGACGAATGTGACGGAAAATTAAGCAAAAACTACTTGCTTTTATGCATTTATTTATATGATTGATTTAGTGTCTCATTCTTTTAAAATATAATCACTTATTTTTTTAAATATTATTTTTAAAAGTTTTTATTTATTTGTTATAACTTTTAAAAAAATAAAGAAAGTTAAAAAATAATTTAAATAAAAAGTTATTTCAATTAATTTCTCATAAAAAGAATTTTTTATAGATATCTTTAAAAAAAAATATTTTCATTACATTAAACAAACGTAAAATAACTTTTGTTTTTTAAAAACTCTAAAAAAAACACTAAACTACCAAATGCAAAACTAACTTTTTTTAATAATCCATAACAAATCTATTTACATAAATATTGCTATTAGACCAATTCACAATAATTGTTGGAGATAATATGCTTCAATATTTGTCATGCAATTTATCCACATAGCCACCTTTACTCATAAGACAGGGTTAAGGCTATGAGGCTGCAGTTAAAGGAGGGCAATGTTTAGTTTCTTGAAAGAGATTAGTTGGATATGTATGGCTGTGATCTGATTTAATATTCACTATCTTCTTCGTTTTCAGCATCCCAAAGGAAATTAGCATATGAAGCCAAGACATAGCTGCATAAACATGAGAAGATAAACTAATATTACCTCCATCATCCATCTCAAATTTTAAATAATTTTGACAATTTCACACATATAAAAAAAATCTCATATATTTGGTTGATTTTGTTAAAAAAATTAAATTACTTTCCTATTTTATCCTTACTAAAATATTTAAAGTTCTACTCAATATCTCTCCTACCAAAATGACTATATTGGTATTAACAACTCAAAGGACAAATTTTTTGTCAAAGTGATTTATAATTTAAGATAGAGTAAGATTTAATTAACATAAGCATCCGCTTCAACTTGACACACCTGTAAAAATAAACCTCTAATTTGGTAGTGGAATTTTTTTTAAAAAATTTAAAAATTGGTATACGATATTTTTGGATTGAAAATTAAGGAATTAAAATCGTGGATAAATAAAAATAAAAAAACAAAAATTGCATTTGAATTTAAAAAAAAATGTCTAGAGAATTAATTTATTTGATTTTATATTAATACATGCGTTTAGACGGACACAAGAGTGTCCGTCTGTCCATTTTTTTTATTGTGATAAAGTGTGCTCATAAATTTATTATATTTTTTTATATAATTTATTTTAGTTTTTGTAAGTTATAAAAGTGAAAGATGTGATTAAATATATTTTATTTAAAAAAAAAACCTTCAAAGATAAAAATGGTAGTAAAATATGTCACGAGTGTATTCCCGTATATGTTAATATTTCACTATTCAAATGTAAATAACAAGTTAATTTAGGTAAGCAACTAGTGAAATGTATAGGAAAACAGAATCATATTCAATATTTTTTATTATTATTTATTTATGTATATCATACCAATCATCTGGGGCACTTTCAATAGCTTGATCAAAATATTCTTGAGCTCGACCAACATTCTTCTCTGTTTGCCATATTAAATCTGCATAGATGGATAGAATATGACCATCACCAGGATTAGCCAAAATTGCCCTTTCTAGATACTCCTCTGCTTTAGTATAATCTTCACAAACCTATTTGCAAACTGAATATCATGAGAACAACTAAAGTTCCATATAAGACAAAGATATATATCTACATAGATATTTACAATAATGAAGACTTTTTTGGTATAAGCTACATTAATCTATATGAATCTGACTTTTTTAGTGTAAGCTACATTAATCTATATATATGAATTTTGTTCATATTAATTGAACGGTAAGAGTTTGATTTTATATAATGTTAGTTTATTTAATCATAATTTTCGCTTATCTTTTAAAAAAAATGAATTTTATAGTTTTTATTACATTTTTATATATCAACGAATACAAAATCTAGCGAGCCAAAGTGTTTTGTGATTAGTAAATAAGTAGACCAATTGGATTGAAATTTTAAGGGCGGTTTATTTTTCGAAAATATTTTATATTTTTCATTTTTTAAAATGTGTGTTTATTTTATTTTGATAAGAAACTTTTAAAATAAACCTTAGTCATGGAGATAATATGAAAACAATAGTTAATAAAGATACATTTTCGTTAAAAGTGAAAATAATTTTTTGATAATTTCATTTTTCAATTTTAAGAGTAAGAAGACATGATTAAATATAATTAAGTAGCCAAGCAAAAAATAATAATGATTACCTCCTTCAAAAACTTGGCATAATTTCCAAGCAAAAGAGCAACACAAGGGTGCACTTCAATCATGTTCTTGTAATAAGTATCTATCCTATCTCTACCATGATTATTTCCTTCATTCAAATTCCACCCTCTTCCACCACCTTTACATCCACCATTATTCCCCATACCCCCACCAATTATTGAATTTTGCACCAATTTAGCCTCTTTCACTTCATTTCTTTCTTTAATATTTGTACTTAGAACATTACTACATGGCACAAGAATTGTTCTCTTAGGACTTAATGACTTTTGAAGGTCTATCTTGGCCAATTTTTTACTTAGGCTTAAAAATGAAATTGTTCTAGGTAGCTTAAGAGTATGTTCTGGCTCAAGAGAACATTCTTTGGAATTATAGAGTAACAATGAACCTAGAATTGTAGCAGAGGAGCTTCTAAGTAGCATCTTCAATAATTAAGAAAAAAAAAATAAAAGATAAATAAAATATATATCAAGGAGTTTGGTTGATATAAGAGCTAGCTAATGTAAATAGAGTGATGAGGGTAAATATAGGAAGTTGAGAAAGAATTGGTGCAGATTAAAAGGATATGAGAGTACAGCTAAGGACTTAAAAGTGAAAGAAAAGTACTTTTGATTAATTAAGAGAGAAAAGTTAAACACTAGGAAAGCAATAAATTGGTTCAGAGTGAATGAATTAGATAATCATTTAACCCTACCTTAGTGACATCACAAGTAGAATTTAAGAAACAAGTTGATATTTATAAAACATTGGAGAGGTTATCCGAAATAAAAAGAAGAGTGTTAGAAAGTGATATTGCGGCCATATAATAAACAATAGATTAATACATCTTGAAAATGATGGTAACCAACCATTTATGTATCCTTACATAATTTTTTAGATGTCACTTATACCTCACCTATTATAAATACTCCATTTTTTGCTTGTGTACGTTAAAGTATGCATCTTTCCTTATCTTTTAACTTGCATAAACCAATTATGTTTAATACTTTATAAAAATGAATGTAACAATTTCATTTTATTATCAGATAAATTTGTTCTATTAGGAATGAGCCACACTTGTGTGTATTCTATAAAAAAATTAATTGAAAAATAATTTAATCATATCATCTATCATTTTTTTTATTTGTATGTGTATCAAAGTATTTATAGTCAAATGTTGTGTTCAACTAAATATTTCTAGTCTTTTAGAGCTATTTTAACCATAATAATTTTATATATAAATATGATTTTTTTTATCAATTTAGTTATTATTTATTGCATCGATAATATGCATTAACAAATATTTTCATTTTTATGGTTTAAAAACCAATCAAATGAATATGTTGTTAGGCAAGACCTCATTTTTCTATCTCTAATTGTACTTTGTAACAAATACTACACCCGTCCATAAATATAAGACATTTTTGAGATTTTTCTTTGTCCATTTTGTAAGGTCCTTTCCAAACTTATCTCCAATTATGTTACACTTTTTGTATGCAGTATTTAATAAATACTAAAATAAAACCATAAATTAACTATCTTTTTTAAAGATAAACTAGTAGGACAATTTAACTTACTAACAACTTTAATACTACTACTAATTTTCTTAATTCCCGTGATTTACATGATAGAGACTTACAAATAGAGACTGCAGTAGTACTCTAAACTATACGAGACATTTATTGCTTAACATGTGGTGTTATAATTTTATTTTAATATCTCTATTATAATATGTGGTGACCTAATATTTTTATGTAATCATTTTTTTTATGAATTAAAATAGAGAAATATCGAAAGAAAAAACAAGTCAAAATTACCCATTGGCCCACGTAGCCTAGATGGGCCGACCAACCTTGATGAATTACAACCCAAAAACAAAATGGATTGAGCCGAACTAGCCTATTCATATGATCGGGTCCATCGGCTAGAGCAGGTCGAATCAGCTCATTTGATAACTTTATCCATAATGGATCCATCTATGAAAATGATCTATCATAGCATTCACCTCCCTTTATATACTTATATCATATTTGAACAACTAGGCGTATGACACATGTGATGTACGAGTGAATCATAAACATCAATGAAGATACAGTATCGACGATAATAAAAATTTAAAAAAATGAATTAATTGATAGTAGTCTCATGGTCAATGTGGCTACATTCAAATACTAATTGTAGTCGATTTCCAAATAATCTTTTAGCATATCATATTTTGTTACACATTTTATCATGGTATAATATATATATATATATATATATATATATATATATATATATATAATATTTTAATAAAAAAAATTACCTCTGTAAAGCAATTCACATATATATATATATATATGTTTTGATTTAACTTAACATTTATAAATTGAAAAAAATATTAAAAATTTAAATAAATAATAAAATAATTTTATATTTTAAATTTTATTTTATAAAACTAATAGAATGAATAATTTTTCTTATTTGATCATGCTCATTTCTAATTCAACTAATTCAAAATAAATTTTTTTACTAAAAAGGCAATATTGAATAAACAATAAAGTTTAGGATTAATTTATCGTATCATATTAATCAAATACTAGGATTGAGACAGGATCATGACCATTAATAGATTCTAAGAATATGTTTGAGAGTTGGATTTTGGAGAGAATGACTTTAGAAGACTAAGTCTATATTTTGATATATTTGATGTTTTAAAAAAAATTAAAAGAACAATATAATAAACAATTATATAATAAATTCAATCACTTAATCTATTTTTAAAAGCATTGTATATTGTTTTTAATTTTTTATTTATAAAAAAGCCCTCCCCTCTCATTTCTTAAAAAATCCTCCATCTCAACATACCCTAAAGCCCTAAAGAGAATATAGAGGGACGTTTGATAAAAATTTAAGGGTTGTTGAATACGGTCAACGATGAAATACAATTGAAACCGCAATTTTACTCCCCTCACTTTCAATTAACTTGTTAGCATACAATTACATTAAAAAAAATTGATTGACATCTCCATCATCAAAAGTACATAAGGGCAAATAGAACATTTTACATTAGCAACTTCAACAATATTAAAATGCTTCAACATACATGTGCTTAACTTTTAACTATTAAGCTTATATAGTTCCATGTGATTTTAATCTTCAAAGTTTATTAAGCTATGTTCCATGGGATATTTGTTTGTAAAACAAGCTAAGAAACTTTCCTATAAGTGTATAAGGAAAAAATCACAATTTCAACCACTACCTCTATCTGCAAGCAACTCCAACTTCAGTTTTCATCTTAGACATTTGAAAGCTGAATATATATTTTAAATGTTATACACGTAGTCATCCAATGCACCACAAAGAAGAGAAGAAGAAAGATATTTATTTTCAAACTTTTATAATATGAATATATATTTTCAATGTTATAAACCACTATGGTAAATTTAGCATGCAAAATATTTTAGAGAAGAAAATTTTATGGAGAATCAGAACATTCATTTAGCATATTTTAATTTTATTCCTTTGCTATATGATTCTGTCCCCCTAACTTAAAATAAATTCAATATATACAAATTAAATGCTTACTATTATTTTCTAAATCTTGATCCCTTGTTCGGTCTATTCCTTCCATCCCAAGCAGAAGCCCAAAAGAATAGAGACATCCAGAAAAGAACAGCAAAGAAGATCTGTACTCTATCTTGAAATTTTGATAATGATGAAGCTACATCTGCACCTCAAAAGAAAAAGGGTCTTGTTAATACCAAAAGCTACAACTTGCTATAGAAGCATAAACACCATATTAAAATATGACCGATAGAAATTGAGCGTATGTAATTCACTATCTATCAAGCATCGACTTGGACACCAGATACAGTACAAACACGTCAACTAAAAATTTAAGAAAATGAATTAATTGAAGGTAGTCACATGACACGCTGTGTCGGTGTCCGACGCCGACGGGTGTCGGCCACTGAACACACTTTCGACCTAAAATGTTGGTGCTACAAAGTTCAATATAACAAAATAAGGGTATCATTTTTCCTAATAATTATCCAAAGACATCGTGGCATTGAGTAGAAATGAAGGAGTCATGCAAATAACCATTTATAGTATGTGTGTCTTGAGTCTAGAACTAATCATGAAAAATGTTTGGTGAACACCCATGGGGTATATACACTTTGAGAGAGAAAGAGTTATATGTAATCACTTCTATTTTCTCAAATTACTATGAGTGTCAGTGTATCAGTGTCATGTCCGGTATTGGAGCTTCATAAGTCTAGAATACAAAATACAACTTCATACGTCTAGAATACAAAATGCAACGAAATAGAAGATCAACAGTCAACAGAATACAAATGAAGATGACAAAACATAAAGTAGTTTTTCCAAGAGAGAATGAAAAACTAACCATATCTTAAATAATTATATATGTGTTAGGCCTCTTATAACTAAATATTATAAGAGGAGGGTCAAGAGTTAGAATTTTAAGTGGGAACTGAATTTGTATGGCAGTTATTTGTTATGTAGACAGTTATTGTGTCAGTTTAAGTTGTAAATCAGACAGTAACTGCTGCTCTAGAGCAGTTATGATGCAAATAAAAGTAGGAAAATGAGAAAGAGGAAGAGAGGAAAATTATGAGTGGTTATTGGGAAGGGAGAGACCAAGCTCTCAAATTCTTGGAGTGGATAATTCTGTAACAAGTTTATCAATTCTGCCCAAACAGAATTGTAAACACACATTCTATTTAAATTCAATAAAGAATTCAGTTTCCCATTTCAATTATGTACTAACCAGTTCCAACAATATGCTACACCAGAAAAAAGATCATTTCAAATAAATTTTTGTATCATAAAGTTTTAGGAACCCAAGAATTGGATTCCAAGACATTAGAGGAAGAACATTAATATTTAGAAAAAAGATAAGAAATAATAGAAAAGAATCTCTCTTTCAAGATTTCCCCTTCATAATAGAGTCACAACTCTTTTTTCTTTGGTTCTATAGAGTCTAGCGGCGAAACTCACACACTAAATGTTGAGAGAGAGGAGTATCTCGGGTTTGAACCCGTGCTCTATCAAATATTCCTGCAGCAATAATCTGATTTGTACTTACGGGGCAATAGAGTCACTACTCTATTCAACAAACTTAATGATCTTCAAAGATATCCCAAACTAACTACATAGCCCCCTATTTATACACAATAGACCTAACACCTGCATAACTAACTACTATTAACTTATTCTACTAATCTAAGTCCCAACATAAAGTGACTGTGTTATCTAGTTTGGGTTTTTGCATCTACATACAAATGTGGCAAGGATCAAAACTGTAAATCATTTTCCAAATAAATTTGAGTATCCTTTTATGAGCCAAAGACTTATCTATCCAAAAAACAGGTCCACAGTAGAACTGATATCTTGCATAACACAAACTAAGGCAAAAGGTTTGGCAATTAATGCAATATCAAAGGAAGAAATGAAAAACTAGTTAGGATTTATGATATAAAATTCAGAATTTAAAGCCTATAACATTTCAACAGAAAGAAAATTTTGATCATTGAATGCCAAGCATGATTGTGGCGCACTGTTGCAAATAACATTGTGGAAATGCTTAAGAAGGTGATAATAATCACATGACAGAACATTATCCCTTTTATGTTTTCTTTTTTTTATTCAACATTTAAATTGCAAAGTTGCCTGTAGTTTTGAAATATTTGACTAGTGTTTTCCCTGTTTTCCATTAAAGTGAAAACAGGAGACAATGTTGCAATTAAAATTGAATGAAAACAGAAAACATTTTCTCAAATCAAAAAACCAAAGACAACTAATGGTGTCCCTTCGAAGTAGAAGCTTGCAGTCATCTGTGTTACTGTGAGTACAATGGTGACATGATCAGTGTTGGTTTGATAAAAACAAAGGGAAACAAAAATGAGTTGACTTTTGAAACACTAACATTTATTTTCCCTTTTCTTTCTGAAAAGGAATTAATCAGGTCATTGTTTCACTGGTTAGCACAATGAGAACCGTGAGCTTCTAATATTGGTGGGTATTATGGGTCGTCTGTTGAAGTTTTGGGTGATTTTAAAATGTAGGTCCTAGACCACTTATCAAAATGGTTGAGTGTTCAACCTTAGAATTTGCCTAACTCTTAAACTCTTTCAATTCCAACCAAAAGAAACTTAAATTACTACACTAACTATGGAAGATGCTACGTAGTCCACCGTATGCCAATATTCACTTGAAATTCTACTGACGATCGACGACACTCCTCATAAATACGAGTTAACAGACCTCTTGGTCCCTACGCATGGGACAATGACTCAATTGATGTCACTTTTGATAAAATAAAGAAAAACAAATGTATCTTTTAAAACTCAAATAGTTGAATTGACATCAATCAAGTCATTCTCTCAGTCTTGAAAACGACTAAGAAATGTCACTAATAATCATTAACTTGTACTTTTGAGCACACGTCCACCTAGTAGAATTTGTCCACTAACTATTATAATTCGTGTTTCATTTTTTTTTTGTACAAATTGTAATTCCTGTTTCTAAACAGAGCATGAGGGGAAAAAAAGTGATAGAATTAACTCATTAAGGTCATGCAATGCTCTTAACATACAAAACAATTATATATAAAAATTAAATAAAATGAAATTTAGATTAAAAAAAAAAAACGAAACCTAAAGTACGAAATTAAAGATTATACCTTGAAGTTGTGTTGAATCGTTTCCCGGAGATGGATCAGAGTTATGTGGCGGAGGAGGATTTGGTGTGACGGCGCGGCACCGAAGACGACGAAGCGAAGTGGAAGAAGAAAAGAGTGGTTGAGAAGGGAGTGAAAGGGAGAAAGAGGAAGAAGGGAGAGTGGGGAGATAGAAGAAGATTCGAGGGAGATTGAGAAGTGCCATTTGCAGGCATTTCATTTCAGGTTCATTCAACCAAAATGAATGATGGAGATTCTGTTTCGTTTATTTATGAATTTTTTGTCGGCTAAATAACAATTTTAATATCCTCTTATGATATTAATTATTTATTATTATTGTTTCGTATGTGATGCTATTTATAAAGTTTTATATTACTCTTTTTTTAAGTTAAAAATTAGAAAGAAATATTAAAATTAATGAATTTAAATATAATAGGTCAATTTTTTGTTAGTGTCGTAGTTAATAGATTTTGTTGTTGGGTAAATGTTTGGACTCCATTAACGATTAGATTTTTTTTTGCAGCTTCCATCTTTACTGATATATTTTTTAGAGTTTGTATTGTTTTTGAAAAGAATTTGACTCATTTAAAACGAAAAATTTAAAAAAGTAAATAAATTAATAGTTAATATTATAATTATTTATGATTAATTATGTATGTATATATAATATAAATAATTTATTTAATTATTAATAGTTAATATTATTTACTTTATTAACTAAAGTAATTTATTTGCTTTAGAGAAACCAAATTCTTTCGAAATACTCCTTAACTCAATTTTGCATGTTTAGCTCAAACTTAATTTATCCTAGCTTAGATGAATTTAGGGTATCATAACATATTAATTTGCTCCATTTTAGTCCACTACACTAGTAACATGTTTAAAATGAGGTAGGATGAATCAACTTAAAAAAGGTGGATTGAAACTTCCACTATTTCAACTTAAATAGGTTGGCTAGTTGGCCTATCAATACAAACCTTTTTTTTCAATCACATCTCATAAAAAATAATAATGGCAAACAACCAACCATAAATAACAAGAGTAACAACTAACCAATAATTAAAAAAATACAATAATAAAAATCGTTCTCCAACAATAACTTCAAAATAGTCTAAGTTGAATTAAATCCAACATATTTTAAAATAACCTAAATTTCTCATGTAAACAAAAGAAAAATAATAAATTTACCAACAGCAATAACTAAAAATGGTTTGTAGCAAAAAAAAAAGTGTCTTTTTAAATACAAAGTATTCTTTCACCGCTCCATTTTTTCAACAAATTAAATGGAATAAGTTATTTGGGTGGTCGAATTCAAACCTTCAATTTAATCCACTCAAAATAACGAGTTATACCAACTAACTTTTTAAACTCTACCATTTTGTCATCCTTACTTCAACCTCAAAATTTACTATTGAAGCATAAGCTTTAATTGATAAAATTAGCTTATAATTTACAGGTGATAGTTGTTAAATTAATTAAATGTTTGGTAAAATTAGCAGTTCAATTAGTTTAAAAATGTAAAATGATATTTTTAATTAAAAATAAATTTTATCAATTAATAGTTAAAATATTTTAAAAAAAGGTAGTGACATAAACGAGTCCAACAATCTCCTCCTCAAGTGTGAGTCCTTAAATCCTATATACTTGCATCGCCGTTATTACCAATGGAACTCACCTCCCGACTACACCACCACAGAATTTCCATGCAAGGATTCAACCCAAGAACCACAAGAGACTTTGACACCACATCTCAACCAAAAACCTTAAGACAATGAGTATATGAGTCACCTCTCTTATATATTCAACATTTTCTTCATTCCTATCGATGTGAGACTAACCACTCATACTTGAATTCCAATAATCTCCCCAAGTGGGATCAAGTCTACTACTGTGGGTGACTCACACTTAAGGGGGAGATTGCTGGAATTTGAGTGTGAGGGGTTAAGTCTCACATCGACTATGAACGTGGTAAAGATTTTTGTAAAATAAACAAACAAAGAAATTTAAATAACACAATCAAACACAAAAAAAGAACGTGAAAACTTTGAAACTAGAGAAAAAATCATAATCGCTGTTTAATGACAACTAGAGAATAACACTATGTGAAAATTGTTATAATACATAGACTTCTTTCAAACTCTTGATAGGCCCCAATACACCCACACTCTTCAAAGCAAATATTTGAACTACATCTCACAACACTCAATCCAAGAGTATAAGAGAGAAAAAAAAGAATAAGATACAAGCTTAAAGTGTTTCTAACTGATGCAAATTATAATAAAAAAACTAGAGCCATATATAGCATTGAGCTCATTCTTCCTTTACAATTCTAATCAATGTGAGACTTTTTCAAATCTTCAATTTCAACCAAACCTAACAATCTCCAACTTGATTGACATTGATGCATCTTCAACTTTCATTGTCTACATCGATAATCATAATTCAAAAGAACTATTATACTTCACCATAAAAAGTATACTTCACTTAAAGTTAAATCACTCCAAGAATTCTTCTACATGCCGAAAACCATGCTGAAAAATATAGTGCAACTTCCAGTTGACTTTCTCAGGAAATTCTTCAGCAACTGACACAATTTCATAGTACACTTTGCATCAATGTCAACCAATGCATATGTGCTAATTAACACCTTTGTGTAATAATGATTGTATCAACGCATCATTGACTTGAATTTTACTCAAGCTAAAATTGATTATTCCATCAAATTTCTCTATCCCAAACTTCTCAACAGAACTTGACATATTGTAATCGTGCACCAAGTAGGTTTCTAGGAAAGAGAGGTGAGTCACAAATGACCACTTAATAGTCAAGTCTTTTCTTAGTCAGAACCTTGCTTAAACAACACTTCTATAATATAACTTTTATTTTATGATATGAAAGATCAATCAAAGCTTCAATCACTTATCATACAAAGAACTTAATACTCCATAAATCTGAAATTTCTTTTCTGATGTGGAAGATCATACAAAGATACAACCATAAATCATACTAAGAACTCTATTTCCCCAGATCGAGCCAAAAGCTCTGATGATATATGTTAGGAAAATAAACAAACAAAGAAAATTATATCACAATCAAACACAAGAAAATAAAGTGGAAACTCCAAAATCAAAGAAAAACCACGACCGTTGACTAATGACAACCAGAAAATAACACTATGAAAATTGTTACAACACATAGATTTCTCTCAAACTCTCCATGACCGTCAGTACACTCACACTCTCCAAAATAAATATTTGAATTACATCTCAGAACACTTTAACACAAAAGTATAAAAGGAAGGAAAAAAATCAAATACAAGCTTAAAGTGATTCTAACAAGTGCAAATTACAATAAAAAAACTAAAGTCATATATATAACATTGAATTCTTTCTTCATTTACAATTCTAAACAATGTAAATTTTAAATCCTTAATATCAACCAAACTTAACAAAGAGGACTATTAGTTTATATCTAAGTAACGTGGTTGATATTTATATGACTTTTTAACAGATTTACCTACCCTAGTACGAGCCTTACAAACACATGTCCTCAAAAGACATATACTAAAGAATGTTACTTAAATTTAGTTATCCAATGGTTAAAATATTTAACTAATTAAACCATAAAGAATTTGTAAATAGAGGTACTTAACAAACTAATTAATGTTACCAAACATATGACAAAATACTACTTAATAATTTAATTTAATTTAAATATATTAATTTTTCAACTACCATTTTTATTTATATTTTATTTTAAAAAATACACAAATTTACGTCATCTATTTTTTTCCCCACTTGAAAACCAACAATTTTTGAAAACGGCGACGTTCGTTTCGTTTCCCCAAAAAGGAAACTGGTGGTATCAACTATTGCTTAATAGTGTGTGTACAGTAATAATTTCGAAAGAGAATAAGAGGTGAAAAAGTGAGGCATATTCTGTTTTGGAAAAAGAAGATAATTTATGTGCCATAATTGATGAAATTATGAAAATAGTAGGATAGGAAGTACACGGTCAAAAATTTGATGAGCGAATATCCAAATCACTTAAATTAAGACAAACATATATTTATAATTCTTTAAATATAATTCAATTTCAATTTTGATATTTTAAGTTTATTTTATTTTAATTTATTTTTTTAAATTACATTCTATTTATATTGTAATTTTTTATCGCAATTTCGATCACAATCAATTTAATTAAAAATTTCTAATTATTAAAAATTATTAAATGTTGAAATAATATGTCGCTCATACTATTTCTTTAGAAAAAATTTATCAAATTTAATTAATTGTCTATATTTTTATATTTTATCTACAATAATTTTAAGTCACACATAACCTTAAAACAAGGTAATAGATGTATATCTACATAATTAATGTCTTTAACTTCTTTCACCTATAATGTAGTTTGGACAATCAATTTGTTGCGATATTTTGATAAGATTTTAACATTTTATAACAGTAATTTGAGAAAATTTTCAAACTTAAAAGATCACTTGTGTAATTTAATATATCCGAAAGATTAATATTGCAAACCAAATGTAAATTGAAAGATCAAATCGAAAAAAAATAAACTTAAAGGATTTAAACAAAAATTGAACTAAACATAAAGAACTAAATATGTATTTTTGTCTAAAATTAACTATTAACATTGTTAGTGTCGGTTATAAGAGTTCTTGATTTTTGAGAATTAGTAAATCACATTCGTAAAATTGTAAATTGTTGTCTTTATTTGCTTTAACCATAAGACAATGTGATGTAGAACATTATTCGAATATATGGCTTTTCTAAGTTGATTTTATATCAAAGCCACGACACCAATGATTAAATTACTTATAAAACCTAGGTCTCTCAAAGACTAATTTGTCTATAGTTAGAATACATTTCATTGTAATTATTGACAAATTTACTTTTGAGATGACCAAAACTTCACATAAATCTACCAAAAGGTAGTATGTGATGTCTTGTTATTAATGTAAAGTCATCAAATAATGTGCCACATTATTATTGTATTTAACGGAAAAAAGTTAATTGAATGCATTTTTAATGACATTTTATAATTTTAAAGATGCGTTGTTTTTTGAAACATAAAGATGTATTTTATTAATTTACAAAAGTATGAAACCATTTTTAAGTTAAAAATTTCAATTGAAGTGTAATGAAATTGAAATTGGTCTAGTGATTAGCATTGTACTCCCTCCGTTTCTTATTATAAGGAAATTTGACCAATTGTATATTTATTAAAGAAATCAGGTAAAGTTAATAAACTTTTTTGATTTAATAAAAAACATATATATATATTTATTAAAATATCTTTATTCATTTTTTGTGACTTTTCCACTTAATACTGAAGTGACTAAAATATCACTAGAAGAAAGGTTGAATAAATATATTAGTGTTTTAAATTTTTCTTAAGAAATATGTTTAAAACGTATCGTCTACGAAAGGATGATTAGTAAAGAGTATAAGCAATAAGTCAAGAAGCAAAATGAGTAAAATAGAAACAGGATACACATAGATTTATATTGGTTCACCCAAAATGGGTTACATTCTTCACAAACTTGTGAGTTTTACTAATGTTCAAAAATACTCTGTCCTCCTTTAGGACTCTTTTCTTTGTGTATATTCTTTAGCCTCACCAGGCTTACACAATATTATCCTCTTGGATTACAATTATTACAAGTTGACACTAACTTGTAATATACAATGTGAGTGATTATGATTTTCTCTACTGCTGAACTTTCTAGGAGGATTGTAACACCCCGAGTTTAAAACACAGCGCGGGTGCATTTTTTTTTATAAATATAAATAAATAATTAAAATGAGTTTTCCAAAATTAATATCAAGAGAATTAAAATAAAATCAATTCATTTCAAAGGTTATCACCTGGCCTGTGGCCACTAATCAGTGTCAGAGTGCAGAATAATACAGCGGAAAAAGTAATACATTAATTCCCAAAATAAAATTACATTTCCCAAAACTCAAGACCATATACAAAAGTCTAGACTAATCATGCACTAAGCTACAGTAGTACGGTCTCCACCGTGTCCTCTATAAGTCTCATCTTCAGCCAACCGTCCGTCCCTCTGCGTTGTCCACGTAGACTCCGTACGTAAAGATCAGGGAAAACTAATGACGTTTCCGTCGTTAGTGTATCCGTCGGTAGGACGGGTTCGGGTAACATCTGAGGGCAAAGCCCAAAGTCCACAATATAATAGCAAGGGTCACCGACCGAAATTAACAGATAATCACATAGCATATATTTCACAGCAACAAATATATCCATGATATCACATATGATGATGAGGAAAATAATAATGCTCATTTGAAAATTAATGACATATATGCCTTTTCAAAACAGCAGTCAATTATTATGAAGTATGTGGTTAGTACAAACAACACTTCAGCAATCACAATCATTAAATCATAATTTCAGATTCTAGACAGTACTCACACACATTCAATTTTCCACTCATTCATCATGTAATCAAACATGACCCACTGGTCAATACCTCAATGCAATATGTATATGCTCATGTATACAAGTTTCTTGGAATCACCAAGGTGCAGTCGCTCAACAGACCAGCACAAAATGTTTGACTTTAACGGCCCTCAAGACGAGGGTGCAATCGCTCAACAGATCAGCACCAGTGCAGACGCTCAACAGTGCAGCACGTTTGACATAAACTAAGGTACAATCGCTCAACAGATCAGTACCTAGTGCGGTCGCTCAACAGACTAGCACTCGTGCAATCGCTCAATAGATCAGCACGTGGCTGCGCATTTCAGGGTACAGACGCTCAACAGTCCAGTACCAGTGCAGTCGCTCATCAGACCAGCACCTATATACCAAAGTACAATCGCTCAACAGATCAGTACTTAGTGCAGACGTTCAATAGTCCAGCACTCGTGCAATCGCTCAACAGATCAGCACGTGGTTGTGCATTCCAGAGTACAGACGCTCAACAGTCCATTACCAGTGTAGTTGCTCAAACAGACCAGCACTCGTGCAATCGCTCAACAGATCAGCACGTGGCTGCGCATTTCAGGGTACAGACGCTCAACAGATCAGCACGTGGCTGCGCATTTCAGGGTACAAACGCTCAGCAGTCCAGTACCAGTGCAGTCGCTCAACAGACCAGCACTTATATACCAAGGTACAATCGCTCAACAGATCAGATCAGTACCTACTGCAGACGCTCAACAGTCCAGCACTCGTGCAATCGCTCAACAGATCAGCACGTGGTTGCGCATTACTCTGTGGCCCATCGCGGGTACCACTTGACTATGCAATGCATGATTATGCAGTGTTTCACTTCTCTAGAAACAGAATGCAAAATCAGAAAATTCATGCTTTTTGTCATGTTTAAAATATCTCAACACAATCAGAATTAACATCATCACAATCATGACTAAACAGTCAATTAATCATTAACACTTTGAAATGTTTTCCCATACTCTTAAAATTCAATTTCAGAGTTTAAAACTGAGGATTTCTGGAATTTCACGAATCTGTATTCGAATACAGAAGCCAAAAATAGTGCAGAATTACACTCTGTATTCGAATACAGCCCTCTGGTATTCGAATACAGAGGCAGTCTCAGTGCACACAACTTCATTTTTCACTACATCAGTAAATTCTCAGAACTTCATCACTACAACTTCAAAACATCACCAAAAATTCCATTTTAATTCACCACAACAATCCCAACATTCCCCAAACACTCAGGGTTTATAAAACACTCTTAAAAACTTGGAATTTCTGGAAACTCGAATTTGTATTCCAATACAGAAGCATGAAATTGCAATTTTAACATTCTGTATTCGAATACAGCATGCCTGTAGTCGAATACAGAAGTCCAAACCTTGAAAAATTCAACATTTTCTCCCATATCCTTAAGGTTTTCAAAACATCATCCTCTCCTCTTCAAAAATATTTCAAGGACTCCATTTAAAATCACTTTAACCCTTCTCAAGGTATCCCAACACTTTAAAATGCATATCACGGTGTTTAAAACTTAATTTTCTGGAAAACACGAATCTCTATTCGAATACAACTTCCTTGTATTCGAATACAGAAGCTAAAAACAGTGCTTATGGAAAAACACAAATCTGTATTCGAATACAAACCCATTGTATTCGAATACAGAAGCTGAAACTAGTGAAAATCTGCATTCTGTATTCGAATACAGCATGCCTGTAGTCGAATACAAATGCGAATATAGTGTTAAAAATCCCACTTCTGTATTCGAATACGACATGATCGTAGTCGAATACAGATGCAAATACAGAAGCAAAAATCCTTCCTCTATATTCGAATACAGGGGCTCGTATTCGAATACAAGTTTGAAAACTTAAGTAAAACAGAAACTTTACAGGTTGTAGTTGAATACACACATGTTGTATTCGAATACACCTTCGAAAACCAGTTAAATTTCCTGAGATTTCAACCCTTTTCAAACTGTTTTCTTTTAAAAACAAACAACAAACATTAAAACAGATTCAGCACTCTTTCCAGACAATACTTTCCTCATTAAAAATCTCTTTCTTTTTAAATCATCAACATCATCAGAATCACTCACAAAAGAAACAGAATCAGGATCATCAACAACAAATCATCCAGACTTTCAAACCATCAGAAAATCATACAGCATTTTAGCTTTCACAACACATCAAAATAACATGCAAGCATTTCAGCTTTCACAACACATCAAAATAGCATGCAAGTATTTCAGCTTTCACAACACATCAAAATAGCATGCAAGTATTTCAGCTTTCACAACACATCAAAATAGCATGCAAGTATTTCAGCTTTCACAACACACCAGAATGCTAAGCAAGTTTTTCAGCTTTCACAACACATCAGAATAATAAGCAAGCTTTTCAGCTTTCACAACACATCAGAATAACATGCAGCATCACAGAGCAACAAAAATACAAACATAATGCATTTTTGCATTTCAAAACCATTTTCAAAACAGTTTTATGAACATGCATTTTTAAATCATGTTTGAAATAACATTCAAGATATTTTCCACTTTCCCAAATATACAACACAACTGTTAGTGCATTCAGCCCAAACAGAATCATCACAGAGCTTTTAAAGCATCAAAAATGCATTTTTCATTTTCTTTCAAGTAACAGGCAAACCAGTTTTCAAAACAATAAAGAAAACATTAGTAATGCCATGAAAGTTATGCATTTACAGCCCTAATGCAACTAGAAAGTGGAAGGTGCTCTTACCCTTGTAGCGTGTTCTGCTTTTACTAAAGTGTATGCGTCAAAAACGGCGAAACTGCAGCCTGCATTTGCTGCTACAAAACTGAGTTGTCTAGCTCCGTAATGATGTGGGGATTAACTTTACTACTGGGGGTTTTCTGGTTTAATGCTTGGATTTTCAAGTAATGGTGTTTTTGAGGACCTCCCTCTTTTCACTTTGAACTCGTGACTGGAAATGGGAATGCAGAAAACAGAGACAGAATGGGAGGGAAAAATGGGGTACTATTACATGTAGTATGGGCAGTGAGGAAGGAGGGATGATGTTCTGATTTCACCATCATGCTCACTCCTATTTATAGGCTTTTGTGGTGCCACCTCATCCCAAAATAATATTAAAATAAGGTTGGGTTCTTCATCACTTAATTACCTTGTAATTAGCCACTAATCCTCAATTAATTGCCCAATTAATTTAATTACTCATAATTAAATTAATTTAATCTTCACCCAATAATTTTTATTCATCCTCCAAAAATATTTATATATATATATTCACTCAAACATACATATATTAAATATTTTACAAATACCTCCAAAAATACAATTAAAATTAATTCCATAATTTTAATTAAAAATTAAGGGTCTTACAAGGATGGACTCAAAGATCTAGTTTAAAAACAGTAGAAAGTTCTTAAGAGAGGATGATGTTGCTCTTCTAGTTGTGAGATCTTTTCTTTTGTATGAGTGAATGTATGTTGAATGATGAAGAGTTCCTTTCCTTTTATAGAGGTGAAAAGACTTATTTCTCAAGAAAAGGTACCTTATGATCGTTGGATAAAAGTTTAATAGTCCTTGATTTTTTATTTGAATTACTGAAATGTCATTCAGCTTTTTCTTGTATTGCTTTGCACGTAGAAGGATGAGTTTTCAAGATTTGTCGTTGGAGGTTGATTTTTTCTTCATTGAGATAAGATTTGTACTTTTGATTTTTTTTCTTTTCCAAGAACAGTACAATCTTGTTTTCTGTGTAAAGGACAATGTTTTTATTTGAAAAGGTACGATTGGTTATATCCTTCGTATGAGGATGAATGGACCCAGAAGTTCATTCTGTTTGTCGTCTTTCGTTGATCCTTTGATGATTCCTTTTGATTCTTTGCTTTTGTTATTTATTTGTCTTTGGATACATAATCATCTTCCTTGACTTGGTCATAGAGTCAATTTTTACTGTAGTATATGTTCATCCTCTTGATTGGAGGTTTAAGGCTTTGACCTCTATTGGTTTGTCCTATTGCTTGGAGGTTGTGTTTACTTTGATTTAGCTCTTTTCCTTTTTGGAACATTGTGAGAATGGATATGTTTCTTTCTTATAAAATCACTCAAAAGCACAGATTAAATTATAGAGATAATCATAATCTTTGAGATAATTTTATTATCATTAAAATATTTGAAAGATATTTTTTCTCAACAAACCCCCTCTACCTAGAACTAGGCAAACTCAAAGTTTTTCTTGAATTATTCAACTAATGTATAGAAAATTGTTACAAAAATTTAATGAAAGATATTATATGAATGGTAAAATTAAAAATTAAAAAGTTAGTTAAAATTACTTCTAATAAAAAACAAAAAAGTTAAATTTTTTTTTTATAATAAAGAACGGAGAGAGTATTTTTCAAGAAGAAAAACGCAATTTAAACCCATATATTATTACATATTATTATATACTAATTTGTTTCAAAATATAAATTAAAATTTGTCAAAGAAATTGTGGACTTAATACATCAAATAATATATATATTGAAATATTGTAGACTATATTTACTTCATGCCTTTAAAAAATTGTAAAATCTTATTCATGTGATATCTCTCCTCCAATGTAGAAGAGTAGAAGGAGCTTGTTTCGTGGACACATATATGTCATGTTGTTGCCTTTGGGTTTGGAGAGGAATCTCAAAGATTATTATATTCAAAGTCTTGTATAAGAATTTTGGAGTCTAAGTAAAAAAAAATTAAAGAAACTTTATAATATATGATTATTTATTAATCTTTATATTTTGAGCCGCAAAAATCTATATGAAAGTTAATTTTATCATCAAATTTCTATTTGCTTCAAGTATAAATTATAAATTTGTTAATAAAATGAAAACATTAATGAAAGGACATATATGTAATTTGAAGCCAACAAGTGAAACTTACTATTAACCTCAGTCAGTCAATGTTTGATTATTATTATTAATCAAAAAGTATATTCTTCAAATTCCCAAAAAAACTGAATTAATCAAACACATTTTTCAGTGTGAATTTCATTTTTCATTGATGAAAACATGGAATCCGAACACTATCTCTCACTGAGGAAACATCATTCCACAATATTTAAATTTAATCTCTTCATTTCTATCACACCACAAAAACATTCTTTGTCTTCCTCAAACACCTCTTCTTTGTGACATTTCATCAAACATATTCTATTCATCACTGATCATCATGGCTACACCTGCTAGATCCTATCATCATCTACATGGATTCAAACATGCAGTTATAATCACTGTAGTTTTCATCCTTTTCCTCTCCATATTACCTTCTAAATTAGGTAAAAAGCTATCACCAACCTTATATACCCTTTTCATCAAACAGTTATTTTCATTCATAATTTTGACAATATAATCACTTGTTTAAAAACCCTCTTTTTTATTATATATGTTGGTAATTTATATATTTAAATTTTAATATTATTAAAAAAGTTGAATTGTTGACCAAAATACATAAATTCAACTCCAATTATAATTGAAGATTATTATTTTTTGCATTATAATATATATGTATATTATATATGCTTGAGCAGGTGGATCAATGATAGGGTCAAAACCTCCAAATTGTTTAAACAAGTGCATGAATTGTAGGCCTTGCATGGCAACATTGGTAGTTCCAAATAATCAAAAAAGAATAAAAGGTAGAATCATAGAGTCATTTCATGGGGATCAAGATGATGATACCTATTACCTTCTTGCATGGAAATGTCAATGTGGAAATAAGTTGTTTCAACCTTGATTCAATATTATTCATAGCAACACACAAATAATTATTCCTACATATATTTATGAATCAAGAAAGATATGCTTGGTTGAGAGGTGAGGTTAAAAATTGTTTTTTTTTTTTACTATTTATAACAATAAATAAATTAAGCTTATTGTTTCAAATTTAATTATATATGGTTATTGTTACATACATTGAATTATGCTGAATATATACTTTTTTTTTTAATTTCTGATTTCTTACTACATAGATGATCAGAAGAGTACTATTCAGCAAAAAAATATATATTCAGAAGGGTATACTACTTTGGTAGGGCTAGTGTTCATAAAATAACAAATATAATATATTTTTAGTCTTCAAATAAGTCACAATATCTATCTACCTAACATTATGGGCTATCAAGTATGTGTGTTGCAAGTTATTCTTGACATATATTTTTTTAACATTCGTAAAATTTGTTATACACAACACCAATGGCGGATCTAGAACACGAGACAGTGGTGCAGATATAGGCCTTTGTTTAAAAAAAATTTAAAAATGCTTTTTATATTATTTATTTTAATAATTTTTTCAAAAAGAATTTTAAAAATAAAATTTTAAATGAAGAGTTATTTTAAATAGTTTATCTTAAAATATGATTTTAAGAATTTCATCTATTTTCTACGTCTTTTTTTAGATAATGAAATTTTAAAAAATGATTCAAATAAAAAACTATTTTAAAAAGCTCTTCATAAAAATCATTTTTAAAAGATGCATTTTTTTAAAAAAATATGATTTTTATTATTTTAAAATCTCTAATAATAAATATCTAAGTAATTGATATTAACAATAATAAACATAGAAGGGAGGAAGATGAAGAGAGGGGGAGGACAAAGAATCCATTAGGGTTTCATAAATCAAATGAATAAAAAATTTAGTGTGATAGAATTACGATAAATATTTATATAACAAAATAAAAAAGTCTAAAATATCTGTACTACTAATACTATAATAATATTATTTAATAATTGAATGTCAAAATTACTTTTTTCAATTGATAACAAATAAATCTAAAAAACTTCTAGTATTTTTAAGTAAATTTTTATAAAAAATCATTTTTAATAATATAAGATCAAAATTCCTTTTTTAAAATCTTAAACAAACCTAATAATAGATACCCAATGATTATACCAATAGTCTTTACTTTTTAGAGGCAGAAGGGAAAGAAAAAAAAAAGAAGGAACAAAAGAAAAAAAAAATAAGATAATGGAAGAAATGAGAACAAAATAAAATTTGTGTTTTTATTTTTGAAATATGTATTTATTTTGTTTTGATAAAAACCCTTCAAGTGAATAAAGAGAAGATGAAATACTAATATTTTTACAAAAAAATTGGGAATGAGAATTTTTTTTATTAATTAAAGTAACTTTTACTACTGAGTTAATACTTTAAATTAATAGTAATTCATTTTTTACAATAACAAAAACACCTTTATTAGCAATTTTTTTAATAATATAGACAGTTCTTCACTTTAAAAACCGAATCTTATTAACAAGTAATAGTAACTTCTATTTTTCGAAATTGAAAATCTTTTTGAGGTGAAATATAATTTATTCTCTAATATATATCGAGTTTGGGAGAAGTATAAACAACTTTGCAGGATGGGCCTAGTGGTAAAGGTCTGTCGGCGTAGAAGAAAACACATATACTCGATCCATATATTCTGGGCATGTATTTAGAAGCTTTTAATAATATGAGAGATTGAAAAAAGAAGCCACCTGAAATAAAATCCCTTAATTACTTAAATATTAATATGAAAATAGAGTAAAATAAAAAATTCAAGGTGGTCAAAAGGAAAAAAACAGAGATATTGATGCAAATTTTGAAAGTTTAGGATGCACAAATGCACACCTTCAATATATACAAACAAAGTCATCTTTGATATTTTTGGTGTCATGTGTTGTGAGTGATGAGTTTGGTGTCATATATTTTTCAAGATTTATGAAATGTTCACAGGTAATAATTTAAGTTTTTCAACATAAAATTTAAAATTTTGATCATATGGTCTATATTGCATACTCAAAGTTTAATTTTGTCTATTTAGAAGAATTTTGAATTAAAAGTAAGTAATAAATTTGTCTCTTACCTATGAATGATGGTGAGTTGGCGTTTTTGTTTTTCTTTAGGTTTTTTTTTTTAGATTGGAACATGAAAATATATTATACAATAACATAATAAAATACTTCATTTCGATCATTTTTATAAGAGACAATTGAGTAAATAAATCACCCATAAACACAAGTTAATAAATTTATCATCTTCATCGCCTACATCATCATCCAAATTCAGAAATTCAACACCCTCTTAAATCCAAAAAATCCAAAAAATTTATCAAACCCATAATATTCGAACTCAACCTCAAATCCAGAAAAAACTCTTCAAACTCAAGATAGGCAGAGATGACATCAAATCAATGCTAGACATAAAATCCAAACACTGACATTAAAATAAAATGAATCGGTAAGCCAAGCAGACACACACATTAAAATACATCTGAAACACAACCTTATGTGATATCTACAACACAACATAAAAACACAAATCTACCTAAAACCAAACACCAATAAAAAAATCGAAAAGATCAAAATGCAAACACCTTGAATCTGTAAAATTGAAAGAAAATCATAACACAACCTTAAAACGATATGAATCTAATAGCAAGTCTTCTTGTTTAGAATCTTTTGTGAATTAAGAAAAAATGATTTTTCATTTTTATGAGTTTGACTTTGAGTTATGCATTCGAAAGGTTATGTTTAAAAGTCATAGGTTCATAGACAGAGCTTTGTTAGAATATAGGGTGGCTGCGGCCACCCTAGTGTCCCCAACAATTATTTTTATTAAAAATAACCTATAAAATAATTATAAAAAATATTAATTAAAAAAATATACTACATCTTTTGACTTAAATTTCAATTGTAAGTATTTTAAATTTCGTCTAGAGATATATAAATTAAATCAGTGATTTGGTAAACTCAAAAAAAGAAAATCAAAATCAATTAAATTGATTTTTTTTCTTTTATGTTTGGGTTCAATTTGAATCGAACCAAATAAACTCAATCTCTATTGATTTGAGTATGATTTCACTTCATTTAAAATTGACCACCAATATCTGAATAAATTCATTAGGTATATCAGTAGTGTTATCTTAAATATATGTTGTATTTAAGGATTTTTTAATCATTTATATATTATTTTTCTTATAGTAGTTTAAAAGTGTTTACGTAATTGTTTTAATAGTATAAAAAAATCCAGTGTTTGAAAAATAAAATTTTATATTTTTAAAATAAGTATGAATTTAATTTTTATATTTTATATTTGTCAATATGACCGAAGATAACTATATCAACATGCTATTCATCAGTTTGAATTTAATTTTGTGAGAAAATTGTAAAAAATAATCAAATTAATCATCTTTTTGATTTAAATTTTTTTCCTCTTCAAACATATGAGCCAAATCAATATGTGATACCCATAACTCTATCTCTCCTAAACATATGCAACTTTTTAGTCTAATTCGTCATCTTTTTGCAGTTGTGTTTGCAAAAGAACTTACGTGTTTACATTATAAATTTACAACCTAAAATTCTAATATACAAAAAAAATATTATATTTAATTTATTAATTAAAATTTTAAAAATTTGGCACTCTCAAAGTACTTGTTCAAGCTCCGGCATAGGTTTGATGAATTTTTTAGATTGAAAAAGATCGGAGATTTATGAGCTTATGGATTTGAAGATGAGTGAGATAAAAAAGATAGACATAAATTAACGGAAATGACCAACTTGAATAACTAAAAATAATTAGAGGACTAAAATGAAATCACAAAATAAGTTAAGAGACTAAAAAAATAACTTAGCCATTTTCATTCTTCCCAAATAATTAATTAATTGGTTTAGAGAATTGCTGATTATAAAAAATAATTTTTTTTTCCAAACACAATTGGGTGTTTTCTTATCAAATTATCTTTTGTGATAATACACATCAAAACTAGTAAATTCAGATCTATAAAAATTAAAAAACACCTTTAGATTTACTAATCTAAATAACAATTAGAGATTTTTAAGAAAAATATGAGATGGGAGAAAAAATTAGCAAACAATTGTTTAATACTATCTGTCTCATTTGCTATTTTTGTTTGTCTTTAACTTATTTATTATTTTATAATATCAATATAATATTAATTACTTTTTTTACTAATATTAATTTACATATCTCAATTCATCAATCTTTTCAATTAATATAATTAATAAAAATATTTAAATAAATAAAACTCATCTTATCGTTAAAATCAACGGAAAGGAGTATTGATTTGCCGGCCCACTCTAAGGCCCAAATTAACCGACGGTTTTGATCATAAAAAGAACTGAAGGTGGACCCACTCAGAATCTCTGATTTGTTGACCGAACCACTCATGACTTTATCAATTTTGCTTTTTTGACAAGAAAAAGACTTTATCATTTTGTTGACGAATTTAATATTTGTTTCCCGAATAAATTAACCATGAATGGAAAGTTGGTCAAGGGTGTCACCACCAAACATGAATTAATTCTTTGAATTCAAGAAAAAGGTACAAAAATTTATTTGACTGAACTGAAGATTGAGTGAATTTTGTTAAAAAAAAAACTTCAAATTAAATTTTTAAGAATGTCATAAGACTCAAATTCTACAAAAAAAAAAAAATTCAGGGGTTATCCATATTTGTGAGCTCTACAAAATTTTAAAAGAATTATTTAAACTAGTAGTCAAATTAAAATCAAGAATGTGTTGGAAAAACATGAGGCCGAACTCTAAAAAATCAAAGAATTAAAATAAAATAAAAGAAAAAGAAAAAATAGCAAGAGGGAGAAAATTAGCTAAAGGAGCAGGAAGAAAGTCACAATCATGATTTCTAGAAAGCCATCTTCTACCCTTTCTCATTGGGAACAACCTTGACTTATTATCATTACTACCTTCCTAGACACCTACTTCACTTCCTTCTGATTTTCCCTTATCACCAACTCAATTACTTGCATACCTTGCAACCAATTTATTTATTTATTTATTATTATTATTATAGAAGAGGACCCTGTTGATATCCATTTTTGTAAATTTCTCATAGGCAAACGTGCCAAAGACCTTCAAATTATTAAACTCTTATACCTATGGCATCATAGTTTCTAGCTACATTATTGTAATGGAATACTTTTTAAGGAATACCATCTCATTAGAGAAGATGCACTACTCTTGTATGCAACATTGATATTGATAAATAAATGGGAGACAAAAAAGTATCTGGCTGGTGAGTCATGCGAGAAAGTTTTATATCTATGATGCATAAACCAATTTAAATTACCCAAATGTGAAATCAAAGTCATTTTTGTCTCAGCTCTCTATAGAAAAATGAGACTCAGACAATTTAGAGTTCAATCGAGTGGTAAATAAAATCCGACAAAGATTTGTTTTAACCAGAGTTTGAAATTGAGTTTTAACATGTCATGTTTGATGAAAATGAAACCAAACAATAAATGATGTACACTATGTGACCATTTTCCTACATATTTTTGGTCTAATTCAACAACAACAAAAAAGCATAGCAAAGGGAAGTGCAGCATTTGTGAACAAAGGGAGATTTTTAAAAAACTTGCCTCTTGTGGATACTAGAGGAAACCGGGGCAATCAATTAAATAAAGTATGATACAAATTATATTAAAGCCTACAGAGAGAATTACTCTTTGGCATGTAATGTAACAATTGATATACAAACAGCAACATTTTCCCCTTCCTCCTTTTCCTACAGAAGCAAGAACTAAAATTATTTCAAGGATCGAACAAGCGAAACGGCACTTCCTCAACCTTCATTGGCTCAGTCATACAGGCCATCTTGTTCCCAAATGTCCACAAGAAAATCTACCATTTCCTATCAATTAGTATTGATAGAAGAAAATCATCAAATCATCATTTTTCAATCAAAATTGCATATATGTTTGTTTTGATATTAGAAGTAGTTGCTTACGGTGAGAGGGATGGGCTGACGGAATGGCTTGTTGCTCGTCAGTAAACTTTCATATGTTGCGTTCCAACTGCAAAGCCAAAAAAATTTGGCAGGGCACAGAGAATAAGTTCTGACAAGATAGACACAAGTTCATAATTACCGACAGAAATAAAGTTCGTCTGCCTATTGGACATCTTATCGACCAATTTGAATAGTTTCACAAG
Organism: Cicer cuneatum; assembly: GCA_037974295.1. Classification (NCBI taxonomy): domain Eukaryota; kingdom Viridiplantae; phylum Streptophyta; class Magnoliopsida; order Fabales; family Fabaceae; genus Cicer; species Cicer cuneatum. The sequence continues at coordinate 82,325,305 of JBBPBO010000005.1, forward strand.
ACTCCGCATCAACATGAAATAACTTGTAGAAAATGTATAACAGTATAAACACAATGTCTTTGGTACAAAATTTAGACAGTAGAAAGAAAGTTATAAAAGCTTACAGAAAAATGGATTTGCAGTAATCCCAACACAAGCAAAAGTACAGAAATAAGAAGCTTCCAATAGAATTAACCCAACAATGCTATTCACCTCAATTTAGGTTCTCGATGTTGTTTTGTTTGATTCTCAGACTTTTTATTTCCAACCCAACGCTGTCGAGTCTGATTCCATAGAATTAGACCTGCATCCAAAGATATTTGCATAGATACACTTGAAAGTGAGATAACTAACAAACATGCCACATTACAACTACCTCATCTTCCAAAATTCCATGTCCTACAACTTAATATAAGTACATAGACAATTAGCTGCATTTCACAAATGAGTGTGTGGCCTAAAAGGAAAGCATGTGCATTGTACTACTCAAACCTACAAAAGAAATATTTGATATTTCAATATAAACTAAACTGAATCACCACATGACGCTAAATCATTTCATATATGAGCACCAACATGCATCCAATATATCTCACCATAGTAAACCAAAGATGGTCAAACCCAATAAGGGTGTGTTCGGGAGGGAGGTTTAGGAAGGGAAGTGAGAAGCTTAAAACGAGAAGGGTTTACTGAATTTGTAACCACCCCCCCCCCCCAAAAAAAAAAACACCCTCTTGTTTGTTGGAGTTCCCTCAATTTGGGGGGCTTTTACACGTATAGACGGATGAACTCTATCCCCCCTTTCCCGGTTCCACTTCGTTCTCCTCCCACCAAACCCTTCCTTTCCATCCAAAGCACACCCTAAGAAAATACAAAAGTGTAAAGTAAAGCAAAGACTAGATTACCGAGACATCAGCTTAATGTTAGCATCGTCTACAACACTCCCTCCAAATGAACATATACACACATTATGTATTAGCTCATAATTCTTGTTGAAAATACGAAATTCCATGACATATTACAAAAAAAAAAATATGAAAATACAAAATGCTTATTTAGAAAACTACACAAAAAAAAAAAAAAAAAAAAAAAAAACAAAGCAATGAAGAATACCATGATTTACAAATTCAGTGGGGTTATTGGAAGAGCTGCCATGAGGAGCCACAGCTTGGTTAGTTAAACTGGTTGAAGATATACTCCCTTGTGATTGAACAGCACTGTTGTCCATATCATGCGTGCTCGTGGTCCCGAAATCCTCTGATGTACTAGGTTTGTCCACTGCTTTACCTAGTTTTGTTGTCAACCCTTTCGATGGCACTTCCACAGTAGTAATTAGTGTGGGCCTTTTATAGCATCCAACACAACCACTGCTCTGTTACAAATCACATTAATTTCTGTTATGCACCACATCATAAATACAATAGATTTAATTCATATACATTGTCAATCTAAAGATTGTTTACAATGCCCCCGTCAATCACAACCGTTAGATTTTAAAAAAACATTTGACTTTAATTTTAACTACTTCTAAAGTCATACATAAGATTTGTTGACAGTATAAAACTTTTTACGCTGACCGTCCCTGAAGGAGTAGCTCAGTGGTTTGACAAGGGACACCGAAAAAGTTATATGCAAAAGAGGTCTATAGTTCAACGGAAATGGATCCCCTCATGTTGAAAAAAAACACGAGGGAGTAATGTGTTCATCACAACCATTCATTTTTTCTAATTTTACTTTGACATTCATTTTCTCTCATTTAAATATTGATTGAATGGTGGATATCAACACATTACTCCTTCATGTTTTTTTTCAACAAGAGGGGATCCATTCCCATAGTTCAACTCCTGTTACTAACATTTCTCCCTTCCCTAACATACTCTATATACTAATACTAATTACTAACATTCGCCTATAAATTTTTTTTTTGAAACCCACCATAATCTAAACAAATCAATTTCATTTTTTTTTTTGGAGGAAAAACACGTCAATTTCTTAGCTGCAAATTTATTGGAAATGCAAGAATTGGAATCCATAATCCATCTTGAATAAAATCCTCTTCATAAATTTTCTAGACAACCATGAAAATCAAGGGAAAAAAAGTACCAAATTTCAGAATCATCACTCACCTACCCAAACATGATTATCAATCAATAAAGGGGAAAAAAAACAAATATCCAAAAAGATTAAAAAAAAGCTAATTGAAACAAAAAAAGCAAAAAGGAGTGAACTTTGTGAAATTATTGTTGGATTCAGAAAACGTACCCCATATGCATGTAGTGTCTGAAACACCCCCAAAAAAGAAACCCTAAGTTAAATTAGATCTGCCACAAGGAATTTCAAGAGAAACGAAGAAGACGCAACACGATTCCAAAGCAATCCTATTAAAAAATTGAAGGAAAAAAAAACATACAATTTGATGATAAAAATAAAAAAATAAAAAAGATGTGAAATTGTGAAATCAAAAGAAAAAGAGAAAATTGAATAAAAAAGAAACCTTTGATTTGAATATCGAGACAGTGTTGAATTGAAGTGTGTTTGAATACGATAGCTTTCCCTTGAGTTCTTCTGATGTGCAAAGACACACAGAAGAGATGGGATTGCTTTTGGATTCTTCTTCTTCCTTCTTCAACTTACTTCGTCTTCTCTCTCTTTTTTCTCTGCCAAAAGTGGGTACTATTTTAATTATTTTTAAAAAAACTAAATATATTTTTTTTAGACGAGATCACTTAAGATCAGTATTTATATGTTTTTGTATATTATTATCATAATAAATGAATAAACATTATTATATATTAATAAAATTGTGTTTGGTAAAAGAAACAAATGTCTGGGTTTGAGGTAAGTTTTCCAAAATCATGGAAATAGTGTGATTTTATGTCACTTTCAAGTAAGATTTGAATTTATTGTTTTTCATATTTTCTCTTATTATGATATTCATATTTATTCGATAAGTGTAGTTTAAAGGTAAAAAATTACTTAGAGGTATAGTTTTGAACTTAAATTATCCCTCTTATTCATATTTAGTAGGGGTATTTGCAATGTGATTTGGATTGATTTTGAAGCAAAAACTCATCTAATCTAAAGATAAAATTATATGCGCTTCAGTTTAGTTTGGATGACAAGTTTTAAAAAATTTGATCCGATTAAATTTCAAGCGGTTTAATTTGGATCAAATTTTGAATATTTAAATTACAATTGTTAAATAAATATATTAATATTATAAAAAATACGATAAAATAATATGTTTGATGCAAAATATAACTTATAATATACTTAAATATAACATTACTGAATAACAATGATTGATTATATTTGAAATATATGAAATAAAATTAAAAACCAACAAATAATATATAAATGCAATATATCATACTAATAAAAAAATAACTAAGTATTAAAATTTAAAAAATAGATTGTGGTTTGTTTCGGTTCTAAAAAAAAAAAAGAATCTAATTTGATCTTTGTAGTTTTCACAAAAAGACATCCAAAAGTATTTGATTTTATACAATTTTCAATTTTTTTAGATCAGATTGTAGGTCTTATTAGGATCGATTTGGATGTGAATATCCCTAATAATTAGTGTGTGAGTTTCACCACTAATCTCTTTAAAAATATATATTATTTCTTTTCCTTTATAAATTTGATATAACAATAAAGTATTTGTTCACTCTTAACACAAATAAAGCTCCTTATAAAGCTCGTGTCTGACTCCTTTTCGTCTGGTCGTATTCTTGTTGATATTGTTGAAACTCTCATCTTGTTGATATTGTTGAAACTCTCATCGTTCCTATACCAAAGATTGATGAGCCTCAGAGCCTTGGTGACTTTAGACCAATCAATTTATGCAACGTCCTCCCTAAGCTTGTGTCCAAGGTCTTAGGTCGCCGTATTAGACCACATTTGGAGACTTATCGGACCTCTTCAAAGCAGCTTTATTCCCAATAGAGACACTATAGATAATGCACTTATAGCTCAAGTGCTCATTTATTATATGCATACTGAGAAAGGTAGGTCTAGCTTCACTATGTATAAGATTGATTTTGAAAAGGCCTATGATATTGTTGATTGGAACTTCATGAGACCCACTCTCTCTGAATTTGGTTTTCCTGCACCAATTTTTCATGCTTTGTATGAAAAATTGAGTTAAATCAGTGGCTTCCCACTAGAATTCCTAATAATGGACCAACGATATGTCATATTTTCTTTGCTGATGATTCTTCAAACTTTTTGCAAAGTCTCTAGTATGAAGATCAATATTTATAAATCCAAGTTCCTTCCCCTAAGAACTTGTCTAAGCAAAAAGTGGCTAAGTTTGAAGGTATGATTAATTTCCAGCATACTTATAATATTGGAAAATATCTTGGTTTTCCTTTGCTTTATGGTAGGGTTACAAATTCAAAATTTTCTTACATCATTGATAAGATTAATTCTTGGCTAGCTGGTTGGAAAGGCAGACTTCTAAGTAGGTTTGATAGAGTATCACTTTCTAAATATGTTATTAGTGAAGTAGCAATGTCAATCACAAGAAATGGGAGTTTGAATTGTGACCCTTTTAAAATTTTGATTTATGTGCTTAATTTAAATTACCTCAAGATCAATCTTTGTTGAAATAGAATGTTTTGGATATATTAGAAGTAAATAAAATAAATTAGTTTATAATGAAGTGTGATTTGTGTGTGCAAACAATTAAAGACAAGGGATAGAAAATCACACACAAAAAGTATACTGATTCACCCAACTCGAACTAGTCCAATCCTCACAACCGTGAGATTTTCACTATGTGCTTCAGAACCAGAATGTTCTCCTTCACACATTTTATCTTGATCAATTACAATATTCACCTTTCAACCTAGAAATGATTTTTACAATCACTTTTTAGTGTTGAAAGGATTTTTACAAACACACTCAATCTAACATAAAAGATAGACTTGAGTTACAAATGATGTATATGATCAAAGTGTTTGGGATCTTGAAACTTCTCAGCACTTGTTTGAGAAAAATAGAGACAAACTCAGTAAATGATGATTCACAAATATAGTGAAGAGAGTTGGAGTTTGCTTGAAGAATTTTTGATTTGTTATTACTTGAACAAGTGTTGGTAGATTTGTAAATTGAACTATTGCCTTCATCTTCCAATTGACCTTCAATTTATAGATGATAAAAGGCTTTGAATATTCAATTTAAAGTGAATATAGTCGTTGGACACACTTCCCAAATGTTAGATATGTTTTAAAACAATTAAACATGTGTTTATATTGTTGTCCAGAACGTTCTTGACAAACGAAAAACATTCTTGCTTTTAGGTTTGATGGAAAACGTGAATGTGTGAGTGAATGAGCTGTGAAATGTCAGTTGGTATTGTTTCAAATCAGATTTTTGCAGACCTTTCTGCAAAATAATGTAAGTATAATGTACTTGCATCCTTGCTCATAATTCATCAATTTTGAGATCAATCTAAAGGTTGTTTTCCTCATTTGGGCATTCGAGTTCTGGGCTTCACCATTGATTTGAGCAATCTTGATACTCTTTAAATTGTGTTTTGGACTGTGGAAAATAATTTGTTTTAATTATGTTTCTAAAAGTGAATAACAAGAATGTTCTTTTATAAAGCCAGAACATTATTGGTTTTGTGTTGAATAAAAAAATGTGGCAAAAGGATTTAGCAGCTGTCTAGTGTCAGTCCTTTGTCTCAGAAACATGATGTGCTTTCTGCAAAAAGGGGCAGTAGCAGTATCCTTGTTGTCCTTGCTCATAGCTCATTAATTTGGAGATTGATCTTGATATTGTTTGCTTATTTAGACCTTTAGCTAGACTTTTGGGCTTTGATAATTGTTTTGAGTATTCTTGATATTCATTTATCTTATGATTTGGACTTTGGATAATGGTTCATTTTACTTCTTCCCATAAATGAAATAACCAGAATGATATTGATATAAACTAGAATGACCATGTAATAAACCGGAATGATATTGTAATAAACCAGAATGATCTTGGTTTGATTAGATTGAAGGCTGTGAAAAACCAAAACAATCTTCATTTTTCTAGACTGGTATTTTTAATAAACCAGAATGATCTTACTTCTTCCAGAATGATCTTGTTATAATAAATCTATCATCATTTTGGAGATCAATCTGCAGAATATTCTGCATTTTTGTTTTTGCAATTAGGTCTTCAAATCTTGACTTTTAATTGCTCATTAAATGTTGGGAAAACCATGTGCAAAATTCCAACTAATTTACTGCATGTTGCTCTTCCAAATACATCCATTTTGCCAATTGTTTTTTTTAATTTACTGCATGTTTCTCTTCCAAATACATCCATTCATAAAACTTAATCATTTATTTCATAAGGTTTGTTGTCATTAAAACATATATCAAAAAGATTTTTTTCTCAACACTTAGCTTGATGCCTATTTACTCTATGCACAACTTATGGCTTCTAGAAGGCATACGTGATAAAATTGATTCTTGCACCAGGAGGTTCATATGGGGAGGTAAATGTCATTTGATGAATTGGAATACAATCACTCAACCTTTTATAGAAGTGGTCTTGGCATTAGGCGAGCTAGATCGGTGAATGTTGCTCTGTTAGGCAAGCATGTTGCGGAACTTATTCATAATCCTGATAAGCTTTGGGTTCAATTATTAACAACCATATATTTTCATGATTCACATATCCTCGTGGAGAACAACTACCACGACACCTTCTACTTTTAGCGGTCTATCGTTAAAGCAACGGAGGTTCTCAAACCCGGTTATATTACAATAGTGGGAAAAGATGATATTTCTCTTTGGTATGATAAATGGCTTCTAAACGGGATAATATGTGATTGAATAACTCTGGTGGAGGAACAAGATACTGACCTGCATGTTGATGATGTATGTCACTACGGTAATGGGAACTTTGATGTTATTTCCACTCATCTTCCCTTAGAAATTAAGATGGAGATGAAAAATGTCTTTGTTAATTAGGATTCAGATGATATTCTCATTTGGGGGTCGTCTATCTCAGGTACCTTCACCACCAAATCGACTTATTCTTGGTTAAAATTGGGGGTCTAATCCCTTACAAATTTAAGATACGATTTGGTCGTGGATTTGGAAACTCAAATTACCTAAAAATATCTGTCAATTTGTGTGGATTATTGTACATGAAAAGTTACCTACCAATCATACTCTCTTTACCCAACATATATCGTTAGATGCTTCTTGCTATAGATGTGGTGCAATAATTAAAACAATCTTGCATACTCTGAGGGATTGCCCCAAGGCCATGCAAGTTTGAAATCATCCTGATTTTCCATCTCACATCCATTTTTATGAGGATGAACCTATCACTTGGTTCAAAATGAATGCAATTGATGGTTATGGACCCCTTTTTCTCATTTGTTGTTGGATGATCTGGAAGTCTCGCAATGAAGAATTGTTTACTGATAACAATCACTCTCTCTGGTATATTCTAAACCAAATTTTTCACTCCACCATGAAGGTGTTTGGTGGTTCCAATAAGATTTCGATCCCTAGACTTGTTTCTTGGCAACCACCCTAGAGAATGTGGTTAAAGACTTAAAATCAATGTTGATGGCAACTCAATTGGTAATTCAGGGCATTCTGGTTTGGTGGTAGTTGTGGATTCACTTCTAACATTAATGCCGAGCTTCAAGCCATCTCACATGGTTTGGATATCACTTGGAATCATGGGTTTAGAAACGTGATTTGGGAATATGATTCTTAAACGATGTTGCACTTTATTTAGGGAGGTGAGTTGTCTATCGATTGTTATGCTCCTCTTGTGAAGTATATTCGCTCTCTAATCTCCATCGATTGACAGATAGTTCTCATTCATACCTTGCGTGAAGGCAATGTTTGTTCTGATTGGCTTGCTAAATTGGATGCTTCGTCTGATAAGGAATTGATATAGTTTTTTGTTTATCCCTCCTCTTTGTCAAGTATTGATTTAGTGGACTCTACGAGGATCCAATTCTTTAGAGTTTAATCTCTTAGTTATTATTTTTTTATTATTTTATTTTATTCTCTTTGATATAATTTTTTTTGACGCGTTCCACTTTTTAGCTGCCACAGCATGATAAACACAACTTTATTTTACATTTAGAAAATCTATAAAATACCATTAGGATAAGGGAAAATTCACCTTTAAATGATTCTTATCATTCATTATCACCTTGAGGTTGTGTTTAAGGAGAGTTTGAGTTACATTGTTAGTATTCGAGAGCTTTAGAATGTTTGAAGGATTGTTATATCAATCTCTTGTATTGATTCTCCAAATCATTAGAATTTTGTTATTATAGACCCGTAAAAGTAACATGCTACACAAAATAATAAATTGAGCTTTTTATATTTCGGCTTAACTAATGGTTAGCGTTCTCTCATTGGACAATTGTTGTCTGATTACCCTTATGCCTTCAAACAGACGACAATGGGGTCTTGGAGGCTAAAGAACTTTGGTGAAACTAGGGATGGGAAAGAAAAAAAAAAAACCACACCTGTTGGAACCCACATACAAAATCTGTGATGGATATAAGCTAGGTAGCTTAACTACATCCACATATAAAATAAATGGATGATTAAATTTTCCGACAATTAGCGAGGTGGGTAGTGAGGTACTTGTGCCTCGAGTACCCATACTCGTGGATAACCATAACAAATGTATTTAATTATTCTCATATTTATACCAAGATGCATTTTTTTTAATCTTTTATATTTGTTTCTTGGATAATACTTAATAAGTTGTTATTAGTAATTTTAATGTTTTTTATCTTCTTTAATTATCTACTATAACCTAACATATACATGATAATATAAATGCATAACAAAATATCTAATTTTTTTATACAAATAGAAAAATTGGTGTTCAAAAAGTTGATTTTAGGTGGAATTTCATTTTTCTATTTATAGAAAAATACTTATCCACTAAAAAAACCCATGACGTGGGTGGGTACACAGGTACGGGGCAAATATAGGTGGCATTTTATCTAATGAGATGGGTATCGGAGGACTACTACTCGTGCCCATCCCACCCTGTTGACATCCCTAATTGAAACTCAAGATGTGAGGAAAAATCTTTATCTTTTTCATTTCTCTTTTAAACATGACGTTGGAAATATCCTCCAAGTGATGTTTAATGGAAAAGGCCTCATAATCTTTTTCAAGTATGAACGTATCCCTAATTTTTATTTTCGTTGAGATCAACTAGTTTACCAACTTAGAGATTGTGAGGATGTTGAAAAACAAGATGTAGAGGGATTTGAGATTGTTTTAATACATAAACGTCTTTTTTTCCCTTTTGGAGTATGCTTTGGGTCTCTCATATCCCAAATTCAACCTACATAAAAAATGAGACAATGCCTCAAGCCCATGCAACAAAAGTTTATTTACTAGCTTTGGTAATATCAAGACAAATATCTTGGGAAATAGTACAATGAGAATGATAAAAGTAACCTCAAAGGAGATTGATAAAAATTACTAAATCATTGAATGCATTTGTTTTAACCCTAAAAAAGCCCTCATAAACAAACAAAGCTAAGATGTGCCTGAATCTATAGTAGCCAAGGCATATAGAATAGGAAGAAAGGAAGAATGTTTAAGGTGTCTCAATCTCCTGTCAAGGCATATAGAATAGGAACAAAGGGAGTGGTGTGAATACAAAAGTGAAAATAGAAAAGAAAAGAAAGAGTGTTGAAAATCAGTAGTGTTGAAAATCTCTTCGGATTTATTTTCTTGTTCATGTTGTTTATTTTCTTAAATATGAGTAGTTAAATTCTCCATTGTTACGAATGAATAGAACTTGATGAAAGCTTTTAATTTTTTATTTGATATTTGGTTGTTTGAATGAATTCAATTGAGTTGTGTTTTTAATATTTGTGCTTATTGGTTTTTATTCTTTTGGACGCCTTTAAATTATTTATGATTCAAATTTTGAAACGAGAGTAGACTCTTTAAATGCTTTGAGATTAAGAATTTTTTACTCATTAATCTAAAGATTGATACAAACACTTAAAACCATAACAATTTTTGATATTTGATACTTAATCCTAGTATGTAATCTACTAGAAGATTAAGTTTTAAAATTAAGATTAAATATTCTTGAAAATCGTTATCAACTTTTTGAATGAATTCAGTTATTAGGTTCAAACTGTAGTGAAATACATCCCTAACATTTTATTCTTATAAAGTTCAATATTTTAGTCTTGTTAATTCAAGAAATACTAAATTAAATCGGGAACCTTTTGCTCAATTTAGTAATTAAAAATTAATTCGAAAGTATAACACCTTTTTGGAATTTGACACTCGGTCTTACCACAACCCACCAAAATGAGATATCAAATTGACTTTTTCTCACATGGTATGACCAAATGAGTATCTCTATTATTTCTTGCTCCTTCAGAATCATGTCTGTTGGAAATGGGAGGATGATGAAAGGCCAATCAGAGGCGTAAGGTAAATGAGGTGAAGAAGCTCAAACTTCAAATAAATAAAACAAGCATAACTAAATTAGATTTGAAAGAGTTTAGGACGTTACATTCTTCAAATCTCAAAATCACTTACAAAATTCTTGAAACATTATTCAATAAAACAAATATCACAACTTAAAACTTCTTAACTCAATTACATACATTTACTATGCTAGGATAAAGAGTATTACATGCTCTTACCATAATAATTTGTGACATAATAGAAAATCCTAGTACACCCCGAGGAATCACTTCTTTGTTGTTTTTGTTTGCCACTGCGATGACAAAGACAAATATGTTAGATATCACAAATTCGGACTTGGAATCCTTTGCTCAATATATCTAACTTGGGGAAGATTCCCGCACTAATACGTGAGGGCGGGGTCGAGATCGATTCTATATTTTGTATAGTTATTTCAAAATAATATTGAAAGTTTTAAAATGTCAAGTTGAAATTGATTAAATTATGATGTCTCAATTTATTCATTGAGAAAAAATGAAGAATATTTTTGTTGTATATGTGATATCATGAAACTTTGTGAACAAAATTTTTTAAAAACGTATTTTCTATCAACTATGAAGTTAACTAATTTTTGAATAAATACCAATTGTAGTTATTTCGATGTTTACGGTGTCACTAAGTTATTCTCTATAATTATCTAATTGAGTTTATAGCTCCTATAATTATCTATTTTACTTTGTTACTAAGTTATTCTCTATATAATTTATAAACAATTGTATTGCTTTTGCATGAAAGATGATTTACAACTACTTTTATTATTTGTCATTACATTTTTCCATGGTATCTAGAGAGCTTCAATGTAAATAATTGTGGTCATGTCAACTCATATTGTATAAAGGTGATTTATGGTTGTTGCTGAAGGATGTTTTTTGTGTGTCAATGTGTGAACTCATCTAAATTCCATATTAAATATTGGGAAGAAAAAAGAATAGAGTTATTATAAATATACATAATTAGTTTAAGTTTTATTCACCGGAACAATTCTAGTTCTTTGGATGTATTAGGGCTTAGAGAGTTGTGTGTCATTGAGATAGTTTGCAATTTTTCTGTGCAAAAATTTATATTGAGAGGGTTTACAATTTTTCTATGCAAACATTGTTTGAGAGGATTTGTAATTTTGTAGTCGTAAAAATTACAAGTTGAGTAGTAAAATATTTTGTGGTAGAATTGTGGTGTACATATGAAGTGCCAACCACACTAAATTTGGGAGTTGTATTTTATTTCTTTCTTGTTTCTTGTGAGGGTGTGCTTCCGCGATTGTGTGGAGATTTTCTCAACAAATGGCATCAATGGAAGAAGATAAGTATTACAATGTTTTGCCCAATTCATTCTAAGAGAGGTTAGTTATCATCTTATTAGTATTTTATTTAAGATACGAGTTATGGCTAGATTGAAGTTGGATGTTCCTTTGTTTGATGGGAGGATGAGACCTTTAATTTTAAATTCTAACTAATGCAATTTTAGAGTATTTTGTGTTAAAAATACTTTGATTTTTAGCCAATTGTAAATTATTTTATGAATTAAGTACCAAAAATATATTTTGAGATGTTTATAATATGTTTAATATATGTATATAATTATATATGTATTTTGAGACTCGACTAAAATTATTTGTCGAATAATAATTTAATTATATTACAAATAATTTAATACCAAACAGTTTATCAAAAATTTATCTGTCAATGGAGTTGCGACGAGAGTAGATATTTTATCAAAATAGTTTGAGATGTGAGTGAAGTAATATGTGTAAGAGTATTTAGATATTTGTGGGTTATTTTTAATTATAATATATATATATAGTTAGTAAGTAAGGCAAACAGAGAGGAAGAAAGATCTTTCCCTGCCGCGAACTACTACTTCTTCTTTTCTGTTTCGCGAAAAAAAAAAACAAGTGTGGGTAGAAAAAAAAAATGGCAAACACAAACTCTTATTTATCTTCTAGATCTAAGTTCCCATTCGAGAAATGGCAAGAGGGAAAGTTACTTCTCTCTACACTACGGTACTTATGAGCTAACTTTTGAGGCGTCGACGCGAGCGAGAGTTTTGCCGTATTTGATCGCGGTAGCGGAAAACGGTTGAGAAAGCGTTAAAGAAGGTAAGGGCACCTTCCAAATTTTTAGTTTGCATATAGGGATTCTATATGTGATTGATGGATGATTAATGTGTGATTTTGTGATAAATAAAATTCGACGAGAAAATAACAATATCTATCAAAATCTATTAATCACTTTAATTTTCGTTTTCTCTTCGAACAATATATAATAATTTTTAAATTCTCTTTCCCTCTTCTCTCCTACGTTCTGTTCGAATTTTTCCTCTTCTCTCTTATCTATGACTTTAATTTTGTTAGGTTAAATATGGTTTGTTATGGTTTTGATTTCAGGTTCAAGAGGTATAATCTCTCTTACATTCTCTCTTCTCTATAATTTTTGATTTTTTTTTTATGTTTAATATGATTTATTGTGGTTTTGTTGGTTAGGTTTTCTGTGCATCTCATATAGTTGATTTACTTATTTTTTTAGATTTCAATGCTTGCTTTAGTTCTTCATCAAATCCTGGTTGGTAGCTTTTTCCGTAGTAAATTGATATTCTAAAGAGATTGATTGTATATGGTTTAGAAGTTACACGTTGGTTTTTGGTGCGGTGATTTTTGTTTCTTCTTCACATATTTGTTGATAGCTTTTACCCTAATGGTACTTTTTGCTTCATATGTTTGTTTTCTTATTTATATGATTTAGCTTTTTGTTTATATTATTTAGCTAAATGAAGGGGAAGTAATTGTAGCCTAAGACTTAAGAGCATAGTTTTAAATTGTGATTTCTGTTATGCTGCAAACCTTTATATTATGGAAAAATACGGCTGATGCAGCCACACTTACCGTAGTGATGCTGTTGCAGCAACTTTAAAATATGTGATATTGCAGTTGCAGAATACAATTTAAAATCATGCTCAAGAGCTTTGGCAGCTCAAGAGAACAGAGGAACATTGGCCTACATAAACTATATTTACTATCAATTACAATTAGTAAACACCAAATTAAATTCTAAGATAAAAAAACCTATACCAAATTATCCTTAACACCAAAGAATAATCACCTAACTGATAAAGCTATTGCAATGTATAGAACATATATAGGTATGAGTTGAAATACTAGAAAAAATTAATTATGGTCTAAAGTGGATTAGTGTAGTGTTGTGCTAAGATAATTGCTCAAAATTAAGTTTGAATTCTGCTTTCTGCTAGAAATTAAGTTTGGACTTACCTTTTAAACTGGAAAGTTGTATAAGTCCTTTATCATGGTTGATTTATTTATCTATGTTATCTTCTGGATTTGTTGCTTTTTAGGCTTTAAAAAACTAAATTTGTACCGTTTTTGAGATATATCATGCCATGTAGTTGTTGATGTACACAACAAAATGATGGTGATGAGTTTTGTGGTACTCTTGTGTTTGCTGAAACATGTTAAAAAAATATTAGGAATAGTACTTTTTTATGTCTTTGTTCCACTAGTGTTGGAGTGGTTGCATTTAATATTATTTCTTTAATGGTTATGAAGTATCCGAGTTCATAGTTGCATTTACTGAATGATTACAGTGAAAAGAGTCAGAGTACGCTCATTCATTTCATAGGTTGTGGTGACCGCGATGGACCACAATGTAAGTGGTGACCGTGATGGGTCACAGAGTTAAGTGGTGACCGTGATGGGCCACAGAGTTAAGCAGCGACCGTGATGGGCCATAGAGTTAAGTAGGGACCGTGATGGGCTACAGGGTGGTTCCATGTGATAGTTGGTCCATCTTATCCTTACGAGGATTTAACTGATGTGTAAGGCCTATCATAGGCTACACTCTAAGTAAATCGTGCTAGTTTATGAGCGACTGCACCACGGTAATTAGTACTAAGGTTTGTGAAAGGCAGTACAATTATGATTTACGCCCCTCGATGAGGGTTTTGTTTTGAGAATTCCAAGATCATGTGCACTGGCATATAAGCATTGCATTAGGGTGTTTGGCATGCAAGTCATGTTTATTGTGATCTGATATGTGAAAAGGATATGTGCAAGTACCTTAAATTCTAAGTCTTCTAATAGTTGTTTTGAGTGTTGATTATACTTTGAGCTTGCAACTTAATCTGCAGTCTTAGTCTTTTGTTTTCATCCAAAACATAGATCTTATACATTTCAAATATGTGTGCATACCTATACCGTCACTGTTTGTTATCTTGCTGAAGCTGCGAAGTATTTATTGTTTGTCTTTTGACATAAATTGTTAATTGTTAACTGTTTATTTTCGGTAGGTGACCCTTTACATTATTATGGAAAATTGAGCTTTGCCCTCAAATAATACCCGAGTTCGTCCCACCGACGGTTACCCTAACGACGAAGACGTCGTTAGACTTCCCTGATCGACATTCGCCGACTGCTTGGGTGTACGACCTCATCTCAAGCAGGGCTACGTATACGGGGAGGGTGATGAGAACAAGTAGGAGTGTTGGGGCAGTGTTGCATGTGGAATATACTCACGGGCGGATCAACTTTCCTGTACCTTTAGGATTAGTACTCGAGGTAAATGGAGTATGTACAGATGCAGATAGTCCTGTAGTTAGAGGTGAGACGGAGGCAACCGTAGGTGTGGTGACTTCTACTGTAGTAGCAGAGGATATGGTGCTTGGACCAGGAACGGGTGAGAAGGGTAAGAGGCCGATGCCAGCGGGGGAAGACATTCCAGGTCTGTCTAGGCTGGTCGGGGACCAGGTTTTGTTGATGTACCACCGGTGCCTTGGTTGGTGTCACCGCGGATTGAGTCTGAGCTTCCACTCCTAGTGAACGATCCCCTACGGACTGTCACTGAAGTAGAGGATTGTTTTGAGATTCCAGCACCGCTGAAGCCACCTATATCGTGGGTGGATCTAACTTCTGAGGAGACTGATCCTTCTATGGCTGATGAGGAGGAGCAAGTCACTTCGAGGAGAGATAATGCGTCAGATGAGACTTGCGCAGGGTGTGGAGGTCACCCTTGTTACAATAGTTATTAGTGGATGATCAGATTAGTTTTTGTTGTATAGGGTCTTAGTGTCTTTTTGGTGGTTGTACTTATTTTGTTTTGAGATGACTGTACCTATGAAGTTCTTTGACAGTTGACTTTTGTTGGTGGGTCCATGTTCCATTTTTTGGCGTGACCATGGGGGGGATAACATTCTTGGAGCAGCACTTCTGTGCAGGTGTCTGCCGAGAATACCCCAGGGGTATGAGCGTTGTCTCATAAGTCTCATAGCTCGGTGTATTTTCTATTTGTATATTTTGGATTATTGTCCCAAAAACTATTTTAACTTGTTTGTTATATGATGTAATTATTTATTACTCTTGTCGTTTTGTGTTACGACGTATTATTTTAGTAAGTGGTTTTTAAAAAATTGCACTCGCACTGTTAAAAATCGGGGTGTTACACTTCTCCTTATGGCAATACTCAATCCAAGAATATTTGGTCTTGATTGTGCATTGGGAAAAGATAAGCCAATTGAATAAAAAGATTCATAGTGGAGTACAATATAGAAAACAGGTAGTGAGCACAATTCGATTGAAACTTGCTCTACAAATTAAAATGATTGCGTTGAAAGAAATTTCTCCAAAGAAATTGTGGGATATGTTGGAATCCAAGTTTGCGTCAATCACATTAACCAATCAATTAATGATGAAAATGAGTTTGTACTCACTAAAGATAGAAAATGAAGGTAATATGTTTGATAATATTAATAAGTTTAACGGTTTGGTATCTAAACTTATATATGTAGGGGAAAATATCAAAGATGAAGAGAAAATGTTAATTTATTGGTTTCGCTGCAAAAATCTTATGAATTGTGATGTAGTAAATGTTAACTGGGAACAATACAATGCAACTAGATGATGTGGTGAGATCATTGAAGTAGAGTCAACATTTGATGGGTATTGACAAACACTACAAGAAGAAGTTGACTTACTAGCGCCTTTCTTGTCCTAGGAGATTTGTTAGGGCTTTTATGCCCTCACTAAGTAAACGTGTTGCATTTTTTAGGGTTAGAACCCTAGCAAAATAGTCAAGTTATTTTTCTAGAGCTTAAGCCCTACGAAAATATGAGAAATTGGATTTTGGGAGGCTCATAGTCCTAGGGATTGTCACTTTAAGATTTTGTTCGGAAAAATAGGTATCAAGTGGTCATTAACAATTGGGGTTGAAAATTTTGTAGAAGTCGCAAGCTGCCAAACTATTGTTGAGGAGGAATGTGGTATTAGATGTTCATGTAAGAAATGTCTAATTATTCAATTTGGACTGTCAATGTTCAAAATAATCCAATAGTTGCTTCAACTAGTAGTATTGGTCCATCAGTTGCTTCATCTAGTAGTATTAGTCCATTAGTTTGAGGCTCGTCAAGATTACTTTGATCAGTGACAAAATACGATTTCTGATGCTCTAGGTGTAAATGTGTCATTTGCTGAAAAGCAATATGATTTCAACGCATATGAACTCCCAAATGAATAAGCCCAAGGTTTTTATAGCCTTTTGACAGAGACAAATAAACCTTTATATGAAGAATCTCTCAACTCCAAGTTATCCAAGTGTGTTAGAATTTTACAGCTAAAGTCTAAATTTCATGTTCCTAATAGGTGCTTAGATTTCATGGTCAAGATGATGTTGGATGCAACCCTATTTCGAATTGATAATTTGCCAACAAGCTATGATGATTCTAAAAAGTTAGTGTTAAAATTGGGATTGGATGTAAAGAGATTACATTGTTGTGTTAATGGATGTATGTCGTTTACGACAACGAGTTTGAATCAAAAGATGTTGACCTATGTGAATGTTAATTTTGTCAATAACCAAGATACCATGTGAAAAAAAATACGATAAGAGGGGAGAAATTGATTTGAAGTAAAGGAATGTTTTATGTTCCTATTGTATCAAGATTGAAAAGAATGTTTGCATCAATGCAAACTGCTGCAAAATGACATGTCATTATGAAAATAGAAGATGGTCAAATGATCAAATGTGACATTTTGTCAAATGGTTTAGCATGAAAACACTTTTCTCAAATATATCTTGATTTTGCATTAGATCTGCATAATGTATGGTTAGCATTATGCTTTGATGGTTTCACACCATATATTTAAGCTTCATGTACACCTCATTTTTCTTGACTTGTTATTGTTACCCCTAACAATCTTCCCTCAGATAAGTGCATGTCTAAACCTTATATTTTCTTAGCCGCTATAATACCAAAACTGTCTAATTCAACGTCAGATATTGATATCTAATTACATTCATCGATTGATGATTTAAAGAGGTTGCATAATGGTGTTTTAACATATGATATTGCTCGAAAACAAAATTTTATTATGAGAACAACTTTGATGTAGACCATCAATGATTTCCCAACATACGGGATGTTGTATGGATGGGGTATACATGGTAAATTAGCATATCCTATTTGTCTGCAACATTCGTCATGATTGTCACATATTTATGAAATGTTTACTTTCAATTGCACTTAGTTCTCTGCCTACACATATATTAAATTCACTTGTTGAAGTGAGTCAATTTTTTTAAAATTTGTGTTCTTCAACATTGAGATAGGATGATCTAATCAAAATGAAAAATGATATGTCGTTGATAATGTTCAACCTAGAGAGAATACTCCTCATGGGTGTTTCTTATTCTATAAAGCACATCCATGTGCATCTTGCATACGAAGCAAGACTTGGAGGACCTATTCAATACAGATGGATGTATCCTTGTGAAAGATATAAACTTGTATACAAATAAATTAAATATACATTTTAATATATTTGTGTGAGAAATGTAATCTCTATTTATGTGTTTAATATAGGTTCATGGGTTATTCATAACAATCAGTGAAAAATAAAGCCAAAGTTGAAGGATCAATATGTCAATCTTACTTACACCGTGAAACAACTCGTTTTTGTTCATATTATTTTATTGACACAGTTTAACCAAGTAATAGTAGAAATGAAATTGAGTCGACATCTAAAAGACATCAATTAGAAATATTAGTATTTGGTCTACTTGGTTGTCTTCATGAAAGAGAGTCTACTTATTAGCCAAATGAGAAAGACTTCAATTCAATACATATTCATTTGTTGAGCAATTGCACTGAAGTTCAACCTACTTAGAGTGAGTTTAATTTTTTGAATTACTTTTTTATTTAATATATATATATATATATATATATGTATATATACACACACTTTATTAATTATATATTAAAACAAACACTTGTTTATTATATTAGAGAATTTTTTACCTCTAAGCAAATAAGTGAACAACAAGCTTTTGCCCAAATATATTCTAATTTTCCATAATGGTTTAAACAAGTTTCTCTCATGCCTCCAACTCCTTTCAACAAACATTTGATGAACTTATCAAATCATCTCAATTCATCCTTCAAATCATGGCACACTTAGTATGTCAACGGATACAAATTTCATAATCCATCTTAAGCTAAAGGGTGAGAAACAATAAACAATGGAGTGTGCATGACCGGCGTCACTGAACATGGTGAGTGTGACTTCTACGGTGTAATTCAACACATTTAAGAAATATGTTACACTACTTTAGATTATCTTAAATATGTAGTGTTATTTTATTGTAATTGGTTTGATTTGTCGAATAGAGGTACAAAAGTCAACTCTAAAGATAACACTGTGGACATACATATGAACAAAAGGTAACAAATGTTTGACCCTTTTGTGATGGCCCAAAATATTAGACAAATGTATTATGTCTTGTATCCATCAACACAGGACAACGGAGTTGGTGTGTCGCAATAAAGACAAAACCAACAAGCCGAATTGAATCAAATGATCCTGAATTGGAAGATGAAGCATATCAAGTAGATGAAATGTTCAATAATGTACATGACGTGATAGAAGTGGAGCTATTAAGTCGCTTATGTAATGATTTACCAAACACAAGTAAAGAAGTTCATGAAAATGATAATGAAGAATTAGAGGTTGATGAGGATTATATTCATGTTGATTTTGATGAGTATTGATATTGAATGATAGTAATAATTTGTAATATGTATATAATTTTTTTATTCATGAATGACAATATCGATGTAATAATAATTTCTCTTATTGAATGGCAATTTATTTCATAATTTATAATTCTCTTTCTATTTATATTAATAAGATATAGGATAAATAGCACTCGTGGTCCCTTAACTTAATTTCAATTAACGTTTTAGTCATTTATCTTTTTTTTTTCTTTCCGATTTGGTCCTTTATTTTAATTTTAAGTGACAATTTGATCTTTTATGTTTTAAAATGTCAACAATGTTATCCTTTTTTTACAAAAATTCAAACAAATCAAAATTTTCAACCAAAACCCATAAAATTAATTATATTCTTCAATATAATACAAATTTCATCAAATTCGACACTCAAATCTTCAAATAAACTCATATTTCCATCTCTAACAACATCAAGTAAAGAATGAAAATATGAGTTTATTTGAATATCTGAGTTACGAATTTGATGAAATTTGTATTATATTAAAGAATATAATTAATTTTATGGGTTTTGGTTGAAAATTTTGATGAATTTTTTGTAAAAAAAATGATATTATTGTTGACATTTTAAAACATAAAAGATCAAATTGTCACTTAAAATTAAAATAAAGGACCAAATCAGGAAATAAAAAGATAAATGACTAAAACGTTAACTGAAATTAAGTTAAGGGATCACGAGTGCTATTTAGCCTAAGATATATTGTATGTTATATATATAGTCATGGCATTAGGAGGAGAATCATTTGACCCACCACCGACTAGTGGTGGAGTTGATTTAATGGGGAACAAGTTATGTGTCGTAAGACTCGTCATATTCTTGTAAATGGCCCTACTTTGGTGTCTCAACCATTGACTGATACATCTTCCACTACACCTGAAGCTGAATTAACAAATCATCTACATGAATTTGGAGAGGCTGATACGGTGGATCTTACTGATCCCGACGTGGATTATGTTGATCGCCATGGTCCAATTGTTCTTACACCTATAGGTCACAGTTAAATACTTAATTAATTACTTCTAGTTATTCTTATTATTTTTTGCCCATAATTTTTTATATTATTTAATTAATCTTTTATAATAATTTATTTGTTACAAGTTTATTCATTCTGTAAAATTTGCAACTACTATCACCACTTTGTTTTAAAACAAAAGTATCATAGACCTTATAAAACGTGGGGTGCAATAAGAAAAAACTAATATAGCAGCTCGTGCGTTGCATGAGATAGGTTGTCAATTATATATATAATATTAAATTTATAATTAAATTTAATATAAATTTTAATACACAAAGTATTATAGTTAAATGTTATTATAATATATTAGTTAACATCATATAATATTTTTACATCTATTATATGTTTATTTAATAAATAATATCTTTAGTCGTGAAATAATAGTTGAAATGAACGGCAAAAAAAAAATCTTGTTACTTAAAAGTTAAGTTATTTTGTGTGACGCACGGAATAAATTGTTGCATACATAAATAATATTAAATTGAAAATAAATTTTGAAATAACATCGTGTAACACTTCATGTTTTACTCATGTTTTATAATATGTTATATATTAGTAAGTGTAAATACTTAATATATGATAGGTTAACATAGTTATAGTTATTTTATATGGTATTATAGTTTAATTAAAAAAATAAATGATTAAAATTTAAAATAAAATATTATACAACACAAATTCAAATTGAAATATAAGATAGTAACCATAATAAATAAGGTAACTTAAGTTAAATTCAAATTATATTATTTTTATTTTTATTTAGTAAAACTTTCATAAAGTATAACAATTCAAACAATTCAAAATTTAATTGTTGATAATTTATAACAAAGTGTGACATGTCCTATAAAAAAAAGTGTGACATGCTTTTTTTTTTTTAATATTAATTTGAAATATTGTATAGTGATTAAGTTATGTTCTTCAAATAAATAGGAATTTATGTTTTGCACACGAATAAATTTATTTATAAATACCTTAATAATATTTGGCTAAGTAGGATCATTTTAGGTCTGGTCATAGCATCATCTCTATCTCTTTTTTGTCTTCATCTTTTTTATCATAGAAGAGGGGTGATTTAGTATTATTTTTTTGTCCGAAAAAATCCCTTTACATTGTTTTTTCTCTATTAT
Organism: Cicer cuneatum; assembly: GCA_037974295.1. Classification (NCBI taxonomy): domain Eukaryota; kingdom Viridiplantae; phylum Streptophyta; class Magnoliopsida; order Fabales; family Fabaceae; genus Cicer; species Cicer cuneatum. The sequence continues at coordinate 82,346,980 of JBBPBO010000005.1, forward strand.
TTTATCTAAATAAGAGATTTTCAAATAAATTGATTTTTTCTTCGTGTTTTTCTGTTATCTCGCCAACTAAGTGCGACATTTGGTTTTCTTGTCTTGCTACGATGTTTATTTTGTTCAGAATTACATATTTACTTTGATCTCGTAGACACATAATCAATCAATGATTTCAGCATCACTAATGTTGCAGATCTGGAGGCATGGGAATTCCGGTCAATTTAATTTTGTCAAATTTGTAAGCATTTTGCCGTGTTATGCTATTAATGTGGGTGATGTGAGTTTGTTCATAGATTCATCCTTTTTGGTTTTAGCGAATTTGTACGTATGTTGTTCTCAATTGATGTACTCTTTTAATTTGAATGAATAAGTATCATTTTTTTTTCAAAAAAAGTAGGAATAACAATTTACCGTGACTTAATATAAATTATCTTATTTAATTTAATATATGATATAAATAAATAAAAATTGAAATTTGAATTTAATTTATACAATTGTTATAAATTATGTCACACCAATGATGTTAGCAGGTATCTATGGATACAAATAGCACTCATCCGTTGGAATTAAAGAGTATGCACTGTAAAATAATTTTACATGCACATCCTGATATGTAATAAGAACTATCTACTTTGCTATATCACTCCACATATATGTTTATTTTGAAATTGATAATGTGACATAGAAAATTGATATGTGCTACATCACTCCAGTTAGTGCATGTTTAGTTGTACTGTTAGAGGAGACAAAATTAATTTTAGAGGTGTATAATTGATTCTAACTTATTTGGATGTTATTGAGCAGAATTGATTCTATCTCCATAATTGATTTATAGTTTGAGTACAAACGTGATTTTTAAACTAAAATTTATTGTTCAACTCATTTTTGCCTAAATATATTCAAATATAAATCACTTTGCATTCACTTTTAACTAAAATCAATTTTAATCATCGCAAAATCTCACACTCTAAACTACCTAATAAAGAAATCTACATATTTTTTTAATCACCCCTACATGTAAGTTTGCATGTTGACTATAAACAAAAACTTGAAATATTATTATTTTGGTTTTTTATTAGAAAAATTGAAATGACATAAGCATTAAAAATTTCAAATTGCATATTTTTAATGTCGATGGCTTGTTTTCACTAAAATGCATGTGTAAAGGTAAAAGAAAAATAAGGATGATTTTCATGTTTTTCTTATTCATCACAGAAAAGAAGTAATAAAATGCAACATTTCCTAATATACAAAAAAAGTTTGTTGTACTACATAAACACACCTGCATGGAAATCAATAAAAGATATAACCAAAATATATAAAAATAAAAAAATCCCCCCGTTTATTTAAACAAAATAAATATAATTTACAATAAAATCAAACTAAAAAATATAATAATAAAATACTAAAACGAAAAAATCATTAATATTCCTTTACATGAGAATGAAAAGAGCCACTCTAATAATCTGAATAAATTATCATTATAATATTCATTAAATAGAAATAATACTAAATATAATTATCCACATCATACTATTTGAGCAAAAAGTATAGTTCACATGCCATTTTATATATCCTTTTATTTTCTCTATAAATATATATAAGTGGCTTCTTTTTCCGTTAGTATAAATAGAAACACAATGTCGTCAAAAAGAGAAGATAAAAAAACTTGCATTTAGGTGTTTTTTTATCTCTCTATTGTTGACTTTTTTTTTTTTATCTCTGATGCATGTCTCAGCTACTATAACATAAAAATATTATAGTCAAACACAACACAGAAAAATAATAATAGTGAAAAGTATCGGGTGGGGAGAGAATAAAATAAAAAAATTCGACTTTTGTGTGTAGAGTGGAGCATCATTTTTAGTTCCTGAAAAATACATAATGTAGAAAAGCAAATTAAAGATGTCACGGTTATTGTTGAGACACAAAATCAAATTCGAAACAAATTAATTATAACAGTATTTAATTGTCAAGAACAATTATCAGAATATTAAATACTATTTTTGAAATTAATTGATACAGATATTTAATATTTTATATATGAAAATCAATTTGATTTTATTTGACTAACAAAAAGATTTCTATAATGATTAAGATATTATTATTATTATTTAAATGCAACACAATCTTTTAGATATTTAAATTGAATTTCAAATTTATAATTGATAGTCATCAATACTAAACAAACTATAATGCAAGATCCTATTTAACTCTTTAAAAAAAATTAGTTATCTCTTTCTCTCCTTCTATTAGAGAGGTAGTTTATGATCATTTTTTTTGTCTCAAATCACTTATTCAAGATAGTTTTTTTCTCTTTTTTGTTTAAATAAGTGGTTTTTTACCCGGATTTAATTTTTGTTTATTTTGTACTTTATATAAGATTTCGTTGTTTGAGTATGACTTTAATTTGTTCAGCATTGCATTTTTTTCTTTTCATGTCTTGGTATGGTGTTCACACCATTTTGTCGATACCATATTTTGAATAAGCGATTTATGGAGGCTGCCACCAAATTTAAGACCCTCTCAGCCTTACAAATAATTTGTCAACGCGTAGTTGGATCGGTCATGTCAGTGACCATCTAGTCAATATGAACAAACACCAATAAGTAGTTTTCCGAAGATGGATGAAGTTAAAGATTGTGGATCTCATATTATTCTTTATTGGTCAATAAAAGACATTAATTTAATTGTTAATATTAAGATTTTGATTTGATTATTTTTCATTAGCTTATGTAATTTTTATGTTTTAGTGGCAGACAATACCGTATGAATAAATCAATTTGTTATTTATATTTATCTAATTTTTAGTGACAGTCATTATAACAGGTAGAAATCAAAAACATGTAGTGACAGTCTTCAAAGCATAGCAAGATGCCCCCTTAAAGTTGACTCACTCAAAATATTATTAATTTTTACCTACAGTTTTTGACTTTTAGTGACAAACTTTGTCTGTCACTAGAAGTCAATTTCCTTATAGAGATGTTAAAAATTTCAAAGAGCATTTTGATTGATGTTAAACGAGTTAAAGTAACAACTTAATATTTCATAAATTTAATATCTCAAATTGACATACATTTACAATTTCAAAATTCAAAATAGTAGTTTACTCTATTTTTTCTTTAGAATATCATATAAGTTGTTATATATTGATCATGAATCTCACTTTTTTTAGTGATTTAAAACTTTATACTCGTGTTATAAAAAAAATAACATCAATTTAGTCTTTAAACTAACATTCTCTTACTAATGTAGTCCATAAACTATTAAAACTAACTAAAAGGTGCCTAAACTATTTCTTCATCTATCAAGTTAGTCTATCTGTTAATTATATTTGTTAAATGTCCGTTAGTAATTCCTAAACCATAAAAATACTTCAAAATAGTCTCTAAACATCTTTAAAAAATTAATTTAGTCTCTCAAGATTCAAATTTTGGTTTTTGAATCTATTTTATGATGAAATATAGTTTAACATAATAAATTTATGGATTATCTTATTGATTTTTCTGCGTTTTTTCTTTAAGTTAAATCTAAACATTAAAGTCATTAAATACTATCGTATATCCATTATGACAATTTAGAATAAGAGCATTTTAGAGTTATGTTTCTATTGATGTTCTCGCATCCGAAAGTCTTTTCATCGTGAATATTACAAAATAACAATTTATAACTTTAACTAAATGTGCAACATAATTGGAGAAACAAAAATATATTAAATGTAAGAAATCAATACAAATGTTGTTTTGAGTTAGGAATTAGAGAAAATGAGAGATGTGATGTTTAACAACAAAAAAATCAAATCTTACAAGACTAAATTATAATTTTTTATGATAGTTTAAGAATTATTTTAAAATATTTTGGAATTATTAATGGTTAGTTAATAGATGGATTGACTTGATAAATAAAATAATAATTTAAAAATATTTTATTTAATTTTAATAGTTTAGAAATTAAATTAATAAAAAAATATTAATTTAGTGATTAAATTGATGATTTATTAAATAAAAAATAAAAAAACTTTATACACATGTCTTCTGCCTCGTGAACAAAGGCACACAGGGTAGCTGATTGACTGTGGAGAGCAGTGTACCACGTGTATATGGACTCACGTACACGATACGTAATTAATATAATTACAGAAATTTAGTACGTGAAGGTTTAAAATATCGACACGCACAATTATAATCTTTTTAATGATTATTTTTAGACTAAATTATACGAATAATCTTTTAACTTATTTTTGTATTTTTATGTGGTTCTCTAATTTCTTTTCGGTTTTGTTTTGTAGAGTGGTTTTAAATATTTTATAGATTTTATTTTAATTTTTAAAATTAATTTTTAATAAAAAAAGTGTAATTTGAATAATTAAAAATAAAATACATTTTAATCTCTATAATTAAATTTTGATTTTAATTTTTATAAAAAATCTTAATTTTTTAGTTTTTAAAATTTTTTATTGACTTTTAGTCTCTATTTTAAAAAGTTTTCTCTTTTTAAATATCCCTAAAAAAAGTTTTTATAAAATTAAAATAGATATTAGAAATGAATAAAAAAATTTAGGAACTAAATTTTAAAGTTCAAAATTTTATAAAAATTACAAATATATTTAACAAAAAAAAAATTATCTTCATTTTATTATATTATTAAAAAAAATTTAAAAATCATGTGCTATTAGACTTTTTACACAACTCAATAACCGATTGAAGTTAATTTTATGTTATTCATATTCATCATTTCTATTAATTTTAAGCCAAAGCCTTAACTTTAAGCAAGTGACATTTAAGGTTGGTGAAGTGTGCTCAAAATAAAATAATAAATTAAGTAAAGGATATTATAAAGTATAAAAAACTTTTTTTTTTCTCTTCTTCTCCAATTTAAAATTTATCTTCCACTTCTTGACTTCTTCTTAATCATTATTCATCTCTAACTTTCCATCTAAAAATGTTCAACAATTCTCCAAAGCAATTATTCAAAAACATTAATTACAATCCTGAAGAACCTAGCTAATGTGTGTTCTTGTTTTGTTTTGTTTTGTTGCCCTCTGCGCACCTATAATTAATGTGGACTGTATATAATACCTATTTAATCATGCATAATTTAAAATAGAAAATCTCTTGCATTAATATAAAAATTCGAAAGAAACAACCAATTAAAAGAACTATACCTATCGTTTCCAGTTTGAAATTGAAGCTCTGAGAAAGGATTGATAGGTTGTAGAATCGATAAAGCTGCCAGTTATTCAAACATAACGTTTTAGTTACTAATAACAGGGCTAGATATCTTTGAATATGAGTGTAACATATCTCTTTTTGAGATGCTAACTAACGAATTTCTAAATATAAAGAGATAAATTAATTGTTTTTAATAAAATTATCTAAATATTTATTTATTTTAAAATTAATTAATAATTTATTTAATTGTATTTTTTAAAATAATGAATTAGAGAAGTTGCAATAAGAAAGATAAATCATAGATAATCATAACTCTAAACACTTATGGAAAATTTCCCAACAAGTCTAACATCAATACAAAAGTACCTCGAAGCTTCCAATTGCATATTATTGTGCTTCCTCGCATTTCTCCTAATAGGTTGGCCTAAGACATTATTTGTTCAAGTAACACTTTGTGTGACATCCTATCTAATGTAAGAGTCATCTCCAAATAACAACGACAAAGTAAATAAGCATGCATATACATACACATATACATATATATATATATAGACATACACACATATATATAGCAAAAATATAAATAAATCATATACTTCATTTAACAATTATAATCACAAAGTACCAAATATACAAATCAACCAAAATGCACAAGTCTTATTCGTTAGACTATATCAATACATGATTCTGAAATATCACCACCTCGTAGAACAAAAAGTCCCACCATTGAACAAAGTCCAACCATTAGACGAATGCTCTTCAGAATGTTTCATGTTCAGTACCCCACCATTGAATATTTTTCTGAATCACATTATTCTTTCGAGGAACTGTCGTCACGTACTCGCGACTAAGTCTAGGCTACCAATGTATGCATGAATGTCATCATGTTAGTTAGTAACAAAACAGATCATTCAACCAGAGCGTCTAAAGTTATTCAACTTTGTCATAATCCAACCTAGTTTAGACATAAAGTCATCACCTTGAGTAACCATCCGTTACCAATCAAAATACTCAAATTGTTTAAACCCATAATGTCAATCATAAACATGCAATTCATATAACACACAAACAAAATTAATACATAACATTACAATGCATTTATATCACATATAATTCAAATAGGAAAGCAAATTGAGTGATGTCGTTACCGTTGTGGGTATCGTTATTAAGGTTCCTACGCAACGATCTTTGCTCCAAATACGTTACACATTCACAAATTAACTTATTACTCGGTTAATGTCAAAACTCATCTATCCCTAATTCCTATTCAAGGTTTGGTGTTGGCTTAAGGTTCACCGTGCATAAGAATTTTCTTTAATTAAATAATTACAGCTTTATTACATCATAACTTAAGTCACACCATTTCATTATATTTTTAAAAGATATTAATTCTCTCAAATTAGCAAGTACACAAACAAGTAACAATAAAAAGAGATTTTGAGTCCATATTTGACACAAGTGCCTCAGGTCAAATCCAATAAAATATGAGAAAAATATCATTTTTCAAATATTTCTTTTGGACCAAAATCCTAATATAACAAGCATAAAAAATCCCTAATACTTCCTTAGTTCACTTCCAAAAATTTAACAATAAAATTTAACGACACTTCAACATAAAATCAATTTTAATTATTACAAAACAAATTAACAACTTCATTAAAAAGTTATTTTTATTTTATAAATCAACACAACATCCACACAATTGTCTCATAAAATCATAAATTTAACCTTTTAAAAGAAATAACCATAACAACTTTCAAACACATTTATTATTTTTGAAAAAATTATTATTTTTAATATCAATAAGTTAATTATCCATTTTTTTATTCTCTTTAGTTAATTATTTAATGTATTTACATATCTCTTTTTTCTCCTTTCTTTTTTAGTTGCTTTCTACTTCTAACACAAATAAAATTGTTGTTTTTCACTTCTTCTCACTGCTACATAAAAACATAATTATGTTTTTATTCTTAGTATACGTTCAAATGATTTTTTTTTTTTAAGAATCATTACAGTAACAATACCACGCATATAACAAAAATAAAAATTGCTTTTTGTTAGGAAAAAAATATATATCATTTATAATATAATAATTCTCAAAAATTAATGTTCT
>JBBPBO010000005.1:82354331-82365426 GCA_037974295.1 Cicer cuneatum
ATTTATGTTTAATATATATATATATATATATTGTAATATTATAATTATTAATGAGTATGAACTTTATATTATTTGACTCATATTATGATAACTCTCAAATAAAAATGAATTGATAATTTTGTCTATCTATCTTTGAGTAATTTAACCAAAATGATAATGATATTACTATTTTTTTTTTGCAATAGAAAAATGTTTAATAAAGACTAGTATAACTTTAAATATCATAAAAAAACTGTTTTGATTTTACATTTTTTATTCAGTTATGTTATTTTTTTCTTATTTATTGTCATTCATTTTTGTAACTATGAATGATTGCTACAAATTCTCTATAAATGTTTTAAATCTCTTCAAAAGCCTACGAATTCTTAAGATATAAATCAAATTAAAATTGAAACGTTAAAATCTTTATTCTAAAAGTATTTTAAAAAATATTATAAGACATTTAAATTCTTATATTTTTAAAATCTACAATAGACTCTCAAATAATCTTTTAATATTTTTTAATCGTTTTAAAAAAATAAATCACTCCATCTCATAATAATGATCACATTTATAAAAAATTCTCCAAACAAATGTTGTATTTAATTTCTAATACAATTTTAATTAATTATGTTTAGTTATACCATCTAATTTATATGGAGTCACATGCGTGACGCCATAATCAAAGTCAGAATCGCAATTCCCTGTAATACTGAATACACGAAGTAGTTAATCTCAGTTATTTATTTTAGATCAAACGGTTTAAATTTCAAATGTCAATTTAAATCAGACGGCTGAAAACTGTGTAACTACATTACAATTACATCATGAATCTCATTCCCCTAAGTCCCATTTTCTGACCGTTTCCTTCTAGAAAGGAAAAGCTTTCATGCTTTGACCTTTGACCCATTCCCACAAAACAAAACATAAAATATCAAAATGCCTTGTATAATCTTTCTTTTTAGTTATCATTTTGTGGTTATTTACCCATACAAAAAATCTATAAGTTTTGTTACTTTTTATATCATTAACTGTTTTTCTATAATATATACCAATATAATAATTATTATCTTAAATTTAAATTTGAAAATAATTTATATTAAGACAATATTAGAAATTAATAAAAAAATATAAATGAAAAGTTTGATAGATAATATTAAAACAGTTTGTGGAGATATTTTTTTGACAGATCAAAAAATACATTATTATTTTAAAACTTTATTAAATTTGAAAATAATTTAAAATTTAAATTATAGTGAACAAATTATTTTTAAATATATACACTGTCAACCTAAATTAGTTTTCCTTACCTCTAACAAAAATAAAATATAGAGTAGTTTAAACAAAACGGTTCCAATATATATATGTAAGTGACAACATGATTTATTTTACACTGTGAATGCATAATTAGTATATTCTTAAAATATAACTTAAAATTAATAATAAAAATTAATGAAATATTTGATAGATGAGAATAATTGATATGTATTGTAAGTGTAAAATTATTTTTGCTCATTATCAATCACCATTTGCTAACAATTCAAATGAAAAATTTATAATGGAAGTTATGCGCACTCATTTGAAGTGAAGTGTTAACAACCTGCGATTAGTTTATCAATGTCAAATAATTTTTGGCTTAATTGCAGTTTTGTCTCTTCTTCTATTATTATTATTATTATTATTAATTTACGAAATTGGTTCATTTATTTTAAAAGTTGACAATTTTGGTCTCTTACTCAGATTTTTGAACTAAAAAAGACAATTTGACGTATTTTTAATTACGTGACATACAATTCTATGATATAAAACCATCTAGATGCATTAATTATTCATGTCATTAATGAAATTTTTTTGAAGTTAAAAGTTAAGTTTTTACGGTGTTTTATTCTAATTTCATATGTGTTAATAATTCTACATCATCAAATCATATGTCATGCTATTTAAAATATTTCAAATCATTATTTTTTAGTTAAAAAATCAGTGAAATAAATAAAAACTATCGATTTTTAAAATAGGAGAACCAATTTCGTGAATCAGTAAAAATAAAAGGACTAAAATTACAATTAAGTGGTATAAACATATAATTTTTATTCTCTTTGATAGATAGAATCAATATATTTATCGTAAAAAAAAATACTTCCTCCAACTTATAAGTAAAAGTTGATACATTTAATTCAATTTTAAAATTAAATAATCACATTTTATTAACTCACTTTTTTTTTTATAAATAACGTGAAAGGAAGTATCAATATATAGGAATTTGTTAAAAAGGTTTTATTATGAATTCATCCGTAGGCCAACAAAGAAAAACATGTTTAAATCTAGTTTACTCATCATATCTTTTCCTTAATATCATCACCAACAACCATTTTACCAAATATCCAAAGTCATTTTTGTCAAAAATTAAAAATAAGCGAAAGTCATTATTTATTTCTTTTCCCCTTTCACTAACCATAATTGTTGAATTTTTTTTAATTCATGTTCTTTTTTCACCTATATTTTGTTTACCCAACCAGTGCCACCTGTTATGAAGCTTCGCAAAAGAAAAAGACACTTCCTCACACAAATCTCTCTCTCTCTCTCTCTCATTCAATATTTATACACTCTTTCATCTTATAGTCAACAGTCTTCTCTTTTCATTCTTCTCACACCACAAACACAAGACAACGTTATTGTTTGTTGATTCTTCCTTTGTTTTCTTGTTCTATTCAAAAAAACAACATGGCTTCAATTTCACAAGGTCTTGTTTTAACCACCGCTACGGTTCTTTCAACCACCGTTCTTTACCTTATTTTCTGTAAACAAAAAAATTCGTCGCAATTTCAAATTCTTGAAACCCCCAATTCTCTTCTTCACTCTGATAAACGGATTCTTCGCTCTTGCTTATGCTCAGGTAAATTCAATTCATTCCAAAATAATATTCACTCTTTTCTTCGTATGAAAAATTCATTCTTTTTTTGTAACAAAAAGTTTTAGATACACTTATTTTGTTATTATTATTACTCTAAAATAAATACAAATTAAAATATTATATAAAAAGTTAATATATTCGATCTTAATTTAATATTAATTACATGAATTTTTTAATTAATATTTTTGTTTATATTTTATTTTTTTTTAAAAAAATATTTTTTATTTTATTTTTTAATCATTTCATGATACTTGGACTTTTATATTAAAGAACATAACAAACTATATCTAAGTTTTATCCTAATAAATGTAATATAATAATTAATGTTATTCTAATTAACATTTTAATTGTTTATAGAGGAAAAGAAGAGGGAAAAAAGGAGAATAAAGAAGAAAGTGAAATTTTCAGAAAATGTGATGGTGAAGGAAGAAGAAAAGGAAATAATTGAAGAACATGGGAAGAAAAACAGAGTATCAATAAAAAAATGCAGAAACGAAATTCCAGAAGCACGTGGAATGCAAGAAAATCGAATTGCTTTGTATAATGGAATTTTAAGGGATCGAGTTCAGAGAATGGGGTGTTGTCACTGATAGTCTTAATTTGATTGTCTTTGTTTTAGAAATTAGAATAAAGGAGAGAAATTTTAGAGGAATTGGCTCTGTTATTTTTTTTCTTCAATATTTGTTTTTTAATTTTAAATTTCATTTTTTTCTTTATTTTGTAATTAAATTTTTAGGAGGGTATGATGGGAACAATATTTGAAGTCATAAAAAGAAAATTATTGTGGTTTATGGAAAGGATATTTATGTGAAGAAGGGGAAGATGGAGAAAAATCTTATGTATTCTTGTGGTTGTAAATAGTTTAGCTTGATTTTGTCCAACTCATGGTTCTAAATGAGTTTCAAAACATTAAGCAAAGTCAAGTACCCTTCTTAAAGGGGTGAAAAAATATATATTTTAAGTTTTGTTGTAAAGGTTTGACAATGACAAGTATTTTTACTAGCAATTTTAAGAGTGAAAGTTGAGTTTGTTAATGTTACAGTAATAGTTTTGTTTTTTATTTGTATAAGTTTTTCAGATAGACTCATCTAAAGTCTACGAGATATTTATCTAAAGTGAACAATTCATTTTAATCAATAAAATTAATATAAATTATTGATGATTAAATGAATGATTGATAGTATATATGTATATGAGAGGTATCAAATTCATTTTATCAATTTCTCACTTTAGATGAACTAAATTTAAGAGAGGTAAAGTGTATTTGAATAATTTGAAGGGTTAAATATAGTTTAAGCTGCTTAAAATTTTATAAGGATTTTTTTTAGTAAAAAAAACTCTAAAATTTTAAATTTATTTGTCAAAAATATATTAACCTTTCAATTTTAGTCTTATAAAAAAATACAACTTTTAATTACTACAAAATTATCATATACTAGTCATGTTGTTAAGTCAACATATATTACAAAAGGTTCCTTCACAAAAAATAGATTAAAAATCGATTTCTAAGTTAATAATTTTGTTATTTTTTTTATCTTGAGTTTTTTACATTTAAAAATTTTATATTAAATTCATTCAGAATTAAAAAAAAGTTGTATTTTTATTACAAAGATTAAAATTTAAAGACTGAAATTTTATAGAAATTAAAAACATACTTAATCTTAATTTTAACTCTAAAGTAGTAAAGATTAGTTTGATGATTGTTAGCATACTATGTTGCTGATTCAAACTTGAGAACCTCGTAGTTGTGAGTAAGTTTTTTTACCATTTCATCTAAAAAAATTTGATGTGCTTCTATATTTATACTATTTTTCAAAACTAAATTTATCTTAAAAAATTTATAAATACATAACCATGCTATTAGTGCAAAATATTCATTAAATTTTTTCCAACTTTTTCCAAACAAAGGTCAATTAGATTCAATGGAGGAGAAGAGAGGAAATAGAAATGTAACAGAAATATGTTTAGTTTAAAAGATATAAAAGATAATTTTAATTAAATTTATGTTTGGTTCTAAGAAATATGAGAGAATTTAAATAGTTTATAATTGATTTTGGTCTTTACTGCTCCCCTCCTCTTTAAATTTCTTTAAATTTCCAAAAATGAAGGAAAAGCAAAAAGAGACCTATGAAATTTTTTGTCCTCCTCCCCTCTTTTCTTAAAGTATTATTATCTCTTTTTCTTAAATATCATTAAAGATATTATCTCTCTATTCTCTTTAATTCCCTCCAACCAAACAAATCAAAAAAAGATGACATTCAATTCTACTCAGACCAATTTACTGTTTGTTGTAAGTATATGATTTACTTAGCTATTCAAGTTCCTATATATTTTTAACACTAAGATCAAATATTAAATATTAAATTAGTTTTTAAGCTCATAAGATAAAATATTGCCTTACTTCTTTTGAAAGGAAAATATTTCCAGACTTCAAATTCTATTTTATAGGGGAATATTTGTTTAATAATAATTTTAACAAAATTGAAATGTACGAGGGCATAAAAAAAAGCTTATTCCTTGTTTAACATTTTTAGATAATTATTTTTAATTTTTTTATATAAATATTAAAATTAAGGGACATTTTTTTATAAAGAAATTAAGGGACATTCATTGTTCGTTTAAATTAATTTTATATTAATATTTGATAAGAATTCATCATTTTGCATCTTTATATTATTAATTTTAAGATTTAGTTACAAGAGTTGAATGACAGGCTAGAATAATACATTTCCATTTTTATTAGATATTTATGTTAAAAAATTTACACTGACATTGTATTTTTTAGTAGTAGTAGTAGGATAGACCAAAAGATAATAAATAAAATTATAATAGTAGTACGATAGAACAAAAAAAAGATAGTAATGTGTTGAGGAGTAGTTCGAATTTAGCTCACCAACACAGAGAAAAAGGACCACATAACTTGTTTGAATTGAATGTGGAAACAATGTTTGAATTGATTGTTTGTGTATGTGTCAGATATTGAATCTTCTTGAACATTGTACAACCTTCAATTTATTTGTACTTGTTCAAAAGGTAACACCCTTGTACAAATAAACTGTACTAAAATATATTTTTAATTTTTATAAAATTTTAAATTTAAATATTTATAAAATAAATATACCATTTTTAATTTTTACAAAATTATTATACATGTAATTTTAATTTTAATTTTTAAACAAATATATAGATTTTTGAATGATTTTTTTTTAAACATGTGTACAACAATATAAAAAGTTCCTCCGTAAATAATAAGCTCAAAATTCAATTTATAAGTTTATATTTTTATTACTTATATCTTAATTTTTTTATACTTTAAAAAATTCATATTTGTTTTATTGGATCATAAAAAATTTCAAATTTTTGAAGAACTTTTTATAATCTAAACACGTTTGCAAAATATCATTCAAAAATTTTAAAGTTGAAAAATAATTAGCATGTTTTATTTCATCAAGGACTAAAATTATTTACCGGATAATTTTGTAGTGACTAAAAGTTGTACTTTTATTATTTTAGGGACTAAAATTAAAGTGTTGAATTTGACATGGACTAAAAATATATTTAACCATTGATTAAATGTATGCTTATTTGTTTTAAAGTGTAGATTTTGACTCTATTAGATAAAATTAACTGATAGCTTATAGTTGTTAACGAAGTGTTTGATAAAATTAGCAGTTCAATTAGTTTAAAATTTATCAATTTGATATATATATATATATATATATATATATTTATTTATCTATTTTATTTATTTTAAATTAAAATAAATAAATTATTTACTTTAAAATATTAATTATTTTAAAATTTCAATTATTAATTATTTTAAATCATTTATAAATAATTTGAAATTATAATAAATAAACTATTTATTAATCTTATATTTTTTTTATTTAGCTAGTTTATTTATTTTAAATTATAATAAATAAACTATTTACTTTAGATTTTTATTTTTTTAAATTATAATAAATAAATGATAAAGAGTAAAAAAAAGTTTAGTTATAATAATGGTAAAATTAGAAGAAAAAATGATAAATTATTTGACTTAGCTATAAAAAAATGCTATAAATTATAAGCTATAAGTAGGGGTGTACATGGGCGCGGGTCGACCCGCCAACTCGATCACCCAACCCAACCCAATTTTTATCCGTACTCATTTATTTTCAGGTCCGGCCCGACTCGACCCGTTGAAATCCGCTTATATTTGGTTCGGGTAATGGGTTCAACAATTTGAACCCGTAGCCCGACCCAGTAACTAGATATAATTTTTTTAAAATTTTGTTTGGTAGTCCAATAAGGTTTCATTACTCTTCTTCAGATGTTCAGCAACCGTCGTTCACTTTCTGTATCATCTGAGTCGACGTTTAGTACCGGAGGTCGAATCATCAATTCATTTTGTAGTTCATTAAATGCCACTACTGTTGAAGCTTTGATTTGTACCCAAAATTGGATCAAATCTCATAAGAAAATTGATTTAGCAGCTAAGTTGGTTGAAGTACAAAAATTAAGATCAAATCTCAACCGAATGTTTTATTTTAACTTTCAAATTGATTTTCCTTTATTTTTGTTTATTCTTTTAATCATTTGGTGTGCTAATGAGATTGTGTATCGTATTTAAAATTTTAGAGTTGTCTCAATTAGTTTCAATTGATGTTGGGGGGACTGTTGTTGAACTTAACACAATCACTACTACATCTTAAGGTACTTGTTATTGCTTTGTTTCATGCATATTTTACTTATTTATTATTTCTCATTCTTTATCTCTTCAGTTTTATTATTGATATTTGTTTTTGCAGATTTCCAATTGTTCCCTTCCATAATTTGAGGAACTGGTTAAGTGTTTGGACTTGAAGTTGACATTGCTTAGAATTGATGAATTTTTATATTTTATTGATTTCCTGTTGTTGAATTTATTTATGTATTTGAAGATTGTTGGATTTTTTTTTTGTGAGAGGTTGTTGGCTTTTTTAAAGAATTGAATGATGTGATTGAAATTTTATAGACATTCAAGTATTAAATATGTTTTCATTCAATATATTTTTCCGTAAAATAAAAAACATGTTATTATTCTTGTATAACCCGCCAACCTAACTCGTTATTGATTGGGTCGGGTCGAGTTAAATAAAAAAATACGGATTTTGAACTTAACTCAACTTAAAGATAATCGGGTCGGATATCAAATTTTGTTAAAACCGACCTAACCCAACCTGCGTACACCCCTTTCTATAAGCTCATAAATAATTATTGCTAAACAAAACTTATAGATTATAAATTATAAGTTTGGTTTTTTTGTTCTTATGAGCCTTTTTCTTGTGATTTTGTTAGACTCACAACTAATTACACCAATGCCTTTCCTCCTTTTGCTTTTGATTGTTGTGATACCAAAATAATCCATAATTGGATTAAGTTTTTAGTTATTCTCTTTTCAACTTATACTAACAAATAATAGTTAAAAATTCACCATTCATCTTGTTGTGAAAAGTTCCTAACTTTATTCATAGTTAAATCTAGTCTTGATTAGCTAGTGCAATTCTTTTTTCAAAGTAAGTTCATGGGATTTTTTTTATTTAAACATATTTGCACCTAATGTCAATTTGTTTTTGTTTCCTTTAGATTTTTCATTTGTCTTCTACACTGAAGTTTAATTTGGGTAAAATTGAAAATTTGAGACCAATAAAATGTCTGCATAAGTCATAAAAATAATTTGTAACTAGATAGAAGCATATACAATGATGATCCTCATATCTTATTTGTAAGTGATCTCTTGAGTGAAATTTATGATATGTTGGAAGTTGTGACATAGACATAGGATTAGGAATGCTTGTTTGGTTTTTAAATACTGTGTATTGTTCCTCTTGATTTGGGTGTATTAGTTAATAGTCCTAATTTGATTTGTTAGTCGTTATTTTAGCTAATGAATTATGTTGTTTGCCGTAAAAAAATTATAATTTACAATATTAATTATGAGTATAATTAAAAAAATTAATACTACATTAAAAAAATTAAAACAACGTTTATTTTAAAATATCACTTAATTAATTTAGATTGGAGGGAGAAGTGTCTAAACAAATTTGATCAAAACACCTTGGACAAATATTAAGAATGTTGGTACTTTTCATTTTTCAATATTCCCTTCAAAAGAAAATATTGTTTTATAAAACGTTGCTCATTTTGACTGAAATTTAAATTCAATAGTGGTGCTCCATATTCTCATTCATCGAGATTCTGATTTCGACCATGATGCTGTTGTTTATTGACAGAGAAAGATAATATTTTAGATTTGAATATTCCCCCCATACCAAATCTTCATGTTCTCAGATTGGATCTTCCGCAACAAGTCAATAAATAAATAAATAAAATGAAGAAAACTTGACTTTTTCTCTAATATTTAGTTATTGTATTCAGATCTAAATATATCAAGTGACATAATTTAAATTTCTTCAAGACATTTGTAAAATATCATTAATATTATCTTAATTAATAATAATATCATCTACCCCAATTTATTTTCTAAAAAAAATCTAACTATCATTATCCCTAATCGTGGTTTTATGTCTGCACCTTTTTGTGTAGAATGTCATGTATATAGTTTAAACATTACTTGAAAATAATTTTATAAATAGGAGAGTATATATTTCATATTATAAGATAAATTTGTAAGAGCAGAGTTTAACCCAAATTTTAAAATTGACATCAAAGTTTATTTAAGATTTATTGAATCAATCATTATTGAGTCATCAACAAATGATCTATTCAACTATTCCTATAAAAAGGGGAGTGTATATTTTTTTTTTCTGAATAAAATTTTGAACGGAGAACAATGGATCAATTCAAGGTAGAGAATACCTTAAGACTCATTGAACCATTAAAAAGAAATTTACATTTGTCTCCATCTAATGACACTGGGGGAGATTGACCCACAACATGTCTTTTTACTATACTACTAGGAATTTCGCGTTTAGTGACCGATTTAGAAACTGAATATTTTCAGTCACACTAGCGACCAAATTAGAGACTGAAATTTGAACCTCAATACTAAAAATTTTTGCATCACTAAATCGGTCGAAAGAGAAATTTAGACACTGAAATAACAACTGAATTTTAGTGACTACAAATCGGTTTTTAAATTTTATTTTTTTAATTAAATTTAAATGAGCGACCAAAATTTCAATCACTAACTATTTTTTAATTATATCCTTATTTCTTTCTCAGCACTAATAGTCTCAGTTCCTCTTTATCTCTCAAATCACCACAAACCCTAAAACCATTCATCTCTTGTTAATCTCCTCTCACCGCCATTTCATCACAATTCACAACAGAAGGTAAGGAAATTATTTTCTAACTCTTTGATTATGCTTCATTTCACTTTGTATTTTTTCTTGTGAACTAATCATTTTGAACTTATTTAACTAAAGGGGATAAAAAAATTTATGAAAATGATTAAGTTGAGAATACTTTTGTTGGTTGATTTTGGGACTTGAGATATTGGCTTTTTCATGTAATCAATTTTTGAAGCAAGAGCTTGAGAATAGCAAGGAGGCTGAACAATTTGCCTGTACAAAATATAAGGCCGAGTTTTTGATTTTTGAACAATTAATGTGTAGATAGTTTATGTAAAACGTCTCAGTCATTTGCTGATAGTTTTCCATCCTTAGTGTTGTTGAGCTTATTATTTAATGACGGAAACATCAAAATGAATGAAAAGAAAATAGTGCAATGATTTTTTGATTTGGTTGTTCTAATTATATTTTGTCAGGAATGCTACTTCAATATTTGATAATGAAAAAAAAGTTTAACTTTGTCCAAAATTTAAGAAATAAATGACTGATTTAGAATAAATAAATAACCGATTTTAAAAAAAATAGAAAATAAAAGATCAAATTTTTATAATTAAATAAGATAAAGGACGAAAATATTTTACCTATTATTAAGCATGCACTTTTTTTCTTCTACTCTGTTTCCGATTCTCAAGATCGCTAACATATAGTTTTTGTTATCGCATAATAAATACAATAAAGATGTTTGGCTAACTTTTAAAGGAAATAAAGTAGATGTTTGAAACTTTATTTTATTTCTCAAGTGTTTGTTTGATGCTAATGTTAAAATAAAGACCGAATAAAATATAAAGTTAAAAAAATATAGATATAATAGTGACAAAATAACAATTATATTTTGTGTGCACATAATAACGAATAGAATGATATTAATACT
>JBBPBO010000005.1:82365920-82454427 GCA_037974295.1 Cicer cuneatum
AGAGTAACCAAATGATTTTATTTTATTTTTTAGATAATTTAAATAAACATATGAATATATATATATATATATATATATATATATATTATGTAAATGAAAAAATTGTAAACAAATTATATTTATTTTAAATTTTAATTAATTTTTTTATTTTATAATTTTAAATAATAATTTATTAAATTATATGAAAAGATAAAACTACCCTTGTGATAAAATCATAAATATTTTAAAATTAATTACTAATACTTTATTTTTAAGTTTAATATCAAGTTTTATTGTTTTTATATTTATATTTTATTATATTTTAATTTTTATATTTTAAGAGTAATAGAGTAAATGACTCATCTTATCACATTCTACAGATTTCCAACTCAATTCATGCTCAAGACAAGAGTTTTTACTAGAAACAAAATATGGTATTGTTAATGGTTAACTTATCATATTTTATTAGTTTAATAAATACCGGATTGAGAAATGACATGATAATTCATTTCTACGGTGTCTCTTATCATGTCCATTGAACGAGTCTCAAAAATATAAAATTAATTTATTCTTATCGTGTCTTTTATCATGTCCTTCAAACGAGTCTCAAAGATATAAAATTAAAAAACTTAAGTGCTTAAAAATTTGTCACTCATGTTACTAAAGGAATAACGAGATATATATTTTTTAGGCAAAAATACACTTTTAGTCCTTTAAATTTATCTTAATTTGTTTAGGTTCTTTAAGTTTATTTTTTCCTAATTCGGTCATTTAAGTTACATTCGTTTGCACAATTAACCTTTAAGATATATTAAATTATTGCATACAGTCTTTTAAGTTTGAAAATTAAAAAAATTTGAGTGCTTAAAAATTAGTCACCCATGATACTAAAGTAATAAAAAGATATATTTTTTTATGCAAAAATACATTTTTAGTCTTTAAGTTTAGCTCAATTTTCGCTTAAGTGTTTTAAGTTTATTTTTTCTCAATTCGGTTCTCTAAATTACATTCATTTTCACAGTTAAACTTTAAGATATATTAAATTACGCATACAATCTTTTAAGTTTGAAAATTTTCTCGAATTACTATCATAAAATGGTAACATCTAATCGAAACATCGCAACAAGTTGATTGCCAAAACTATTTTGTATGTGAAGGAATAAGTTAAATATATTGATTATGTTGGTAGACATTTATTACTTTGTTTTTAAAGTTCTACGTGAGTTTAAATTGTTGTAGATAAAATCAAGAAATATAAATCATTTATAAGATTTGGTGAATGTTTTATGAATGATTAGTATGAGGGACATATTGTTGCATTATTTGGTGGAGTTTCAAATGATAAAAAACTTTCAATTGAACTAATTATTGTCGAAATTGAGATAAAATACTAACGGTGCAAAAAAAAAAAATTTAAAGTACTAAATCGAAATAAAATAAACTTAATTAAATGACCTAAGTGAAAAATAAGTAAAACTTAAAAGATTATAAGTATAATTTTATCAAATTTTTTTATTAGAAGCATTGCTGATAACCATTCACTATCATCTAAAGATATGTTAATGTAAATTTTAACATAAAAATATATAAGCTTAAATTTGCATGTACTTGAACTTAAAAAATTTATGACAGATTATGTTGTTTTTTCTAAGTTAATTAGAAATTTTAAGGTCGTTTATTTTGTAAAAATATTTTTTATTTTTATTTCTTAAAATGTATCTTCATTTTATTTTAACAAGAGACTTTTAAAGTAAAGTATTGTCATAGAGATAAGGTGAAATACTAATTAATAAAGATGCATTTTCAAAAATAATAAAAATATTTTTTTTTGATATTTTTATTATTTCTAGAAATACAAATAATTATTTACTTGTTAACGAGCAACAGTAATACAAATTTTTAAAAATAAAAAACAAAAAATGTTTTCACAAAACAAACTATCCTTAACTTTTTTTCACAAATTTTTATGTTTATTAATATTTTAAAAAACATGTATGTTCTTTAAGCAAGTCTAATTAAAAAATTACATAGTTTTCTTATAAAAAGTAAAAATAAATGGATCTTAAAAATTTCTCTGAACACATCACATTTATAACTCTTGATAGACCACTTTAGCTAAATATAATATTGTTTCCACCTAAATAAAAGATTAATTTTTAATCAAAACTCTAAAAAATTCTAATTAGTATCCATCTTTGAAACAAATATTGATACTAAATACAACACTAACAATGACATATCGACATCAATAATAATTTAAAAATATAAATAAATAAAATATAATCAATGTATCAATATCGTATCAGTGTTTCTAGATGTCAAGTAAGAGTTAGAGACCTATTCATTGCTTCAGTTCAACTATCAATATTTTCTAAAAATCCCCAAAATAAACTAAATCATATGACATTAAAGATAAGAAACATTGATTAGAAATCAGCTAAAGTCATTGCCAACTTCAAAAATCTGTATTTGGCTCATTGCCATCTTCAAAAAGCTAAAAACAATTCCAAAAATACATCACATACTATATATTAAGATTATTGTACTCTCAACATATATATAAAATACAAAAGATTATTACTCTTCAAACCACAAATAGTAATAAAAAACAAGCAGTGACAATATTGTCAACAAAGTATAAAAACTAAGTAGTGAGGATAGGAGGGAGGTAATCAGCTTTGGCACCGAGAATCCGAGCCTTAGTGTCAGGGAAGAATTCAAAGCCGGGCAGCTCTGTGACATCTCCTTCACTAGCAACTCCAACAGGATATCGAAGCAAGTGGCCAGGAAGGTCGTGCTCGAGCGACTCGTTCGAATATAGATCCCAATATTTGTCAGCAATTTGATTCACTTTATCAATACATTCTTCCCTTTCTGGATGGAGGAAGGATTCATCAAGCATGCCGAGGTGCTCGTACCATAACGACATGCGAAAACCATGGACTTGACCTCGTGCTGGCTGTCTTGTAGCCAAATGGTAAGGCTGATAAGCTCCCATTGCTATCTCAGAGTCCCTTGCACCATCCATTGATCTTTGGTTGATGTTGGCAGATCCAATGATTATGTATTCGTCATCGACTACAAAGAAATAAAAAAGTACACAATATTCAAACTTTATGAGATTGTTGAAGTTTTTAAATTATGACAGTAAAATTTGAAACTTATTATTACCTATCATCATCTTGGTATGAACATAGATCATGAAACGTCGAGCCTGTTGTGCTCGCTCGTAATCTGAATCAGGTTCTGGTTGTTCAGCAGGCTCATACTCTCCTTGTTTCTTTACCTCCCGATTACCAAGGCAGAAGAAAGTCAAATATTTTCGAGGATCTTCCTCGATTCCCTTCGCTCTGAGTGCCTGACTGATGTCCTTGTACATCATCTCCATTGTTCTCCTCTGCCAATCCAATATTGCTTGAACTGATGCACTTTCCGGGACACCCTCTGGCCACATTGGGACGACAACATACACAGTGAACTTTTCCCCGGCTTCGATCTTACTAACAATCTTAAGTGAAAGTTCCTTTGGGATTAGATGCAAAGCACCAATGTCTTCAGGCTTGATATCATCACCATTCCATGCGAAGGAGCTTCCGAGGAAATACTGATTTTCAATATAGATGAAGTTCTTCGCGCGTCGAATAGCATTAATATATGCATCTTGAATGCTACGGTCTATGATATTGTCCTTTCCACTAATAAGCCCGGCTCTTGCAGCATCTTCAGGAGTCTCCGGGAACCCAAAAGCAGCTCCACCATCAATCGATCTAAACAACTGAACATTCCATGTTTCATGATCGTTTGGAAACATTACTGGGGATGGAGGAATAATAGAATCTTCAAGCTCTCTTAGAGAGACTAGTAAATCTTTCCCACCTTGCTTCCTCCATCGCTGCTCAAAGTTAAACAAAACATCCCAAGCGATAGGTCCTTCAAGCCGAGAGTGAATGTCATGCCAAGGCTCCCTTGGACCGCCTTTTGTGATTGCAGCACCGGGAAAGTTAGGTTGATGAAAATCATCATGGTGTGCCGTGTCGAGGGTTCTGAAAAGAGAGTGGAAGGCAGTATCATATCTTCCATCACATAGATCAATACCACCAACAAAGCTCACAATTCTTCGCTTGTCCGACCCTCCACCAGGTAATTCACCATCCACAACCACAATCTTCTGGTGATGAGTAAACATCGTTGAAATTTGTAAATCTTGAACGATGCTACCACCATTGTCAGGATTGCGAGGGCATAAAACACAATGCACATCAGTTCCCTCAAAGAATTGTGCAGTTTCTTCATCGTGAGTAGCCATCAATCCATCTTTTTTCAACAAACTAACCGATGTTCTATCATCCCAAACAAGCATCAAAACTCGAACACCTTCACTAGACTTTTTCTTGAGAAGCTCACCAAGTGTTACATCTCCCCCGGCCTTCGGCCTCCTAGAATCCCTCACCAAGGAAATTTCAGTATAAACAGACCAACCAGTAATGTATATCAAGTGTTTTGCATTAGTGATTGCATCGAAAATATCCTCCCAACACCTATGAGGCTCATAAGTCTTGCCACCAGATAGCGATATTTTAGGGACGAAATTATCAGGCACATGAGCATCTTGGTAAAGAGATACCTTACATCCCTGCCTCTGCGAGAAGAAAGTATATGGAACTCCAGGAAATTTAGCACTTTGAATGCCTCGAGCCCAGCTGCGATCTTTCGTGACATCGAAATATTGCAGCTTCACATGGATCTTCGAACCCTCAGGTATTGGATTTTTTTCCTCGTCCAAAATTTCCACCCATCTATCAATTTCTTCACCATCCAAGATCTCCTCAACAGGCACATATGCTCTTCCAATTAAAGTTGCTCCAATAGGATTATCGTCTTTCACAGTGAATACAATATTTGAAGCCAAATGGCCACAATAAATGTGAAAAGACTCGTACCATTTCGGATTAGTATGTTCATTTTCGATAATTCTTGTCCTTCCTACTCTTGCCTTCTCCAAATCAATGGTAGCATAGAGTTTAGTAACTCCCTTTCCAATACCAACAGTCTCCTCAATGTTTTGCCTGATCTGTAGAAGTATAAGCATTAAATAAACGGCGCTGTTAATGATGAATAACGAAAATAAAAGAACAAAACTAAAGAAACTGAATATTCTCTTTTCACCAGATGCAATGTATGTATTTGAATATATACATGAATAATCAATATTAACAATAACAATACAAAAACTAAAGTAAAATTCAATGACTAAGGTTCAAGCATTCTCAATTTTTTGTTGCTAAAACGTAGCATATGTGTTATGAAGGATGCATAAGATAAAAGTAATGGTCATTCAGGTAAAAGGTGAGTTGGATGAACAATTTCAAACTAAAGGCAACCATCTGATTCATGTCAAACTAGCAGCCAAATTACAACATGTAATTTAGATCATGATAACAAATTAACAATCACTAATATAGATTAACATTGTTCTGTTTTTAATGACAGAAGTCTTGAATAGCTCCACAAGTCATTTCCATAAAGAATTCACACAAAGGTTTGCAAATGATTGAGAGTATAAAAAAAATGATGCATATTGCTACAAAATTTGAGATCCGTCAGATATTGTTAAGAGTTGATAATAGGCAATTATAAGTAGTTAAGATTAGTTAGTCTGGTTATGATCACTGTATATAAAGTGTATCATGTATTCATTATAATTAACTTTTTTCATTGAATCAATTCCAAATAATTCAATTTTTCTATTAATTATTTTTTTGTTGTTGGACTCTTCCATGTTATCATATTAAAAAATGGAAATATGAAAACTTTTTTAAAAAATTTATATACAATAACAAAACAGATCACAGATCCTTCAAAAGCAAGCAGGGTCCACTTTGATGCAACAGTCATCACCAGTACCACCAAATCAAAATATTCTTTATTCAATCATATGCAAAACTAATGACAACACATACACTTCAAATTCCAAATTTCATAATCCAAGTATATCAAAACTAAAAAATCAACAACTAAATCACACCAGATCCAAATAGGCCAAAAAAAATAAAATAAAAAATAATACCATGCTGAAAATATTGCCACCACCACCAGCCTGAAGTTTATCAACTTCATAAATGGTAGCATGAAGAGTTCCATGAAGCAAAATTTGTGCCATTTTTCACCTACAATACAAAATTCAAAACAACCCCATTTTTCATTAAGAATCACATAAACCACAACAACAAAAAAAGCTTAAAAATTAAAACACTAAAAAAACAATAACAACACACATCCTGGCATTCACGGGCTTCAGCAATCAAAGATCAGACGATTTAGATTTAAATTTAATATTTTAAATTATAATATTAAAATTAAAGTTAGCATTTTTTTTAAACTGTTTGATCAAGATCAGATGACCATTAACATGTTATGTATGAATGTGTGGATTTCTCTAATGCAGGGATCCAAATTTCATAAAAACAATAAGCAAATTTGAGTTTATAACTCACAAAGATTCAAACTTTAAGATATTAAAGAGTTAAATCAGATCACAGGTTGGATCAAAAAAGGTTTGATCATTTCATAATAGAAAGGGTGGCAAGAGAGAGAGAGAGAGATACCAAATTGTGAAGAGAATGTGAAAAGAAAGAAGAAAAAGATGAAATGGTGAAAGAGAGATCCGAGAAAAGAGCAAGTGACAATGGAGAATTGAAGTGAGAGCGAATCTCTCCTTTTCTTAACAAAGGAAATGAAATATTATTATTACATAATTATTTGCAATTTTTTTTTCATTTTTCAATCTCTCTTTCTTCGAGGGAATGCACATTCATCTTCTTTTATGTGATTTTTATTTTTATTTTCTATTTTTCTAGGGAAATAAATATTTTTCCTATGTAGATCTGATAAATATATTTTTCTAAAACAGTTTGAAATTAATGCAATTGAATACATTTCTTACAGGCAAGATGATATATCTTTGGTTTTTTCTAGCTTTAAGTAAGAGTATTGGATTCGAATCTGAACTTAAAAAAAGAAAAAAGTAGAGATAAAAAATTTTATTAATTTTTTTTCTTTCTTTTGTTTGAGTTTAGATTACAGTTTAAATATAAACACGAGAATGTAAGAATGTTAAATTTTTTAAAAATAATTTATCAATGATTTTAAAGGTGGCAAAATGGATTTAGTTTATTGGACTGGTTTTTTTAACCTGATATTTTATGTGAGACGAATTAATATTTTGAATTCAACTACTTTAATTAGTTCACCTCTCTTAAAAAGTTTATAGTTTAATACAATTGAATATATTGTTAACACGTAATATGGTATTACTAGTTTCTTCTTGTTTAATTAAGAGTTTTGAATTTTAATCTAAACCTAAAAATGAAGTAACATTAAAACTTTTTATATAATTTTTTTTGTCTTGTATTTGAGTTCGAGTCTTGGGTTTAAATATAAGCATGAGATTATAAGAATGTTAAAGTTTTAGAAAATAATTTATCATCGATTTTAGGGTGGCAAATAGGCCCAGTATTTTAGGTGGATTGATTTGATGTCTTAAACTCGACCACCTAAATCGACCCACACCTCTTAAATTTTTTATAATTTAGTACAATTGAATTTATTGCTTAAACATAAGATTATATCACTAGTTTCTTCTACTTAAGTAAGAGTTTTTGGTTTGAATTTCAACCTAAAAATGAAGTATATAGGGTCAAGTTGATGTTTTGAACTCGACCATCTTTAGTGGCCCACCCAGTTTAACCAACTAAAAAAAGAGACTTGAGAAGGTAGGGCAAGTTGGTCTACCGAACTTGTTAAAATAATTAGAAAATATTGTTACCTTTTACCTCTCCAAAATGAATTATAAACAAAAATAAGATTACACATATTAAGAAAGGTAGTTTCCCACATTTAATCTATGCAATCCCAATAAAAACTTGAGTATATTGCTTAAATTACTCTTTGTGATCAATAAATTTGACCGTTGAAAATAAAAAAAGATAAACCAAATTAATGGTATTTTAGAGATACTATGGTTAACAAGGAGAGAAGTTGTTGCTTTTTGCTTATATTTCATTTCAAAAAATATAGAATAGTTTTGTTTATATTTTATTTTAAAAGAAGTATTATAATAAATTTGAGTTACATTAAGTAGAAGATTAATTGTCCATCAATGATGAGAAGTACGTTGAAACTAACTAAGATACCACACACTCGTTAGAAAAACTTCTGAGATGTATAATAGTCATGATTCACTATGACCTCCAGTGTTGTTACTAATAACACCATTTACATTTTATATGGTGCATTTAATTAGAAAATTAATTTCAATTCTTTTAATTCTCTCTGTCATTCAATTATTGCAATTAGGAATAGTTGTTATATGTTTCAAAATTAAAACAAATAAATAAGTAATTGATCATAGTAAGTCATTACTATTTGTACATCATCTTCAGGTAACACTAATTTGTTAGAATAATCATGATATTTTTTTGTTTCATAGATTTCTTTCACTCGATATTCCAGCCACTTTTATCCAATATCATGTCAATAATAAAATTAATATCATCTATTTTTTGGACTATAGTTGCTAGGTTGTTTCATACCTCTTTTATGATTTGGATCTCACACACAGAATTTGAATGTTGATTTAACAATTGCAAATGGAGATAATTAAGAGGCGTTTGTTACGGTTTTTGTTTTTTAAAGAATAATCTGATTTAGAAAAAAATTAAGAATATTTTATTTGTTTGTTACATCTTTAGAGATAAACCGAATCTAAAAAATAATATAAAAATTGCTTAAAATGAAAAATTGATTTGAGTAACTTCTCATAAAAATTATTTTTTATAATTAATTTTTTATAAAAAGAAATGTTTTCATTATAGTAGTAGTTGACGAACACAGAACAACTTTAATTTTCTTTTTTTAACTCTCTAACAAATAATTAAGTTATTGAATTTTAAAATTAACTTTTTTATAATTCATAACAAACAGTCCTTAATTTATAAGAAAAAAAAAACAGTAATTTGGGTAGAATTTGAAAGGAAATTAGGTGCAGTGTCAAACTCATGGAATGATACGAAAAAACGTTATACACTTTTTGTTTCGAGAATGTTTGTTTCGGGAATGTTTGTGATGAGATGAGGAAAAAGAGGATTTTGCAGTTTATATACAAGGGTAAAAGTAGAAATCAAATTAATTGTGTGTATTGGTTAATCTGAATTTATATTTTAAAGATTTGAAATACCTGTATTTTTTATGTATTTAAGAATATTGAGAAGTTGGAGAAAAAAATACCATTTAGTTGATGATCGGGACAAACAACACTATCATTTTAGGTTAAGACCTGGCAAAAAATCTAAAACTATTCTTGACTTATTCAAATATTTTTTATTTTAATATTTAATGTTAACTTTGTTAACTTTGTTGTTAGCTCTCTTAATTGTATGAATAAGTCTATGTATCAGTCTTTATCTTCTTCATTTCAACTTAACTATGACCAATTTACTTTGCAATCCTTTTACACTTCATTAGTTTTCTAATTATATTTACCTCTTCCCATCTTCCAGCATTAGCATATATATATATTAGATAATAGAACAAGTTCTTCCTTTGTTAGTTGCACTTTCACTCTAAAATAACTTTGTCATTCGATTATATTGTCTTTGAGCCTCTTCAACCAATTGGACTTTAAGAAATTGAGGAAGAAATTTAGGGATAGAAAATATGAAGAACAAAATGATAAACACGAAGTTAGTGATATTTTAATATTTTTTCTTTTTTAATTTAATGTTATTTTTTGTCCTTTCACTAGTTAGATATACATGAAAGAGAGACGACGACATATCACACGATTATGTAAACGTACACATTAGATAGTTAATGACAACAAATTTAACATCAGAATAAAAAGTGACAAACATTTGGATGAGTTAATGATTGTTTTGTTTTGTTTTTGTTTTTATTAAGTTAGAGACTGAAATGATAACGCCATGCTCAGTTAAAAAAAAATTAAAAATATTAACTATTAATTAATAATAATATAAAAATAATTTAAATTAATAGCAAAGATACATAAAGTTATAGAAATCGAATAGAGTTTTCATAACATTTAGATAATATTTTAAATTCACCGAATTGCAAGTAATTTATTTTTTTAGAATGAATGACTTTTTGCCTCATAACTGATCAAATCAGCATCACAAACATCCTTACATAGTCCACATATGTCGCATCCTAGGGTTTCAGAATGTATGCACTCTCCTAATACGTAAAATCCAAATTCCATACTTATAACACTTCTATACTTTTAGAAACTTAAGGCAACGCATGGTAAAATATAACTATTGGAGCTGTTCACCAAAAAATAAGCCGTTGGATATCTACACACTACAATTTTTTATATTAATGACAACAATCCAATCTTTCAAATTTCCATGTTACTCAACCCCCATTCATGCTTGCAATCTATCTTGTCTAAGCTTCAATGTTCATATAGAGTCAATTAATTATTTTATAAATGCAACTATTAATTATCTATAATTTTTTGCATACATCTTTATTTATGTGTGATGGAAGCACTTTGTTGTTCAACTAACCTGTTTTTGTTTTGTTTACTCCTTAAGTGATGATTAGAGAAAATAACAACATGAGAAGTAGGCATAGAGTAACAACTTAATATGTTAAACGTTAAAATTAATTACATGATTTTTCATTATATTATATTTGTTTAGTGTTACTTTTATTTTTAATTGTAGTACAATACCGATAATTAATTGATCTCATATGAATACGATGTAATGTATTAAAACTCTCAAATGTAGAGATTTAAAAATAATCATATAGTTTTTAAGTCTTAGCTCAACTGACAAATGTCAATATTGTTAAGTTGAACGTGTTGTCTCAGATTCGAACATAAGATTTTACAGTTGTGTGAGTTAATTATGATGAAATTATGGTAAAACCCTAAATAGTACTCATATTAGAACTGAAATGAACGTTAATGATAATAGTAAATTTAGAAAGCTTGATTTAAGATTTTGAGAAGTTAAAAGTTAAAAAAAAATGAAGTAACAAAAAACGTAATCGAAATTTTCAAGAACACGTTTCTTTTTTTGAAAACTCAAATTTTAAGTTTTTCATAACACATTTGTGTTACTTAAAATTTAAATTTTCTAAACTATTTTTGTGTTTCGATAAACATAAATTGAATTTTCCAAAACACATTTGTCACCAATAAATTTAAAATTAGAGATTTCTTGAAATACAAATTGAATTTGGTAGAGTATAATTTATTTTTATTTTTTTAAAGAAAAAGATAAAATGGCTGGTTTATGTAAAATATAGAGCAGGGGTATAACTTGTGGGTAAGGGTTAATTTTTTGGGATTGTCTTATAGTTGCTGATAGGCATGTACATACTCCTTAACATTTTTTTGTGAGTTATTACACATTCCTTGAAATATTTTGGTCAGTATTATTTTCACGTATAAATAGTGTATCATCTATGGGAAACTTGAATTTTATATTCCTCAATTAAATTTGTACTCTATAACATGAAGAAAAAAAAATTTACCTTTTCATTTTTTATTCATTCTATGATAAAAGTTGCTCCAAGATTGTGTATCCCTTCACCAAAATTTTCAATTAGTAAATTTTTTTAAAAAAATTCGATACAGGAATTAATACTATCGAAAATTTTATATTAAAAAAATCCGGTATTCAATTTTTTTTAGATTGTGAAAAGATTTTAAGTTTTTAAAAAATCTAAAATTTCAGTAGTGTAATTTGTGTATTGAAAATTCGTTGGCAAAATTTTTTGTAGTTAATTTTTTTCTACCGATTTTTTTAATGTAGGATAGAAAATCACCATTTTGTTTTTAACATTTTTTTCCTAATAGTTTTTCTCCACGAATAAGTTCTTGCATGTCTTCTTCGGTATCTATTATTTGCATTTAGCATCGGTTAAATCTATATAACGGTGTTTCTTCAATCCTTACATAAAAAATAATATGTTAAAAAAAATTAGTTTTTTTAAAATTACTTATCAGAAATTTCAAACTTTGAAATTTTTGACATAATAAAATTAACTACCGCTAAAAAAATTTTCAGTATTGTAATTTGTGTATAAAAAATTTTGTTGGCGAAATTTTCAGTAGTTAATTTTATTCTACCAGAAATTTCAAAGTTTGAAATTACTTCAATTGAATCTTCAGGAATCTTCAGTCAAATCTATATATAATGATATTTTTTTCATTCCTACATAAAAAAATATGTTAAAAAAAATTACATATAAAAAATTTAAAGTTTGAAATTTCCAATAAAATATTTCATATGAAATTTCCGGTAAGTAAAATTTCGGGTACGCAAATTACAATACCGAATATTTTAAAACACTAAATTTTTGGTTGAAAATAACTACCAGTTTTCGAAATTTCTAATATCACTACTCGAAATTTCTAAAAAAAAATTCCAATTTGAGAAGATGAAAGAAAAAAAATAACTTTTCTAGAAATTTTAAATGCAGGGTATGCTCAAGAAAATTGAATTTACTTTAATTTTATTATTCACTTAAGTGTATTTTAATAAGTTAAGAATATAAATTATGAGTAAGAAGTATAAGTCTAACCCTAACCGAAGGGGTACAAAATTCAATTTTTCTGATAGCTCTAATGGGAAATGAGCCCAAGCAAATTCTTCCTTAAGGCACAATTGAGCGTTTGGACTATGCTTTAAAAAAAACAATTGTTTATCATGCACACAAAAATTTCCTTATAAACTAAAAAAAGATAGTCTCTTTTCCAATTTTAACAAAGTGTGAAACAAATGTAATTCTAAAATGGTTAAAAAATGCATCCAATAAACATGTACTTTTAAAAAACATCAATACCAATAAACTTTATTTATTAGGCTAAATAGTATATGTGCTCCCTTAACTTAATTTTAGTTAACATTTTAGTCTTTTATTTTCTTTTTTTTCGATTTGGTTCTTTATTTTAATTTTAAGTGACAATTTGATCTTTTATGTTTTAAAATGTCAACAATGTTATCCTCTTTTTTTTACAAAAATTCAACAAAAATCCATAAAATTAATTATTAATTATAATACAAATTTCATCAAATTCGAAACTCAAATCTTCAAATAAACTTATATTTCTATCTCTAACAACATCAAATAAAGAATGAAAATATGAGTTTATTTGAATATTTGAGTTACGAATTTGATGAAATTTGTATTATATTAAAAAAATATAATTAATTTTATGGGTTTTGGTTGAAAATTTTGATAAATTTTTTGAATTTTTGTAAAAAAAAAAGATAATATTGTTGACATTTTAAAACATAAAAGATCAAATTGTCACTTAAAATTAAAATAAAGGACCAAATCGGAAAAGAAAAAAAAAGATAAAAGACTAAAACATTAATTGAAATTAAGTTAAGGGACTATGAGTGCTATTTAACTCTATTTATTATTATTATTATTATTACTTTTAAATATTTTTATAAATATATCTTTCATAGAAAAGTATAAGATATTAAATATATCTACTAATATTTAAAAAATAATTTTTTTTATAAATATATCTTTGATAGAAAAGTATAAGACATTAAATATATCTACTAATATTTAAAAAATAAAAATTAAATAATGATAAAAAATCTTTTAAATAATAAATACATCTTAAAAGTTTCAATTTTATTTTATAAATAGAACTCAAAATCTACACACAAAAAATTTATAATTGAGACCATAAGATGTAATATATTATTATTTGTGTAATTGAGTTAACTTATTGTTATAATTGTTGTTATAAGCAAATACAATTTATGATTTTTTAAACTTTTACTGTGATTTTATATTTTGTAAGCACCAATTGACAGAAAGTTTTCCTACCAAAACTATGAAACTAGGCTTCTAAACTAAGAAAGAGAGACAACTAACTAACATATAATTAAAAACATTCTTTTCGTTCTTTGATTACTATAAAAAGACATTACACTTATATATGTTACTCTAAATAAATCCTAACCTTCCATGTAGCATAATTTAAAGGACTCCAAGAAGATGCTAGAAAATATAGGAATATAAATTAGGGGTGTTCAAAAAAACTAAAATTTGAATCAAACTGTAGAACTGAATTGAACCGAACCAGTTTTTGAACTGATTTTTTAAAATTGAAATCGAACCGAACTGGTTTTCAGTTCAAAAAACTGAACCGGACCAATTTTTGGTTAAAAAACTAGAACCAATTTTTTTTTTACAAATAATTATGGGTAATTATGTAAAATTTGGCTTATAGGAACAAAAAAATTAAATTAAAATCAATTCGGTTCGGTTCAATTTTTTGAACTGAAAACTGGTTTGGTTCGATTTTTTAGAACTAAAAACCAGTTCGTGTCGATTTTTAAACGATTCAGTTCAGTTTTCAAATTTTGTCCACCCCTAATATAAACTACTAATATATCCAAAATAACAATTACACTATTTTAATTAATAATTTAATTAACTATAAGTCTTATTAGTGAATTAAGTAATTTAACTTTTTTAATTAAATTATATAAAAAAATTATGTTTTTTATTAACGTATTTGTATCTTAATTTTATATAAAATATGATACTGTATTCCATACCTATTAATCATATATTACAAATATGTTTGGAAGTGTATTTTTCAATAGAGAAAAAAATTGTCTTATACTTTTAGATGACATAAAATTGTGTTTTTTTTTTAAATATATTTCATAAATGACTTTGGACTAGGAGTGTGAAAAAGAGCTATCCAAAAAAATATATACTTCAATTGACCATTTTTCTATTTACGAGGTATTCTTTACATGGGTTAGCTCCTTAATTTAAATAATTAAAATTAAAATTATTCAATTTAATATTATATATCACAGGATGCTTATTAATAATATGAAATAATTTTCACATTTGCATATTTTTAATCAAATTTTTATTTTCACCAGTAAATTTTTTTATTAATTAATTTTTTAAATATCTTTTCAGTTTCATTTTTTACATGTTATTATCACAATGGTAAAATTTGAAGTGGATCCTCTCTAACAAATTTTCTCTTCACCCTTCTCCAATATTTTTATTTTTATTTATTTTTCTCTCTTAATCTTTTTCTCATTTTTTTGAAGTGGATCCCACATGCACATCTGCACTCACGCGACATAATGTAATTACTTAAATACTCTTATATCTCTTAGAATAGTAACAAAACCTTAATATCTTTTTGAATAAATACCCTTATGTCTTTTTGTTTTGATGATTTTAAACTTTTTGTTGTTTTGATGGATTAGTTTGTTTGAACTTTGAATATTTAGAACTTTTGTTGAAATTGATATTTTCACTTCTAAAGAGTTTGAAGATTATGAAAATATTGTGACTTGTAGGAAATTTAAACAAATTTTACGATATTGTGACTTTGTTATTTTGATTATTGTAATTTTAGAACTTATGTTGAATGTTACTATTTAGTCAAATTATTGATTTTTTACGCTATCAATAAATAAATTCTAATTTTTGAAGTAGAGGTGAGGTGGGGAAACTCATCCCGGTTGGGTGTGGGGGTAGATGTTAAAAAGTCATGCCCGACGAGTAGGGGGCGGTATTAGAGTTGCGGGTGTGAGATTGATAATGCTTAAAACCATACCTGCCGCCGTTGTCATTCCTATCTGCAAGAGTTGTTTGGTGAGCATATAGATCAAATTAATTTCAACCCAATTTAGTGGAAGATCATTAGCTCAACTTTATTCAAATAACTCCTAAAATTACTAAAAATCAAAGACAACTTAACTAAATTACTTTTGAAAATTAATTTAAGACTTAAATATGTTCAAGAGTTATTGCAACATCAAACTTAATTTTTTATTTGAAACTCAAAATGGAGCACAACTAGCCTATTAGATCAATTCAAGTTCACTCTTCAAGAATTCATTTGCTACAATGTGTCCTTTGTATTCAACTATCAATCAAAGTCTCAAATGTTCTATACAGGAAATACAATGCACCAGTTTATAGAAGACTTTCAAGTTGTAACATACTTAATAAAAGTGAGTCATTTTGGATGTAGTCTAAAAAGTTGGAGTTAGGTAACTTAAAATTTCCGCAATGCAATATATTTTTAAAGCTTAGACAATATTGTTATTCACAAAAATAAATACCTATCTTTAAATTTTCCATTTTTTTTATATAATATAAACATATTTTTGACAAAATAAAGTAATGGTATCCACCGTGTCCAAATTATACTTTATATTTTTCAGCCAAAAGGGTAAACAGAAAGGCTATGAGAACAAAAAAAAAATCCCTCAATGTATATATAAAACGCAAGCACAACCATTAGAACAAATGCACGTTTTGAATAATAAATGCATAAAAGGATAATCATACAACAATGAGTTATGTTCATGAATTAAGTTAGCTTAGGATTTATCTCTAAAGTGGGTTGTTAAAATTTAGCTATGGACATGTTAAAATTTGACCACTCTTCTAATGTGCATATTTATTGGCTAATAAAGGTCACCCCTCTTTAATTGAGTGGTTGTTGTTTACTATGTTTTTTCTTTTCTTAATTTATTATGGCTTTCAAACGATGTAAGAGACTTCTCTTTTGCCTCGTTTAATGTTGTAATTCATTTTCCTATTATTAATAAAAATTCAAAAACTAAATTAAACTAAACCTAATATCAAATAAGAATACACTTTTTATAAATTTATTGTTCTAGAAACTCAATGTAACATGAATTCAATGTTTATTTAAACATAACATAATGGGGTATATTTCATCACCCGATCTATTTTAATTTAGTTTAATAATTTGATTAAAAAATATATTGTCTTTTATTTTTTAGTTAATATCATTTTTTTTTTTAAATTCGTTTTAATCATTTATCTTTTTAAAGTGTGTAAACATTCATTACTTTCCCGCAATATATTAAATATAAAATGAAAAAATTGATGATTTAACAATAATTGTTCCATGCGACATAATTACTATCTTAATTGGTATCTAAATTATAAAAATTGCCTTTAAATTATTGTCTTCTTTTAACAAAATTCCAAAATAAAAAAACAAAAATTTCAAGACAATATAAGAATTTTGATTGTAAATTGAGACAATAAATATATTTCTTCGGATAACCATTGCTAAGTTGTATTTTTATATTTCATATTTAACAAACCGTTAAAAAATAACTAATGTTTATTAATTTCAAAATGATAAAGAACCTACGGGAATCTTAAAAAAAAAAATCAAAATAAATATCAATTAAAAAATAAAGGACAGAAAATATATTTTAGCCGAATAATTCTGTTTGTCACGATATCTATAATGTGTAATAATATATACAATTAAAAATAATTTAGAAGCAACCTAATCTATCCACGTCATCATTTTACATGTGTATTTTCTCTACATCTTCTCTAAATATTTATCACCCGTTACCAAAATTTGATTATAATTATAACATAAAATATTAATGTAAAACAAAAACTATTAATATTAAAACTATTCTAAGGATTGTCGTTTCATACTAATTGATCTACATTTAATGTTCTATTTAAAACTGAAAAACGTTACGAAAAAATTGAAAACATAACAACTAAATATTTGACACAATAGTTAATTGTATTTATTTATTTAAGCTAAAAAAATATTTTTAAAAAAAAAGCATAACCAAAATTGGGGGTATTTATTTATTTTAAATGCATTAATTTTTAATAAAAGTTACAAAAATTTGAAATCAGTCAAGTTTGTCAAAATTATTTCTAAATTGTTTTCTTCTTTCTCATCATTTTATTTTCAGATAAGCTTTTCTTCTCAATCATGTTTTCTTTGGTTTGAGTATTTAGTATAATATCTAACTTTTGTCTATCTTACGTATTTATTTATCCACAAGAATAAATTTATTTGAATTACACTATGAATGTTGATTTTTGGGCTTCTTTGGTTACATCTTAACATTTTTCGTATGAGACGTTTTCTCCTATATGTTAATGTTGTAATATATAATAATTTGCATTCAATAATTTTTGTAAATATTGATTTGTGGTTGATCTAATCTTTCTCTCTTTTTGAAATCACTTCAAGAAATTTACAAGATTGCGACGTAGAACTATTTTTGCGACAATTCCTACGATGCCGTCAATCGCCTCTAAGGCTAGAGGAAAAACAAGCTGTGCCTCATCATTTTTACAAGTCTAATTTCTAATTTTTCAATTTCTAATTTTTCAATTTCCGCGCTGCAAAACCCTTATCACCCAAAACACCATCCCTAAATCCAGCTTTCGATTTCATTTTCTTCACAATTGTGATTTCCAAAGTCTCGCGTTCTGATTTGCTTCTCTCAAATATCTCAAATCCCCCAAATATCATTGCTCTCACAATTTCACTTGTATCTCTAACTACGACCTCCGATTGTTGCAATGTAAGGTGCGATTTCCTTTCCGTTGTTAGGGTTTTGATAACACTATTCCAAATGGTGTTGATTTTTGCTTTGAATGTCAATTATGTGAAACAAGAGGAGAACAGTCCCATGTAGTGTTAGCGAACGATGAGGTACTTTCAGTTCTTTGTGTATTGTAGCTATTTCAACTTATTTTCTATTTTCTACGATTTTGTATTTTCATTTGCATTCATTTATCAATGAAACCTTCCATATGAGCCTTGTTCCGAAAACAAGAATGATTGTTGAGTTATCTCGACAGCCTAAAGGATAATTACTTGGTTTGTGATAGTGTTTCATACTTGCATAAACTTCGAAATTAATTTTATCATCTTTGAAAATTGTCCAAGATTTGGTATATATTCTTATTTCATTTGCAATTGCTATCTATCAAAATTGTTTTTCAAAACAACAAAGGATATGTTTTACAACTCTATGCTTTACAATGAGTAGCTCAATGCAAAGGTATCTCCAAACACCTTTTATTTCTACTTTTGTATTTGTTACATATAGTTGTTTAAATTTTATGATTGTTTTACTTTCTTAGATAATAAAGTAAATGTGTTCTATAATGTACATATGTCTTTTAATGCAACTTAGTTCTCTCCTGCTGCCACATTCTATTTCACATTGTTTAAGGTTTCTTGGCATTTCTTTTATGGATTTTTTCTCTCTTGATGTTTTAGTATTATTTTCACTTTCTAACTTTTAACTCATCATAAATACCAATCTTCTGAGGACCAGTAATTGTCAAGTTAAAAAAGGGCAAGACTTAAAGTTAAGAACCATACAACACTAATTTGGAAGCATTGACGATTAATACAACACTAGTAGACACAACATAACTAGTAAAATGACAATATCAATCACAAGGAATGAGGTTTGAAATTTGATTGCCCTTTTTAAAAATTAATTTTTGCTTTTAATTTTAGTTAACTCAAGATTAATTTTGGTTTTAAACACAACAAAAGCATAACGTTATTGGTTAGACATTCAATATAATTAAGTTCTAACTCAATATTATGTTTTCTTTTTTATTTTAAGAATTTTCTCGACAACAACTGTGTTACCTACTCTAAAGATAAGTTAACTAAGGTGAAGGAGGATTGGGCTAGTTATATGGTTCATAACTTTTTGGGTGAAAGTTTATCT
This sequence comes from Cicer cuneatum, assembly GCA_037974295.1. Classification (NCBI taxonomy): domain Eukaryota; kingdom Viridiplantae; phylum Streptophyta; class Magnoliopsida; order Fabales; family Fabaceae; genus Cicer; species Cicer cuneatum. Next base: position 82,385,495 of record JBBPBO010000005.1, read on the forward strand.
TTTTCTTGAATGTTTGAGTTCTCATACATTAATTTAAATTATGTTGTTAATAAGATCCCATAATAAGATCCCATATATGGTGTTGCATGTTTGTTGAATTATTTACAATTTGTTAAGTTTTTTTTTTCTATGTAGGAAACATGATAAAAACCAAGTGAAGAGAGCCATGCTCAAAGTTGTGAAGGTGCAAACACGAGAAGAGGGTTGAATTGTGTTTGCCAAAGTTGAAAACTTTTTGCAGATTTGATGAAAGCTGATTGGTTTTTATGAATTACTTGAATAAGAAGCAATCAAATTCAGATGCAGCAAATAATGAAAGCATAAATATTTGGACAAATAGGTTTATCCTGGTTCACCACTAACTTGGCTACATCCAGCCCCCTCATTCAGAAGGCTTTCATCCACTAATTCAAATACCTTGAATTACAAAACACATGACCCTCCAAGCCAGACTTCCCAAACAGCCTAACAACCCCAGACTTTTGAGGAACAACACCACATTGACCCTACAAGCCAAGTCTTCTCCTAACAACCTCACAACCTCGGATTGAAGAAGAACTGAACCATTATCGAGTTGCATACAAAAGATTGGAACTTGAGTAGTTGCTTCTAACAAAACTGATAATAATAATAATAACTCTCACACTCTAAGAAAAGAAGACTCAGAAAATATTTCTCTTTCGAACAAGTGTTTATCTATTTGAACTCTAAGATGAATTTCAAATTTGTGCTTGAGTTCTTCTACTCTCTTCTGATTTTCGATACACTTCTTTTTCAGCCATGAGTATCTATTTATAGTTAAAATTGGAGCTTCAATGCAGTCTTTGTTTAATTCTGAATTGTATCTTTTTTAGATTGAGTTTGTAAATTCTTCAAATTGATTCTGTTTGTATTTTGTTCATATTGAGTTTGTAAATTCTTCATATTAATTCTGGTCATATTTTGTTGTACATAAATCTTGATCAAATCTTCAATAAGTATTCTTCAAATCTTGATCAAATCTTGATCAAATCTTCTTCAAATTTGATCAAATCTTCTTCAAATCTTAATTAAATCTTCTTCAAATCTTGATCAAATTTTCTTCAAATCATAGTTAAATCTTCTTCAAATCTTGATTAAATCTTCTTTTCAACTTGGTCAAAGGTTTTCTTTAATTATAAATTTGAATCAAATCTTATTTTAGATTTTCTTCAAAAACATGAATCTTCTTTCATATTATTTGAAGTTAAATATATTGTTCTCATAAAATACTTTTGTTAACATCAAAACTCTAAATGTAAAACCAACTTGGTTCTGACAAGTTGTTGAAGAAGAAAGAGTTGATCAAATATTAATGTCATTTTGGTATACATATATATGTTTGGTTGGGTGCAAGACCTTTACATAGTGCTTTGGTGCATAGGTTGTGTAGGAAAAATTTGTATGCTTTCACAATCTTGTCTTTCTCATTTTGATGGGTTAATATTAATGTATTTGGCCTTTAAAAAACAATGATTTTAGTTTGTGATGTTTATATCATGAAATTTGATTAATTTTATTGTCTTATATTTGAACTATTGTAACAAGAGCACTATAAAAGGCTGTAGAAGTTAATTTTGTCAACAAAAAATACTAAAAAATAATATTATAATAGTATTTATTATAACATAAACGTTATAAAAGGTTTCTTTAAAATTCAATTTAATATATAATAAAGCTTATGTTATAATGGTTATAATGATTTGGTAAATTTTATTTATAAAAAAACAAAAAACAAAACTACTATAGTAGCGCTTATTAAACGTTATTATAGGTGATCGTGTTTTACAACACTTGTAGGGTTTCTTTTATAATAACCGACATAAAATGCATTCACTTATAATAACACTAAATAAATGCTATGAAACACCACCTTTTTTTTTATAATAATAGCACCAACATTAATAGTATCTATAAACTTTATAAAAGACTAAAATAAATGCTATAAAAGACGTATTTTAGCATAGTGCGAGATTAATGTACTTACTCAATAATTAAATGTAATAGGTACACGTACTTACCCAATAATTAAAAAAAAGAATTTTAAATTTGCAACACATGATGGAGATGAATTAAGTTGAAACATTTTATAATATATTAAAATAAACACTCAAAATATTATGTTAACACATCACATCGTATGCTATGTAATATTAATTTTTTCACATCATTAATAGTATGAGATGACACATTTATAATTCATTTATTTTTTTTTTCATCATTCTACTAATTTTTTGTTGATATTTCTATAATTAAAAAACTAACAATAAAAAATGTAATTCTCATTACAAACTTGATTTAATTGTTACTTACTTTTTTAATTCATTGCATATAAATACATCACAATATTTTAGTTACTTTTTAATAATTGAAATGCAACAACCATAAATTACCAAAAAATATATAAAAACATAATAATCACATATTAAAAATCAATAAGTTCAAATTAAAATATATAAAAAATATTGAAACACAGTCATTTAAATTAGTAAGTCTTTGCAAGAAAAAAAAACAAATAATAACAGCAAATGATATTTTTTTTAAAATAAAAATATTAAGTTATCCGTTAAATATTTTTAAAGTAATATACAATTTATGTTCATTTTTTTCTTATTAGTGTTTGGATACATATTATATTCCTCTAATACAAAATAAAGTATTTGTATATATAAATTGTTCATGAAAATAAAAACACTAATTTTAAAATATTAAACTTATAGATTCAAGGAAGGATAAATCAGAACATAGTTTCAATTAACGGCAAAAATAATCAAAATCAAATAGTGATGTCTTATCATTCTCAACATTATTTCGTGTTTTCGATGGTAAAAAATAATTAAATCAAAATATTTTTGAAAAAAACACGTGACATAACACCTCTAATTAAGAATTAGTTATCGAATGTTTAAGTGGAAATGAGACATGAAACATAAAATATAATAGTCATTCAATTAGTCAAAAAAGAATAAAGAAATAATAGTACTCAACATAAAAAGTAAAACAAAAATAAAAATAGTTATCATATAAATAATTTTTTAGCTTATAAATATATCTCAAATCAATGCATGCAAAATATATATTCTATTTTTTATAGGAAGAAAGTATTGAATAATGATTGAATATTTAAGATAAAACAAAATTTATAGAAACAATCACTCATCTTTTTTTAATAATATTTTTAGAGTGAAAATCACTTATATTTTATTTTTAATATTTCTAAATGTGTATACAAACTAATCACTCAACTTTTTTTAATCATATTTTTTAGAGTAAAAATTATTTTATTACAAACTTTTTAATTGTTTCCATTTCATTTATTCTTTTATTATACAACTACTATTCTTATAAACTAAAAAACTTACAAATATTAAAACTTTTTTTCGATCAAATTAATACATTTATACACCATAAATATCATATTCAAACTTTTTAAAAAATTTATAGTGATTTTCATAAGCTATGGTAAAACTTTAGTCATTTTCATCGCTAGTGACAAGGCACGCATTAGAGGAAAGGTTAGATGTCATAGCCAATACCCAATGATAAATCAAGACTTTGGTTAGAAATTGAGTGGGACATTTTTGACCCATGTCCTATTATTAGAAACTGTCATGTAATTTCTCCTAGTAGATACAAAAACAAAAGGTTCAAGAATTAGCATATGGTGTAATTTTTTTCACTTCAAATTGTTGAGATGATCAAGTGGGTAGTGGAAGATAGCTGTCCGAATCATCCATCAAAATTTAGACAAGGCAAAATGTTAGGCAAAGATTGTCCAACCAAGCAATGACCCTAAACAATTAATTCTTAACCCTTCATTTACTATATATCTTTGTATTGTGTGTTTAATAAGTAAAATGACAGGGTATGTGACTATGTGTCTAGGTGGTTGATACAAAACGTGAATACCCATCTCACTAAATAGGTAGATGGAAAGCAAAACAATAGTAAAAATTAAAGGAAAATGAAGGTTGCATTGAGGAGTCCTTCGATCAGGAGTAACAATTAGACAAATACCTCGTGACTACAAGAAATTTGGTGTAATTATAATTTTGATTACTTTATTATTATTATTATTATTATTATTATTATTATTATTATTATTATTATTATTATTATCAATTCATGAAAATTGTTTTCCTATTTTAAAAGTCGACAATTTTAGTTTCTCTCTTAGATTTTTGAACTAAAACAATGACGATTTGACATATTTTAAAGTACGTGACATACAATTTTATGATATAGTACCATCTAAGTGCATTAATTATTCATTTGTCATTAATTAAATAAAAAATATGAAAAAATTCGAAGTTGAAAGCTAAATTTTTACGGAGTTTTATTCCAATTTTATGAGTGTTAAATCACTCTACATTATCATATCATATGTTACGTTATTTAAAACATCCTACGTCATTATTTTTTAGTTAAAAAATCAGAGGGATAGATCAAAACTATCGACTTTTAAAATAAGGAGACCAATTTCACGAATCAGTAAAAATAAGGAGACTAAAATTGTAATTAAGCCAAGAAACTTTATATCATATTTTCGCTTAAAACTTTAAGGCAATGACAATATGAGTCATATATCTTATATATCCAAAATTTACTTCATTCATAGTCGTTGTGAGACTTAACCACTTACACTAAACCCAACAATCTCTCCCTTAAGTACACTGTTAGGAAGACTTTCGATACAAGAATTTAATGCATAAGAATCTACTCCCGCTACCCTACCAAGCCGAACCATGACTCTAATACCACTTGTTGGGAAGTCAGGATGTACGAGAGTAAAGAAGAGACAAATGCTTCAGAATTGTAAGAGACTTTTGATGAGTTAAGTGTGAGTGATTAAGTCTCATATCGACTATAAATGAGGTAAATGTTGGAAATATAAGAGAGATGATCTATATACACATTGCCTTAAGGTTTTAGGTGGATATGTGGTGTCAAATTTCTTGTGCTCTTGGAGCATTTGAATCGTTGTTGCTCACGCGCTCCACTAGACTCCCTAACAAGCGGTATTGAAACCTGGTTCGGCTTGATGGAGGAGCAGGAGTGGATCCTTGTATCAAAATTATTTCTGGCAGTGTTGTCAAGAAATGTATCTCGTTAGTAATAATGGTGGTACGAATATAGGACATGTGAGACTTATATTTGAAGAGAAAATTGTTAGATTTAAGTGTAGAGATCGTTGAATTCAAGTGTAAAGAGTATTTTATAAATGTTTTCATTAAATATGGTAAAGATACTTAAAATTTGCTTATATGTTATACCATTAAAATTGAATTTTTGTTGCTTTTATTTGAGATCAAAATTAATTCTTTATGCAAGCTAAGCATTTTTTTTATTTTTCAAGACGCTGATGCATGGACAGTCCATCACATTTAGGCTTAAACAAATTTTAAGATCAGACATTTTTGAAAAGTCCATAATAATATTTAAGTAAAATTAATATATTTTTGTAATATTGTATTGTTTTCTAAACATTTTAGAATGTAAAATCGTTTTTAAATTATTTTAATTGATTTGTTTAATATTTCATTTTTAGTTGATAATCAGAACCGATTTAAGGGTAAGACTATCAAGACAATTGTTTTAACTCTCTAAAAAGTAAATTTTTTATTTAATAAAAAGACTTCAGATTTATATTTTCAAAAATAAAACTAAACCTGATCTAAAATTAAAATTGTTTCAATAAATATTAAATCCATTAAATTTACTATCAACTGAAAAATAAATATTACACGAAATTAATTTTATAAATGATTTTATATTTTAAAGTGTCTAAAAAATAATTTTTAATAAAAAAATTAGTACTAGTACAAAAACTACTATTATAAGCTTTAGAATATTTCATTTTAATTTTTTTTTTAATTAAGCCTTCATATATATTGGGTCAGTCCAGTTGATAATAAAGTCAATTTGTTTAATATTTTTGAAACAATATTTATTTTAAATAAGATTTTATTATTTTTGGTTTTAAAAATAATATAATACATGGGATCATAAACTCAAGCTCATAGACCCATAAAATAATCACATTAGAACATTTTAATAAATAGAAATTTTAGTTTTTTAAGTATATAATGGTCGAATTGGTATTGTTATCGTTAAGTCAAGTGTGTCTTGATGAAGACTTACAACCTAATTCTGTAATTCATCTGAATTTCTATATACTAACAAAACAAAAACAAAAAAATTTAAAATTGGGGAGTTCAAGTGAAGTCCTTGATACACATGTGCAAAATGTGTAATGTTATCCAAACCTGTAATAAAGGCATTGCACATAGAATGGTAGCTTTGAGGAACCATGCATGTTACTTAAGGGGTAGTTCTATACCCATAGCTATAAATAATGCTACCACAAAGGGCAATGGAAATTGTACTTTGGGAATTCCATGGTTGCATCAAATGAGCTGTTAGAATTTCTATTACCATGAAAACTGTCACACAATGGTTTCAACTTAGTTAGGTAGTTCCTTATTTGAGATACTAACCTTGATAGAACATGTTAGTTTTATGTAAGTGGACCACTGTTCTTTTCTGTTACAGACAAAGTGAGAATAAAAAGACAAATAGTTAGAATATTTGTAAACATACATGTACAATAATTTTTACAAGTCAGATTGCTATTTTTTCTGTTTTAGCTTTATATATATATATATATATATATATATATATATATATATATATATATATATATATATATATATCAAGTGAGAGAAGTTTTAAAATAATAGAGTGAGAAGATTAAATTTAGACCATACAATTATATATAAATAATTATGATTGAAAGTTATTTAAGTGATAAATGACTTCTTAAAAAAGACACAACAAAACATGTATTTTGATTACACCGTCAGGTAGACTTTCGATACAAAGATCTAACACTAGGATCTACTCCCGCTCCCCACCAAGCCGAACCATTCTCTGATACCACTTGTCGGTGGGGAGTCCGGGGAGCGCGAGAGCAACAATGGTCCAAACGCTCCAGGATCCACAAGATACTTTGACACCACGTCTCCACCCAAAATCTTGAAGCATTAGATATATGAGTTACCTTTTTAATATATCCAACATTTAACTAATTCATAGCAGACTTAACCACTCACACTTCAACATATACAATAGTTTTCCACTTAAGACATCCCTTCATGATTAGAATTGTACATTGCAGTGTGATCTAAGTTGTCCAATAATGAGAAATCTAACAAATATTGGATAGATCCCGATATTATCTTAAGATTCATATTGGATCTAACTCAACTCTACCAATTTTTGCAAAGCAATGAATGTCTCATATTTCTTAACTGATGTGAGATTGTACCGTGCGTTAAAAGACACTTAGACTACTTTAATTTTTTCGGCCTCTAATTTTTTTTGTTAATTCAATTTTTGATAGTGGAGACCCTCTTGATTATTGCTTTTTAATAATAATACTAATGCATAATACTCAAGGAAGAGTGAAGTTATTAATTCAGCTATTTCCTTTGCTAAATCTTACACCTCTTTCTTATCACTACTGGACCAAATTCAAATTCATATCAAAATTACAATTGAATTAATTTCATGACATATTCACATGCTATAATCTAATTGTCGACTAGTTGTTGTGATTATCTGTACATCATTTTCCCAAGAAAAACAAACAAGTTTTCATGTATCTGCATTGCTTTCCATGAACTCCATTTTCTATTAAAAAAGAGAGTAAGGAACATATATACTGACCAGTGAAAAGGTAAAATTAGTTAATCGGTATCTTTAGATCAGTTTAATTTGTGCAAGTATTTTGTGTTTATATTTTTTAAAACGTGTTTATTTTATTTTAATTAAAGATTCCTTAAGTGAAATATTATTACGAAGAGAAGAAAAAATATTAGATAATGAAAATGCATTTTTAGAAATAATGAAAACATTTTTCATATTTTCATTATTTCTAAAAATGTAAACAATTGTTCATTTTATAAAGTCTTTAAATAAATTAACGACAATATATCAATGAAATTAAGTTTTTTTTTTTTTACATTTAACATGACATTTTGAAGAATATGATTTTATACATATCCTACTTCAATACTATTTTATAATAATACATTTAAATATGTCAAAAACTAAAAAAGTCTAATATACGTAATATCTAACAAAAATATCAAAATTTAATATAATAATTATAGTAGTAAAATAAATTATTATTTGTATTTATTTAAATAGGCCGAAAAGACTTATTATGTGGATGTAGTTCAACTTTTTTTTTAATTAAATAGGTGTTTTTAGAAGTATTGATCTTATCTATTTAAAAAAAATAATATTGTTTGGCCTGGATCTGTCGTTCGACCTGACCTATTCCCACCACTAACACAGAGTAGCATTAAATTTTTCTTTTAATGATAAATCTTACTTGATATTTTGAAATTTATAAGAAAATTTATACGGTATATGAGTTAATTTAACATTTATTGATACATTTGATTTTTAAATGAGTTTTATTTTAGACAAAATTATTATCTATCATTTATATAATTATAATAATTAAAAATTATATATAAAAAATATCGGCGTAATAAAATTTAATTTTTTTTAATTTTTATTTCTCATAATAGTAAATATTAAATATTTTTACCATAAAATGTAAAAATATTAGTATAATATTTTTATAAACACCGAACTAATGTTTTTTTTTTTATGAAATGGTCTTTCTTAAATTACAAAAATCAATAAATAACTTTTTTTATTTATAAAAATTATCATTAAATTATTTGTTTATACAAATATATAAAAACAATTCAATTTGTGAATGTGTCGCAAAAATTTCAATTTATAATACTCATCACGATTTTAAATTGTAATAACTGCGTAACTTAACTTTATTTTGTGGTGAAATACAGATAAACCGCAGTTTAAAATGCAAGCTAGATTATGATAGAATCACATTAGCTTTTCAATAGAACATGATATAGTTTGTAATTGACACTGCACACATAAAACACATGGCGATTCTGTTTTTTATAGTGTTTTGGGAGGTAATGCAGAAGTATGATATTGGCTTAAGTAAGTATTTTGTAAGATACATTAAAATTAAAATTAAATTTGTTTTTAATATTTCATCATACAATTGTTTTTCTAAAAATCCTTTCATATTAAAAATTATTGACAAGTATTTGTTATGTCTGTGCACGAGCGACCCATTAATCTTGAACACTTTCGTTTATATTAAATGACAAATCGAGAACACAAATTAAATTAAAGCATAGCTTTGAATAACTAGTAATATTATAATAAATTAAAAAAATTAATAAATTCAATTAATTGTTAAGAACTCGAATCAAAATCTTTCATCAAAGCAAAAACGATTGAAAAATAAAATTTACTTATCAATATAATTATATCAATTTTATGTACGTCTCTCGCTTAGATTTTATGGAGACATTTTAACTTTATCATTACATTAGTGACTCACTATATCATATCTATATCAATGTAAATAACTTTATTATAGTGATTCTCTTTGTCTTATGTTAATGAATTTAACTATATTTAAATAAGAAATATAAAATAATTATAAGCAAATTGAATTGAGATGTAGTTTTAACTAATTAATAATATTATAATTGAAAAATAAAGAAAAATAATAAATACAATCAACAATTAAGAAATGGATTCAAAATCATCCAACAAAAAGCAAAAACCATAGAGAAATATTTCTCGTTTATCAATACAATAGTTGTTCATTAAATGATGTCATCATTGATAAACTTGTCTTGTGAATGATTTTGAAAATTTTATTAGGGAGAACTTGTTCTGCATATGATAGTTTAATTTCAAGTAATAACTTATTCCAATTATGATAATTCAATCTCATTGGTGACCATTTGTCATGTGTATGGCAGTGATTTTAAATTTTTTTAATAGTGACAACTTATTCCATAAATGTTGAATTTATTCGTTATTTTGAAAGTTTTATTAGTGAGAACTTGTCTCGTTTGAAATTTTTATTAATAACAACTTATCTCATGTATGATAGTTCAATCTTGTATATGACAACTTGTCTCGTATATGATAATTATTTTTATCGGTGAGAACTTATCCTAGGTATGATAGTTATTTTGAAACTTGTCTTGTGAACGATAATTATTTTGAAATTTATATTAGTGAGAACTTTTTTCGTGTATGATAGTTCATCTCATAAGTAACAACTTGTCTTATGTATAATAGTTATTTTGAAATTTTATCAGTGGAAACTTGTCTCATGTATGATAGTTCAATTTTGTGAATGACAACTTATCCCGTTAATGATAATTATTTTGAAATTTTTATTGGTGATAATTTATCTTGTGTATGATATCTCAATCTCATTAGTGACAATCTGTCCCATGAATGATATTTATTTTGAAATTTCTATTAGTGATAACTTTTCTGATCTATGACAACTCAATCTCATAAGTGATAATTTGTCTCGTGTATGATAGTTATTTTGAAGTTTTTATTAGTGAGAATTTGTCATATGTATTATAGTTGAATCTCATCATTGTCAACTTGTCATGTAAATGATAATTATTTTAAAAAATTTATAAGTGATAACTTTTTTTGTGCGATAGTTATTTTGAATTTTTTTTATTATTAAGAATTTGCTCCGTGTATAATAGTGTAATTTCATAAGTGACAATTTGTCCCTTGTCCTATGTACGATAATTATTTTGAAATTTTTAAAAATCAGTAGTTTAGTTAATAGAAATCTTTGTACTGTGATGTAAAATCATAGAATCATATGCCTAAACTTGAAAAGGATAAAAATGTCTTATTATGTATTCATACAGTACCAAACATTTGAAGCAACAACAAATAATTATCAAGACAAGTAAAAGACTTAGATACTCTCTTCACTAAAAAATCTTAAGACATGCGAATATAAATCATTTCTCATGATCCACTTTCACTTCTTCACCAAGTCGAACCATACTCGAATATCACTTGTTGGTCGGGAGAACACTGAAATTAATAATGGAATAATGATCAGAATTCTTAAGAGACCTAGATACCACATATTCATCCGACAAGTGGTGTTTCAGGGGGAGCACTGGCAGTAATAACAGGATAATGATCAGAATCTCTAAGAGAACTATTCACCATATATTCATCCAATAAATAGTGTTTTATGGATCAATTCTCGTATATATTATTCATTTAACTTATTCCTTTGTGGATATAGACTAACCTATGTTGTGAAAATCACTTTGAAAATAGTAAGATTTTACGATTTTTCTCTCCCTCAATGTTTTGTGGCAACATTAGAATCGTATTTTCATGAATCGCATGGAATTGATTCGAAAATCGTTGGAATCGTAAGATCGTGCGATCTTGGACGAGTTTACGAAGAAAAGTATTTTGCTGTCTGACTTGCCTGTTTTGAACAATTTTATATTTGAGTTTTTTGACTCGGTTTGCGACCCGTTTTCTTTAAAACGTTTTTCCGCACTTTTTAACCCTAAAAAACTGTAACTTTTCAATCATAACCTAACTTTGGGATTTATAATTACTTACTAACCTTTTTTTGGCATGGTATTATGTTTTTGAAGAATGGAATGGTATCATGTTATTATTACTTTTGGGATTATGTCATGACTTTTGCAATTATGTCATGAATTTAGTTATTTTTCTAATTAGAGATATGACTAGTTTAGGCTAAATAGCATACGTGGTCCCTTAACTTAATTTCAGTTAACGTTTTAGTCCTTTATCTTTTTTTTTTCAATTTGGTCCTTTATTTTAATTTTAATTGACAATTTGATCTTTTATGTTTTAAAATGTCAACAACAATATCCTTTTTTTTTACAATAAATTAAAAAATTCATCAAAATTTTCAACCAAAACCCATAAAATTAATTATATTCTTTAATATAATACAAATTTTATCAAATTCGTAACTCAAATCTTCAAATAAACTCATATTTTCATTTTTTATTTGATGTTGTTAGAGATGGAATTTTAAAAATCAAATAAAGAATAAAATATGAGTTTATTTGAATATTTGAGTTACGAATTTGATGAAATTTGTATTATATTAAAGAATATAATTAATTTTATGGGTTTTGGTTGAAAATTTTGATAAATTTTTTGAATTTTTGTTAAAAAAAAGGATAATATTGTTAACATTTTAAAACATAAAAGATTAAATTGTCATTTAAAATTAAAATAAAGAACCAAATCGAGAAGAAAAAAAAAGATAAAGGACTAAAACGTTAACTGAAATTAAGTTAAGGGACCACGAGTGCTATTTAACCATCTAGCTTATTTAAAAAAACTCCATATTGTGTATGTGAGTCATGTAACTAATTAACTATTATTTTTTATTTTGAATGTTATAGAACTTGTGGTTATGTAATTAAATTTTAAGTTGGTTTCAATGTTGTCATTAATTTTCATGTTGGTAAGATCTTACCATCTTTATTACGAAATTATGTTTTAGGATCCTACTATCCCTTTCTAATATTAGGTATAATCTTGATTTTAACAACATTATAATTCATCACTTATATTTGAATTCTAACACAAATTAACCATCATAACATTTGTCTATAAAATATATGTGTTATACATTAAAAACTACACAATGCTATTTTTTTTTTTTTTTTACTTTTTCATGAGAATTATAGATTGTAGCTTTGCCAGTCTAGTATATAGAATAAAGAAACATATAAAGTTTTCCTCTAATGGCTGCCACCTCAATTTATGTGACAATCACTTCCAAATAATTGTGAATTAAGTCATTAGAAAAGGACAGCCGCCAACCTATACATATATATATGCATATAGTTAAGTCTACCAATATGGATGAATGTATGTTTATGCAAAATATTCATTTTACCGTTCGGATTTGCAGTCTCTATATTTATGACTTTAGTTGTACTTGTACTCTTCATAAATTGAAAAATTAATGCTACTCAAATTATATGAGGTCACAAAGAAGCAAAGTTGCCATTATACATAGCAAGGGATAGCTAAATAAGAAAGGTAGTTTAAGTAATAAAAGTAAGTTGAGTTTTAATTAGTTGAAGTGAAAAGTTCACTCTCTTGCTATATGATAATGTACTTGGAGATAATTTGTAGAAGGTTTTAGAGAAAAAATGTTATTTGAAATACTCATTATAAAATTCAAAGATGTATAGGAAAGCAATCTTTTAAAAATTGAGATATTTGAATCTTGGTTCAACCAATTGAACCAAAAAATTAATAACTGGATAAAAAATACCTAAGTATTAACAAAACAAAATGAAGAAAAAAAATTAGAATCAATTGGAGTTGAATAAATCAACGACCGACCAATTCAACTGATCGGTCTGGTCGAATTTTAAACAATGAAAGTGTTGCAACTATAGTGTATCATGTAAGTATGAATGCAAAAGATTTTCTGATAATTATAAGTGCACATCAATAGTCAATTTTGAACACATTATTTTTATGGCAAATTCTAAGATTGACTACTTATAAGTGGTCTATTATAGACATGTACTTGAAAATTGTTCAAAACTCTAACGACAATATATATTCTCTCATAGAAATGGAAGTCCATAGTCATCCACATTTTTAGGACTGAGAAAAATACTTGATTGATTTTGATTCGATAAAAATAAGAGAGAAATAATGTGTCTCTCATAATTGAACTCCTCGAACCAACATAAATTAGGTTATTGACTCAAGTGTAAAAATGCAAAGGAATGTGAACTTTTACATCCCATTAGTATCATCAATTATCATTAAAATTTTAAATGACTTTAAACATTAATCACTTAATCATTAATCTATGTTTATCTTACATTTAGGCTAGAAGTGTTTGTCCAACATATCAAAGAAATAGTATCATGATGCATTTTTTCCACATATTACATAGTCTTAACAAAAATGTCCAAATTAGAGATAAATAAATAAAAAAAATTAAAAGATATAGGAAATAAGTCATGGAAAGACATGATTTTAGCAGTAGAAGCAAAAAAATGCAAGTTTGGCCAAGATGTCCAATCTTTGAACATAATGCAGTGAAAAAAGAGCTAGTTGGCTGTAGTTGTCATTGTATTTATTCATTTCTTAATTGTGCTTAGACTTGTCAATCTTTATCATTACAACATGGCTATAGCGACGTAGAGAAAAATTCCCCAAAGACATTGTAGGGCCCGTTAACATCTCTAATTGTGCCACATTCATACACTAAAATATTTTCTTAAATACAATAGGGGATATTAATTTTTTATTTAGGGGAAGAGAGAGACACTACATCATATAGGCAAAATAATTTTGTTTTATTGACAAATGTTGTTAATATGTTCCATAAATTAGTAATTTTTTTCTTTATCATACTTTAACGACTTTTTTTTATAAAATATATTATTGCTTAATATAATTTTAAAAACTATTAATTATTCACATGGATATCATCAAATACCACAAAATCTATTAAAATTCGATTAGTATTTATATGTGCGGATGTGGGACGGGTAGGAAGGAATTTTTATCCAACAAAGAGACAAGTACATTGATATCCTTAAATTATACATTTTTTTATGGAATTTGAACACACTATCTTAGAATTACAAGGCTAGACAAAACACTTCACAATGTAAAGACCCTTCTCTTATTTTAGTAAAAATGAAATAGCAAATTTTGAGTAAGATAGAAGTTTTTTCCTTCTAATTTTTCACCCTACTTTTTTATTCTAATTTGAATGATTACCGTTAAGGGAATTTTCAAGGAATATCAACATCAATACTAGATAAAGGGTAACAAAATTTTGGTTCTCTAGTTTACCCTTGTACATTGTGGAAATCCTACCGAACCAAAAAATCACGTGTACCCTTTCTTTGGAAGTTGCCTTAAATCTCTTCACTATCATTACATGCTATATAACTTTGCATCATTTCCACATTCTCTTGCAACAAATTCTTCACTCTCTCTACTACTACCTCTTACACACTCTCTCTTTCACCTTCTTTGGTTAAGTCAAAATAGTTCTAAGTTCTAACCAACATGGTGAAATCAAAGAAATTCCGAGGTGTTAGGCAGCGCCATTGGGGTTCTTGGGTCTCCGAGATACGTCATCCACTATTGTACATTCTCTTCAAAACTCGTCTTGCAAAAAAAATCATTTATATTTTTGTTTACTATTTAGATTTTACGATGTTGAGGTAACATGCAATCATACCATTTGATAATTTACACCATTGAATTTTATATAATTTTAAGAGAAAGTTAAGAGTAAAGAATTAATCCAACGGTGTGAATATATCAAACCGCGTAATTGCATTTTTCTTTAACTACGATGAATCCAAATCCGTTTGTTTCACACACTTTTTTTTCTTCATATAAACTTCATTTGTGCACTCTTTGTTGATTCCATTGATCTTGAATTTTTGTTTGAGATCTATGTACTACTTATTAAGCCACATGAAAATGAAAATGTGCATTGAAATAATGAGGTCTTTGTGAATTATTACATATTAGGCCACATGAAAATGCTTAATAAAAAAAAGGCTCACATGAGAATGTGCATTGAACTAATGAGACTTTTGTAAATTATTACTTATGAGGCCACATGAAAATGCTTGGTCAAAAAAAGGCCAGATGAAAATGTGCACTGAACTAACGAGATTTTTGTGAATTACTACTTATAAGGTCACATGCAAATGTTTATTTGAGTTAATGAGATCTTTATGAAATATTACTTATTAGGCCACATGAAAATGTGCATTAAATTAATTCATGTGAAATTTGCAATGTTTTTGAAATAGAAAAAGGAGGGTGTGGTTAGGAACATTTGAGTCAGCTGAAGAAGCAGCTAGAGCATATGATGAAGCAGCAATTTTAATGAGTGGAAGAAATGCAAAAACAAATTTTCCAGTTTCTGATAACAATTCAATTGGAAATAACAATCACAAACCCTTTGCAACTTCTTCTTCAATTTCAACTACTACTACATCATCACTCTCTGCAATTCTAAGTGCAAAGCTTAGAAAGTGTTGCAAATCACCTTCACCTTCTCTTACTTGTCTAAGACTTGACACCGAAAATTCACACTTTGGAGTGTGGCAAAAAAGAGCGGGACCCCGTTCGGATTCCAACTGGATCATGATGGTCGAGTTGGAAAAGAAAAAGAAAGAAGAAGACGGAGAAGTTGTGCCAAATTCTGATTCCAAATTACCTCTTAATGTGGCTGTTAACGATGATTCTGAGAAGATTGTAAAACCAGAAGAGGAAGATGATGAAGAAGAAGAAGAAGATGATGAAAGAAATGAAAACAATAACGGATTGGATGAAGAACAAAGAATTGCACTACAAATGATTGAAGAACTTCTTAATCGGAATTAAGTTGAATCATTGAATGAATGAACGAATATGTTTTTTTATTTATTTTTATTTATTTTTATTGATTATTGTTCATTAAAAATATAAGACCTATTTGTTAATGAGAAATAAAAAATTTTAATTTAGTATAAAATATTGTCAAAATAGTTTTTAGTGGATACTAAATTGTATTTTAAAATTGTATCTTAAAATAATTTGAAAAGTAACTATTTTTATGATATTTGTGATTTTTTAGGATTAATTTTTTTTTTAATTTTTTTATAGTAAATCAATTAATTCTTTGTGTTTTTTATGAACAAATTTGAGTATTTACTTCTTTTTTCTTTAATCCTCCAATCTCAATTCTTAAAGAAATAAAATCTTATCAATTAGATCGTCTCAAATTATTTGTATTTAAATATTATTTCTTTATTCACATTCATTTATTTATTTCCACGTGGGGTTCATTCATGACGTTTTTGGAGTCCCATGTAATTGTCCATTTCTATGAGTTCCTTTCGATTCGTTTTACTTGTTTGTTAGCCCAGAATATGATAAAGGAGAGTGATGCATTCATTTCCCTTTCGTTTGAGAGTTGTCACGTGCCTATGCCTCTTTGGAATGTTTCTCCAATATAAATGTGTAATGGTGTAAGGAATTTCTAAAACTGTGTTTGTGTTTGGTTCAACGAAGAAGAGGGAAGAGATTTTAATAGAGTGGAGAGAAAGATGAAGAAAAACAGAGATATGTTTTGTTTAAATTAGAGACGAGAGAAAGTTAAGTAGTTCAACCGGTTTAGATGAAAAGTTTTAAATGAACTTTAAGAAGTATTTTGATTATCTCTCCTGGTTTCTCTCTTAAAAATTTAATTAAATATATTTTATTTAAATTATTTTCTTTCCCATGCTCCATCTTTCTTCAACCAAATATACTCGAAGTTGTGTAATCGAATATTGGTTTCGTTACTATAAAGAGTTAACTTATATTCTAAAAAGAAGTGAATTTAATTTTCATTGTCGATATAAATACTTTGTTGGTGGATAATCTATAAGCGTTCTTTGAGTCTTTAGATTCTTTTCAGTAAACCACAAATTCTAACTCCTCTATATTTTTCTCTAAAAAAAATAATAATTAGGTTAGGTCGGCCCAAACCATTAAAGCAAGGGTTTTAGACTTAAAAAAGTTACTACTCCCTCCTGTCACTATATATTATAAGCATAAAAAAAAATTTACAATTATTAAAAAATTCAGTTAAGTGTAATTAGTTTTCTAGTTTTCAGGTAAAATATATATCAAATTTACTAAACTATCCATTTTTAATATTAAATATTCAACTATCCGCATTATATATTTTTGTAATTAAATGAATAATATATTAAGAAGAGTATAATTACATGCGTTGATAGTGTAAAAAGTTTAACACAATCGGTAAATTATGATCAATCATATAGGTGACTTTATAAATAGTTATGGCAAAAGCTAAATATTATTAACGGTTATAATTTTAAAATTTAATAGATCACATACATTTTTTAATCAATTTAATGGATTCCATTTATTATTTTTAAAAATTATACTTTTAAGAAAATACTATTATATTTTAATAAAAAAAAACTGTTTTTCTTTACAAAAAATATTGTTTATTTATCAATTTAAAAAACAGCTTTTTATATAATTTTTAAAAACTTTTTTTAATAGTTTAAAATAGTCGACTCTAAATGTCCCAAAAAATAGAGACCGGTATTGATGCTATATAACAAAGTGCACTCAGAGTTTTTATTTATTTTAAACTACCATTCACAACACTATACCAACAATCAAATTATTGTTAGTAGGATTGTTATGGTAAGTTTTAGTATAGCTAGGCACTTTCCCTCTCTTTTCTATTTACTGATTCAACAATTCAGTAAGAGCTAGATAGTATAGGTTGTTAGCATCAAGAGCTATATAGCTTATTGTACCCATTCTTGATTCATATGTTCAACATATGATAATTCTCCATAGTTTTATCTCTAAATTTTGAAAATTTTAAAGTGAATAAAATTGTGATAAGAAATATTTAAATTGTGATTTTTTAAAATTATTTTTCAAAATAAGATTTGGAAATGTTATATTAATATGATAAATCTATTCATGTTTTGATAAGGTTCAAGAACAGAATTATATTTTAGTGAAATCACATGAAGAAAATATTTTGGTTCACTCAATGTGGGCTAATTTAGTCCTCACAACTTATGAGATTTTTACTAGTAAATTGAGATGCCTCTCAATTTAATCTTCTTCCTTTAGTCACACTTGACTATACACTTGTATTTTCTTAGCCTCAACAAACTTATACAAACTACTCAAGTTTTCTTTTAACTGGACAAATTTGATGATGTTTACAATATGATGATAATGATTATTTGTTTTGGATCTGATTACAACACTATTGATATAGGTTGAACTAAGAACACACTCAAATATTTAATCCTAAAATCTATGACAAAGAGCAGTAATGTGTTTCTTGATAATTAAAGAGAACTTTGATAGTTTTGCACTTAAGAAAGTTAAATATGTTTGATTGTAGTCTCTTGAAGATTGCAGCTTGAAATGCCTTATATTTATAGACTTAGGAAGACTCCTTGTTGTTGTAAAGGACACATATAATCGTTGGACACATGTCCCAAGGTGTTAGAGTATGTTGCTTGAATGTCTTCTGCAATTTGGGTAAAACATCATCTTCATTTTAGGTAATCATTCTCGTCTTTGAGGATGTTTATAATCATCCTTTACTTCGTATGAAAACTTTCTCATCAGTTTGAAGATATCCTCTCTTGTATGAACATGATAGAGAAGCTTGATCATTTTCTTGACAGCTTGTGACAACACGTAATGTGTTGTAAAGTGCAATGAATGAGTTTGCAATGAGTTGTCCCTTGTACTTGCAGTGCAAAACATTCTCTTCTCAACGTCATCATGTCTAAATGTTCTCAACTCTGATGCACATGCATTAGTATGACTTGGGAACAAAATCAAATCTATAAGTGTGGATTTGTCTTTGCACACGTGAACAACATCAGTTTGTTTTTTTTCACAATATTCCTTTTGTTCTTTGTGTCATATAAGAATGTTATTTTTAAGCTATGTCCCGCATTCTTTTTTCATTTATGTTTTAATTAATGAATATCCTCTAATCTTCAATTAATGAGACTAATGGTGAACATTTCCAGTTTTGAGGATAATGAATGTGCTCACATATTAGTATGTTTCAAAACTTGTTTAAGCTTCACAAAAACATGTCTTATGATTAATACACTCAAGAGCACATGTTAGATCTCTTAATAAACTCAAAATTAATTAAATCTTTGTCTAATTAAAACATCTTAATTAAGGAATTTTGCTTCAACAATTTATACATTACTTTCTCTCTTTTTCTCTAATGTTGAATAGCTTCAATATAGTATCAAAGCTCTTTTGATCTCAAATGTGCATCGTTCTCATTATAGTGAGAAGTGATAGAAATTCGTGTAATCCTCCTTCTCCTCCTATGGCCGATTCAACACAACCTAGAAATGTGTATTGTGTGCATCCTTATTTTGCAATCATATCGGTCTTTACTCATTCCAAATATCATGCATGGGCTCGATCTATGCAAATAGCTCTCAAAGGTAAAACTAAGTCTGATTTTGTTGATAGAACTATTCTAGATCCTACTCTTTTGATCTAAGTTTTAAGGCTTGGAATCGATGTTATATGCTTGTGCAATATTCATGGATTATGAACTTTGTTGATGATCCATTGCACAAAACGTTGTATTTCTTGAAATTTCCATTAACGTGTGGAATAAAATAAAAGAATATTTCTTACGAGGGGATTACATTTGTATTTATGAGTTATTGATTGAAATCTATAATCTCAAAAAAGAATATCAATTAGCCAACCCCCAAGTGTACTTGTTCAGGGCGTTGATGCATATAAGATCATATTCAATATCCTAAAACAATTACTCGAGAATGAATCAGGTCAGTTTGTGTCTATTATATGAAGCATTTGGAAACAACACAACAATAAATATTGGAACAATGCCATTGATTTTTTGAATGAGTGGTTCACAGTCAAGAAGGTGCAAACTCGAATAACACCACCACCACCGGATGAACCTGTAATCTATTGGAAAAAACCTAAAGTTGGTAGGATGAAGTGTAATATTGGTGTTTCTTTCTCGACTCATAAGGATAAAATTGGAATTGAGATGTGCATTAGGAATGAAGGTGCAATATTCATACTAGAGAAAACAGAACGGTTTCCATTCTAGTGCCAAGTTTACATCAGATGAAACCTTGGGCTACTCTCAGCTTTCAACTAGGTGCACAAGTTTCAACTAGGACCTCTAGATTTCAAGTTGGACTTAAAAGTGATATTTGATAGTTTTCATTATGCAAAACTTGATAATTCAAAGTTTGGTAATATTATTAAACATTGTAATTCTATTTTCACGTCTTTTTACATAGACTCTCGTGTTGAGTATATTAGAAAACAAGATAATGAGGTTGTTTACACTCTCGCCAAGACTGTCATATTTCACCCTTGTGTTTCATATTATGATAGAAATACTACTTTGTATTGGGCACATTATTATTAATAAAATGTTATATGCATGTAAATAAAATTCCCTATATTTGATTCTTTTGAGATATTCCAGACACATGTTTCCATACCTATATAAATTTAGAGTAATATAAAAAGGCTTTTATATGTATATCACATCTACAACTAACTAGTTGAACTAGCACCCAAGGTATTTAAGCATATGACTTGTCAAAATTAAAGAAACATTGCTAAATAGTTAAAGCTCAAATAAAAATATATGCTAATTTCTCTTATTAAGACAATACTTAGGTTTTCTTTTTCTCTAAAGACATTGGTTATATATATAAATTGACAAATGAAGTCTACATATTTATTCATTCAAATTGATAGAATATATAAATTGAGAATATGCAATACAAATTTAAAATCGCTAAAATTAATAAGTTGAATTTATGAACAAACTCACAATTCATCTTAATAGCATAAACCATTAAAATGTCTGCAAATCTGATAAAATTAAAGTATTCAGAATAATCATGTATTTGGATTTGTAAAATTAATGATGCTAAAATCATTGATTGAATCACCAACAAGATGGGAAACAAACAACACCACACCAAAATGACAAACAAACAATGTCGCACTCAAACTATGAAATCGTAGATAAAACACCAAAGAAAAATATCTCTTTGTGAATACTATTTATTTAGATGGGTGATTTTATGTCCAAAAAACTATTCTAAACCGCCACTCTTCGATGGAAGAAGAAGGAGGGTGTAACTAGCCCGCTATATTTTCATTACAGATGTGTTCTTTTCAAGTTTGAAGTAATGTGATTTAGATGTGTAGTTGAGATAGATATTGTTTTCTTTTTTTATCGATAGGCAAATGTTAGTGGTTAGTAATTAGTTAGAGAGGAGAGAAAATATTAGCGCCAGATATTGAATTTTATACCTCCTTCATAAAACTCATTTAATGTTATTTACTTTCTCTTTATTTCCAACACAATGCATGTTTTATGATAAAAATAACACAATGCATGTTTTAGACAAGTTAATTGATATATAAAGGCAAACGTGACAATTCATCTAAAAAAGTATATTAAAAGAATAATTTGATCCTCTATAAATACTTAAATAGGAGGGGACATGATTCACGCATCTTCCCTCTTAGTTAAAGACATTACCCTCATTGAATTTATGGGATGAAACTGAAGCTATTGGCAAAGGAAAAGCAATTCATCTGTATTCTATAAATGGTGAATTTAAACTTCCCATCCTTGAATTTGAAATTAATGAATTTTGGAGTAACAAACTACCCCATGTGGTAGAGATTTATAGGTTCTTTAGGTTACGGCAATTTTATGTCCCTAGCAATTAACATGGAAGATTAAATTCACTTCAAGTGAGGAACTAGTGTCCACATATGCATGATGCAGCTTCTATATTTAGTGACCTGTTTTCCATATGATAATGGTGAGAGATAGCTAGCAATTTAATGTTATGTTTATCTTTCAACATTAATTACGACTTCAATGAAGATTTATATAAGAAATAATTTTTATTTAAATATCAATATTTCTACATGCGAATATTCATGTTTGTTAGCTAAACTTTTATTCTAAGTTTATTTATCATGTTATTATTTAGAATCACTGATAGTCATGGAAGTAAATAATATAGTTTAAATATATTTTTATTTTGAAATTTAAATAATAATTTTTTATTTAGATTTAGACATTAATGTGAGATCTATTTTTATCCTACAACTATTCTACTTTAATTTTAAATTACTTTTAAAAATTAGATAGTACAATTTACTATAAATTACTATTGTTAATATATATATAAACATGTGCATAAAAAGGTTAAGTAAGAAATTGAACTCCTTATAATTTATTTTTAACTTGCAATATTAAAATAATATTTTTTATTTAGATATTAATAGGGTTCCATCCAAATAAAACTATACACTATGAAATAATGTAATTTCATTTCAAGAGTGATTAAATCATATTATATATATATATATATATATATATATATATATATATATATATATATATATATATATATATATATATAAAATCTAAGGGTACGTGCTTCAAAGCTTGGAATTTAAATGAATCCAAAAAATGGAAAAAAAATAGAATAAAATTTTGAAATGCTGAAACTACTACCAAAGACAACTATCAGTTGTTATTTATTAATTAAAATGCAATTATGCAAATGTATGTCTATCATAAATTAAATGGGCGCCAGTTTGAGCAAATCATTGTGCTTAAAATTATCATGTTCATAATTTTAGGAATTTTAGTATAGAGCATATAATTTATCATGTTACTTTTATTACAAGTTATATGTTACAATTAAAAATAGTGTGGGTATCCGTCCTATAAATTTTTGACTAATAATTTTTTTTAATTTGTTCACGTATGCATTATTATATTATCTATTAAAATTAACAAAATTAAGAGTTTTGATACATAGATGACATGTCATTAAAGTATTGGTTGTTTAATTTTGATAGTATGAAAATATGTTAATTTTTAAATGTACCATAAAAGTTAGGGGTGTGAATAGACTAAAACGAGTTAAGCGTTGCTAAGCGTAAGTGTGGTATGTCAAAAAATTCAAGATCTAAGTCTGATCTTAATACAAGTCTGGTATAGCCTACTTAAAAACTTATTTCATTTTAACATTTTTGAATAAGTAATTAAATATATCTTTAAATAGACTAGCGAGTCAATATACCAATAAAATTAAGTTATATTTTAATATTTAACATGATATTTTACAGAATATAATTTATACACATCGTATTTCAATTCTATTTTATAGTAATACATTTAAATATGTTGAAAACTAAAGAAAATTAATATATGTTTAACGTTAACCAATCAGTAACATTTGTGTGTCTTTGTCTCGTGCCATACATAATGTTGATATAGTTTTTGAAAGAAAAAAAGTAAACAAAGTAACTTTTCACCGTAAAATAAGCAAAATAGAGCAACACCAAATTCCAATAGAAGTTCCAATTCATGTGTAAAATGGGCATCAATACTTTCTCAAAGAACCAATCAAATTATAAAATTAGTAGAATTACAATTAAAACCAGCCACCAAAATAAATTTCAAATCTTTAAAAAATAAGCAAAACCGTACCAGAAAGCCAAAAGCATTACCAAGCATCAAAAGAGGGAAAACATAAACTAAAGCACTATAGGCATCACCAAGCTTCAAAAACTTTATGTTGTTTTATATACACCTTTCCCCTGTAACCACCAAATAAAATAAGAAATCATAGAAAAAACATAAACTAACGAAAAAGAGATGAATCAGAAATGTTAATTTTAAGGGTATGTTTGATTTCCTTCTGAAAAACTCTTTTTCAGTTTTTAAAATTTAAAATTGAAAAAAACTGTTTGATAAATCAAATTTAGAAATGTGTTTTTAAAAATTGTTGTCTATTTATTGATTTTGAAAATTAAAAAAGAATTGAAAGATGTTTGATTTTAAATTTTAGTATTTTTTTTTTAATTGAAAAGACACGGAAAACTCAATTTTTAGTAATGTAGAATAAACTAAAAATGCACACAAGGTGAATTCGAGTTTAAATTTTGATTGAAGAATGCATCCACATTTAGTTTTCTATATGTATCGAATAGAATTACCTTGAGTGACAGTTCGACCTTCCTATTAATTTTCACTATTATATGATTGACATATATGTGTTGAATATATTTTAAAATAAAATATTAGCAAATAAAAATTAATTTAATAATAAAACATATATTAGATAAAAAAATTAAATTATCAAAAAATGATTTTCAAATTATGAAATTCAAAATATTTTAAACTCTAATTGGCATAAGTTTAATTATTAATTAAGAATATATTTTTATGTCATTTTACATTTTTAAGTTAATTGAACTAGTAATTTTACCGAACATTTTAATTAGCTTATTCGTTATTAGATACCTCGTCGGCTATAAACCTATTAGTTGTCAACTAGCTTATTTAAAATAATTGATATTCTTTAGTCAACCCACGAGAAAAGAGGAGAGAAAAATAACAGACTAAAAGACACATAGACATGTTAGTTTATTTAAAGTAATACACTTCAAAAGTAATTATGATATACTACCAACTTTAACGGAGATTTTTCTACACAAATTTTCTCTTGAAAACACTATTTTTTCCAAATTTAAATTTAAAAATATACAACACAAATATTAGATATGAAATTTAATAAATTCAGATAACATGACACATACCATATAGTTTAAATTAGTTTAATTATATATTTCTAAATTAAAAAATAATTATTGATATAGTTTTGATGACAAATTGCATGTTTTTCAATTTTTATCGTAAAATATAGTTTATCAAACAAGTTTTTTTTATTTTCTCATTTTTAATTTTGTTCTTTAAAAAAGTATTTAAAAATAGATTTTTAAAAGAGATTTTTAAAATAAAAAACCAAAACTCATTCAAAAAGGTCCTAAGTGTTTATTTTTTCAAAGTTAAAGCATGCATCCTCTAATGCAGAAAATATAGAAGATATTGATTTGTGGAGAACCAAAAACATCTCAAATGGTAGTTTAAATCGGTGGTGAGAAAGAGAACTTTAACCATCATTTATCTATGTCGGTTTATCTACTTAAAGTCAACGAAGAGGTAATTAGACAGAAACAAAAATTAAACGTTGAAATGTATCACTTTTTTCTTTTGAATTAAAAGGTTTAAACAAATCTAAGATGCATAAATAAAGAAGAATAAAAAGTATGATTCCACACCAAATTCCTAACTTTCTTTTTTTACTCATTTATTAAATGGAAAATTCTTTTTTGACTCATATTACAAATTTAAAGCTTTAAATCATGAGGCTCTATGTGATGTAAATAATACAATTTAATAATGTAAAATTGACGACGTTATAGGGGAGTATTTGAAGCTTGAAAACGAAACAATAAATTGAGACAACAACGTACACTTTAGTTTTGCATATGAAGTTTTCCAAACATTTTCACTTAGAGTTTGATTTCTTATGATAGTTTTTAAAACTTTTTCTTTCTGATTCTAATTACCCTTTTTATGTTTTCAAAATTAGTTTGAAGGGAATTGTATTTGGTTGTTAAAATATTATTAGCTTCTCTAATAGATTTAAGTTTTAAAGAATATTATGATTTTTGTTTAAAAATCCATTGATCACTTTGATAAGTTCACTTTTAGATAAGTTATAAATTACCTCAATTTCTTCATCAACAGATTCACTATCAGGGTCAGGGTCAGGGTCAGTTATAAATTTCTTCAATTTCTTCTTCCAGCTCAATCTAATGATATCTAAGAGAACTCATCAGTTCTTCCAGAGACAATTTGTTTAGATTTTTTACCTCTTGAATAGCAATTACCTTTGGTCTCCCTTTACTAGGAAGACTTTTTAGAATCTTCTTTACATGGTCAGAGGTAGTATAGCTTTTTTGCAGCACCTTCAGTCCATAAACCAGAGTTTGAAATTTGGAGAACATTTGTTCAATATCTTCATCCCCTTCCATCTTGAAGAGTCCATACTTTCTAACAAGAAGATTTGCTTTGGCCTCTTCCACCTGCTTGTTTCCTTCATAATTCAGAACTAGAGCATCAAAGATACTTTTAGATGTTTCTTTGTCACTACACTTGTCAAATTCTTTGAAAGTGATAGCATTGATGATGAAGGTTTTGGCTTTGTGATGCATCTGATATTGCTTTTTCTAATCAATATCAAGATCCTTTTTGGCTATCTCAACACCTTCAACATTTTTTGGAGCAACATAACCATCTTCTACCATGTCCCAAAAGTTCAGGATCATGAGAGATGTAGAAACTTATGAGTTAGTCTTTCTAGTACTCAAACCTTTTTCTATCAAACCAAGGAGGCCTGTTTAAATTGCCTCATGAACTTTCTTCACCACAGTTAGCCATAAAAAAATTCAGATCTTTACTCAAAACACGGTTAAGCGCTTCAGCTTTGAGACCGTGCTCTGATACCACTTGTTGGTCCAAAAACACAAGAAATAAGAGTTTGAATTGTATTTATTGTTTTGAAAAATATTTTGAATGGCTTAAAAACTTAAGTGATAAAATTGAAATGTTAAAATAAATAACTCAGTAATTTATCTTGGTTCACTACTAACTCAATAGCTACATCCAGTCCATTCCTTCGAAGGATTTAATCAACTATAATTAGAACTTAAACTTGAACACTTGGTTAGTCACAATGATTGTGCTCAATCTTCTCACCTCTAACTTTGTAACGTCAGATTGTTAAGGAAAGGGCAGCCACTACTGGGCTGAGTTTACAAATTCTAATAAGTCTTCTCAACTTTCAGCTTAGTGTCGTCAAGTCGTCAAGGAACACAATCAACCACTACTGGGCTTGGTTACAACATAATAAGTGTTTGTGGTCTTGCATAATTTTCTCTCTAACTAGAGGATGTTTGTAAGATATGCTCTCAAATTTTTCTTTCTCAACACTTAGATAAATTTGACAATTTTCCTAACTCAATGTTTGCTTGCTAATCTGATATTGTTTCACTTTGAAAGAATGGTGCCTCATGATATGGCCATGTGTCCTTAAGCATGGTGCTTCATTGTCTTCAGAAAATAGATCCGTTGAGATAATTCTAACTGTTGAACATAAAACTCAAAATATTTATGTGTTTTTGGATTCAGTTTTAGATGATGCCTACTGTATTTGATCAAAGGCAAAGAACAACCAAAGAGATGATCACTAGGCCAGAGTCAAGAATAACCAGATGCACAATTACTGAACCAGAGGCAATGACTTGAAACAATATTAATTGACCAGAGGCATGGAGCAACTAGAGGCATAATTATTAGACCAGAAGCAATGACTAGAGGTAAGTTTACTAGACAATAAGCAACAACCAGAGGCATTGACTTTGTCAAAGGTTTGACTTTTGCTAGAGACATTGACTTTTTACCAAATTGTTGACTTTTTCTTATCGTTGACTTTTTTCATAATGTCGACTTTTTTAGACATTAACTTTTTCCAAAACGTTGACTTTTCCAGTGCGTTGAATTTTCCAGAGGATACATAGTAGTTCAGAGTCAGACGCTTGATGAGATTATTAGAGGTAGAGACAAAAGAATTCTTGTTATGCTTGTTAGAGTCCGAGGCAAAAGAATTCTTGTTACGCTTGTTAGTCATAGGTATAAGATTTCTTGTTACACTTGTGTATCAGAGGCAGATGAACTTAAATGTTTGCTTCATCTCCAGAGGCAGTTTGACCAGAAACTTGATTGCTTCATCAAAGGCAGACTTTCCGAAAGTCTGTTTTGCTTAATGAGAGGCAAACTTTTCCAAAGTCTGTTTTTCTTCATCAGAGGAAGACTTTAGCAGGTGCACTAAGAGCAGAACTGAATCAGGAACAGAGGCAGTCTTGGCAAAATTTTACTTTGAGAGTTTTCCAAATTAAAATTGTGGCGTGTTTCGTATTTAATTTTCTTGTCGTTGTTATTGCTCTGTTGAATTTTATTTTAGGTTTGGCCATTTATATGCACAGATGAAGAAAAAATATTATACATTATTGAGATAGTTATCTTAATTTTTCCCGACACATATATGTTTTCCCTTTATTTTTGCATCAATAGAGATTGATCACCCTATCCCTTCATGCTATTATAAAAACTATAACTTTTTTTCAAATGAAGTTGAATATTTATAACGAGATATAGTTTGGACAAAGTAAAGTTGTGATTGGATGATTTGATAACACTATGTTAATTGTTTTTAAGAAAATCGTTATCACACACTTTTTAACATATTTTCTCTTATTCGTTGAAATTCATGTGAGTCCTACAAAAATTAAACATTTGGTGGTCCCGCATGAATTTCAAACAGTAGAAGATAATGTATTGGAATGTGTGTCACATAGTGTGATGATAGTACGCATCTTTTAGTTTGTAAAACCTATAAACTCCTTTTGAAAAACCTATAAATATATAGAAGACAGTTAACATGAAGATTCAAATTTTCATTCTACATACTTCAGATGATAAAAACTAAAAATCAAAACAAAATTAAACTAAACAAACCTTGAGTTTATAGCTAATAGAATGTTTTAACACACATTAACGACTCATGTTACTTTATGGAAATTCATGCTCATGATCCTCCACGTACTTGAGAATTGACTTACTAATCAAAATCTATTACAATATAGTAATTTTATTAATTTACTATTTGATACTTTGTAGATACAAATACCATCACATCTACCTCCACATCCATTAACTAACAAAAAGTCAAAAAATTCATTTATATTACATGAGAACACCCATTAATCTACTACTCCATGTTTGTCACAAATTTTATCCGCAATCGAATTACCAGCAATTAAAATCTTCTACATTCATGCAGTCGGATATCAGTGACCACTTGATCTTGATCAATCGGTCCATATTTAAGTTAAACATCTTAAATTATAAAAAAAAAGTTAAAGTTTAAATTTTTGTTAAACGTGATAAGAGACATGATATGAATAAGTTATCATATCATGTTTAAATCCAGTGTTTGATGAACCAACATGATATAATAAGCTAATCCATAATTCTGTCATATCTTGTCTCTTTAGTTGAAATTTCTATCCTGAATATGAGTTGAGTTATAAACTAGCAGGATAGGATAAGAACAATAGTTTACTCAACTACCTTTACAAAATATAATTTAAAATATAAATTAAAATAAAATAAAATATACATATAAAAATAATTAATAAAATATAATATAAAAATGTAAATCTAATCAAATAAAAATAATAATCAATAAAATTTGATATTAAACTTAAAAATAAAATATTAATAATAAATTTAAAAAATGTTTATGATTTTACACAAGGGTAGTTTTGTCTTTTTATACAATTTAAAATAAATTAGTATTCACAATTATGAAAATATGAAAATTAATTGAAATTTCAAAATAAATATAATTTGTGTATATGATATTCTTTCCATTTACATATAATATATATCATATATTTATTTACATTATAGCAAATAAAATATAATTATTTAATTACTCACGATTTTTTTTTTAAAATTTAAATTTTTTATTTAGTAGTGTCAATGAATAATTTTAATATAAAATTATTTTATTATTTATTTATTTTTTTGTTAATTTATAATATTTAAAATATAATAAATTAATTTTAAAAAATAATAATATATAATTGTTCATAATGATAATTTTATAGATGTATATTAAATACATGACAAAATAAAAAATATTATTTATTATATGAATATCAAACACTTTTATCATGATACTATTCTATTATTTTCTAACTTCATATCATATCATGTCTCTTTAGGTAATAAGCAGTGTACAATTCCATTTTCTAATGAGTTTCTCTAAACAACAAGACCGAACCAATTCTTGGGATCAACTTTAAGAATGCTGTTGTGATGCAAGGGACAGCCAAGTAAAACTGAAAGGGTATTTTCGTCTATTAAACAATAACACGCTAGTATTTCTTATCGCTCATAGTCACAATCGCTGCTTCACTAATTCACTTCCTAAAACCCAGAAATCAGATCTAGGGTTTATTTTCAAGAAGAAGCTGCTATTTCTTCGTGCTCTCAGAGGTTTTCTACTACTCTCTCTCTAACCAATTCATTTTACAATTTACACTCTCTTCATTTCTCACTAACTGAAAACCCTAACCCTAATCAACAGAAATCAAAGAGAATGGGTGAATTGAAAGACACTGAAGCGTACGAGGAAGAACTCATCGACTACGAAGAAGAAGATGAAAAGACTCTTGATTCTACTAAACCTGCCTCAGAAACCGTCAAGAAGTTAGTTTCTTTTTCTCTCTTGTGAAATCAATCCATTTTTTGTTTTTGTTTCTTTGTTCATAAATAATAATTATTGAGATTTGTCGTTTTTTATGCTTCTGTGTTATTATTACGTAGATGGATTATTACAACGTAATTAATTTTCGTGCATGAAAGTGATTCATGACCACCAAGTCATTTAATTTATTTTATATTTATAATAATAATTTATATATTTTTATTTATTTATTATAATAATAATAATTTGGTATTGTTAATTTTGTAGATTACAGACATATCCTATGGAAGTGGTTATAATAGTTTTTTTTTGCTTCAATTAGCATTAACTGGTAGATCTAAGGGAGTCTAGATGATGATAGACCTGGATTTGATGCACTAAAATAATTATTAGTGAAATTGAATAAAAATTATATTTATAATAACAGTTATAATAGTTTGGTATTGTTAATTTTTGTAGATTACACAGACATATCCAATGGAAGTAGTTGTAATAGGTATTGACAGACATATCCAATGGAAGTAGTTGTAATAGTTATTGTTTTGTTTCAATTGACATTAACTGGTAGATCTAAGGGAGTGTAGATGATGGACCTGGATTTGGTGCACTAAAAAAATTAATAGTGAGTAAAGATTTTGCTTTAATCTGAGTTACTGGATGAAGATTGGATGACCCATACTCGATTTTAGTAAATTAGATTCGAAACACAAACTTTGAATTTGAGCTGTCTGATCTTCATCTAATGGTTGTCATTTGCAAATTGAAGTGATGGTAGTGTTTTTTTTTTAATGGCAGAAAATTAAGGTTCCACGATGATTTAACTTTTTTTTGATACCCTGTGATGATTTAGCTGTTTCTTCATTTTGTTGTTGTTTTATTTTGTAGTAATTAGTAATAGTATACTGGTTTTGTCTAAAGAACTAGTATTTATTACACATTTCATTAACAAGAATGGTAGAATGTGATTATGTATGGTAAGTAATAAAGAACACTAATTTGTAAATATTCCTACCATCTGCTATCCTGCTGTTAGTTATATATCTTGTATTTGTGCAGAATGCACTAACTAGGGTTTAAACTAGCGAGTTAACCCTTGAAACATGTTCACAATTGATAATAACAGTTCAATTGAGTATCAGCTAGACAGATACTACTTCTAGAAGAATCTAGAGAATCTGATCATACTGTTTTGCATCATATAATAAGTGATAATATTATCCTATAGCTGTTAAAGTGTTTTTGGGAGCTGTGATCTGTACTTGACAACTATGAGTTAGTAGGATACAGTATCTGTGTACTGAAATAAGTATTAGTGTTTCATAAGCTTGCTTATTATTTCATGCTTAAATCTAAGAAAAAAGTTCTATTTCTGAGTATTGTAACGGATATATTGTGCTGTATACTATAGGTCTATTAATATTTTGCTGGAAGGTTGTTGTAACATGTTTGTGCAATTTCTTTATTATTATCTGATAAGGTTCTCAAGCCACTTTTTGTGTTTATATTCTTAACATTGTGTATATATTTTCTCTTGTGTTGCAGGGGCTACGTTGGGATCCATAGTTCGGGATTTCGAGACTTCCTGTTGAAACCAGAGCTTCTTCGAGCCATTGTTGATTCAGGATTTGAGCATCCTTCAGAAGGCAAGTTATACCACATGCTATTATTATCTGACTCAGTATAGGCAAAGAGTCAAATGAATTCTATAGACTTCTCACGTTTTGGGCTTTGACTAACTTGTACTTTTCTTTCTATCATATTAGGTTTCTTTATTTATCTTCACTCCTGTTCTATTTCAAATATATTGATCCTGATACTTTCTACTCTCTGTTACCATTCTCAATATATTTTACACTATGTCAATGATAAAATCTTGCTAATTAATGTGGATAAAGGAACATCTCATGCGACAACAGAAAAGAACAAAGTGTATTAACTTTTCCAAGGGAAATTCCCCTTTTTAACGCTTACAGCAGTTCAACATACAACTCACTAATTAACTATGCTCTATCCTTCTCATCCGTTTTGAAATTATCCTGCAATCTTTAGTTCCCCCGGCTCCCAAAGCTTTCTTGGAGAGTAAACTTATGACAACAGCATTTAAGCCTTTTGGTCTCTAACAGTCAAGTAATCAAGTTCCCTGGACAAAAATTTCAGTGATCATTGTATGATTTAGTCCTTTTATCACAATTCCTCTACTATTTTATTATTACAGTGAAGTTGGATTTCACATGTTCACCTTACACATGTTTTGGTGCTTGTTTATCTCCTTAGTTCTCATCTATGTTTTTGTTGCTTTATTATTATTATTATTATTATGTTCTTTTCACTATTCTCTAATTTTTATTTTTATGGATTAATCAGGTAATCACTACTAGCATATTATGAATACGTCACAAAAATTGGTTGGTAAACCTTTACATTAAAAGGATCTGGCAGATCATATATACTTACTGAGGATTCGTCCACTGCAATTTTGTTTGCTTCTTCATTAGTGCAACACGAATGCATCCCTCAAGCAATTTTAGGCATGGATGTCATTTGCCAAGCAAAATCTGGGATGGGAAAGACTGCTGTTTTTGTTCTGTCATCACTTCAGCAAATTGATCCTGTTCCTGGTCAGGTTGCAGCACTTGTTCTTTGCCACACAAGAGAACTAGCTTATCAGGTATGTCTGCTTTAATTTGGACGTAATACATCTCAACTGGTTTGCAAGAGCATTATATTTGCTAATCTTGTGTCTCTACTTTCAAGGGAATTGCTTATGTTTCCGATAGACAATATCACAAATATTTATGTGTCTGCTTGTGCATACATAACAAAATTTTCATTTGTTTTCTGAATTTGTCCAGATTTGCCACGAATTTGAGAGGTTCAGCACATATCTTCCAGATATAAAAGTTGCTGTTTTCTATGGTGGTGTCAACATCAAGGTTCACAAAGAATTGCTCAAGAATGAGTGTCCCCACATTGTTGTTGGAACACCTGGGAGGATTCTTGCCCTGACAAGAGATAAGGACCTTGGCTTAAAGAACGTGAGACATTTTATACTTGATGAGTGTGACAAGATGCTGGAATCACTTGGTCTATTTCTTCCTCCTTGTCTCTGTAATTTTGTGTGTGTTTTGTTGAGTTTGCAAGTTATGTGATATCTAATCTAATTCTGCTTTTCGTATTTCTTAATATATATGTATATCTGCTATTTGACCTTTGCAGACATGAGAAAAGATGTGCAAGAGATTTTCAAATTGACTCCCCATGATAAACAAGTGATGATGTTTTCGGCTACACTCAGCAAAGATATCCGACCTGTTTGCAAGAAATTTATGCAAGATGTAATATTCTACTTTTGTGGTGATTTTTGAACTGTATATGGGAGGATGGTTTCATTGTTTCTCTTATTGTTCATGCTACTGTTATTTTTGTATCATATTATTGCCCTTTTTGTTGAATGTCATCAATTTTTTTGTTTCAAATTTGTTGAATTTTTGTAGTCATATTTGTGGTAAGTTTTGAATTTTTTTATCCTTTTTTATTTTAAGTTCCAAATTCTGTTTATATATCAAAATATCTAAATAACTGATTTTTTAATGGATGTTATCTTTATCTCCTCATTGATAATCTTTTTCCTCCAGCCCATGGAAATTTATGTAGATGATGAGGCCAAATTGACTCTTCATGGTCTTGTTCAGGTGTGTTTTGTGGACATTGTTCATTCCCCATTTTTCTTGTTATCTTTTAAAAAAAATTAATTATGGCTTACTAAGTTTTACTCATTTGTCATCTTTTTCAGCACTACATCAAATTACAAGAGCCAGAAAAGAATCGTAAGCTGAATGATCTTCTTGATGCTCTGGACTTCAATCAAGTTGTTATTTTTGTCAAAAGTGTTAGCAGAGCAGCAGAATTGAACAAGTTGCTCGTTGAGTGTAACTTCCCTTCAATATGCATACATTCTGGAATGTCACAAGAAGAAAGGTATTTTATGTTCTTTCGGAATTGATGGCATATACCTACTCATACGTGTTCTTTGCTGGATCTCGTTATTAAAACAAAATATTCACTATCCTTGGATCTTATGATGCAAGAACATCTGTTAGGCACTTTTGGAAGCTGATCTAAGTATTAAATAAAAGGTTGTGTTGTATTTTTTGTATTGGTGTCATGCAACCCCCTCCTGATGCTGGTTAATTTTTTGGTAGCATCTTACACTCCTTGTTATGATATTATGTTTTCTGTCTTGATACGATCATTAGATTCCATTTTTTGTTATGCTATTCAACTCACATAAGGGTGGTAACATTGTAAGATTGCGCGATATATAAACAGAATTTCTCTTAATTGGCATTAACTTCTATTTTAATGGTCAGTATATTTTTTATTGAGCTTTATACATTCATTTTGGGGGCATGGGGGGTGAAATAGGAAATCGTTGGAATACAGTGTTGTTGATGGCAGATGGTGGTTTATGGCTGCCAGCCAAAAATCAACCATACAACTAACTGCCAATGGCTGACATCCTAAAAACATTATATATATATATATATATATATATATATATATTCTATATACAAAAAATGCATAAAAATAAATAATACAAACGTAAAACATACTGTATTTTTTAGGGAAAAACATGCTATTAGATAAACACAGAATATAATAATTTTAAAAAATGAAGCAAACACAGAAATAAATGAATTGGAAAATCAGTAGATTAGAAAAGAAATAATAAATAATGATAAAGGACTAGACTATATATTTGGAATAAAAATTGTACTAAAAAAGGAGAAAGAAAGAAATATTTTAAAAAAGATGAATGCTTTCTAAATGGTGGTAGACGCATGAGTGGTGGTTGTCGTGGGTAGTGATTGCTGTTGATGGTGGTTGCCGCGGGGTCACCATGGATGGTGGTCTCCGGAGGTGAAGTTTCTTAGAGGATAGAGATGCGTTGGATGAGAAGAGAAGAAGAGATTGAGATAAACTGTAGAACAAGCCTCTGTTTTTCTCTTTTATAGTTTTGAACCTGTTTGAGCCTCCAGTAAAAACCTATTTGGGCCTGGTTCAGGTTGGGTCATGCGACCCAAAATCTGTTTTTGTTATCCTTTTAGGGTTTTTCCATTTTTTCCACCAGGGGCACCGAATCTGCCATTGCTGCAAACTGCAGATTGTGCAGTGGCCTGTCAGCTTCCTGCCTTCCAGCATGGTGTTGCCATGTGCCTAAGGTGCCTGCCTGGTCTTATCCTTTGGGAGATCTTGCTGATGTGAACTGTCATTATGTTCTTGTCCTTGCATTAGTATAATATTGGTCTGGGACCAGAAGTCCAAATTAAAAACAGGATAAGCCAAATTTGGCATTTCTGTTTTCATTCAGGCTGAAATAGGCCACACAGTTGCTTCAGGACTGAACTGATCTTTTTTTTTTCCTTCACTGCCCGTAAAGGGGCTAGATATGCATTTAGCCATCATTCAACCCATGAACACGAACATCGCCTCTTTTTTTACTGGGACATGTACTCTTTTTATGCAGTGTTGGATTATAGGAACTTATTTTTACACCTCATTTTTATGTTTTGTCATCAGTGCATATTCCAGTTTTAGGATAGCAGTTAATAGAGTTTATTTGCTGTAGTCTATAAATTGTAAATTGTGCTTTTATATAAAGGGGAATGATGTTTTTTAAGAAAGAATATCAACAAAATACAATACAACACCAATTACTGGCTAACTATTCACCCATCACCCTTTGTTATCTGTCAAATACGGAAATAACTATTTGTCCGTTGTCAAAGAAAAAGACTGAGAAATTCATACGTTTTGTTAGAAATTTATTTCGTAATAAATAGCGTTGCTCTTATACAAAATTAATTACAAATAATCTTCAATAAGTTCTATTTCAGATGTCTCAATTTAGGATTAGGATATTGCTCTTATTGTTTCCTTGTCAAAATTTATTCTATGATCTTAATTTTGCTTCATTATCATATTGCCCTTAGAAGTGTGGCCCACCATTGACATCATTGTTTGTCTTTTGTCAATCACCTCTTCAGATGTAGGGGCATTTCACTTAGATCAGTCTCCCCTAATTACTGGCCATTGTTTGAGGTTTTTGAATTGTTGAACTTTTACTGAGTGATTCAAGCTTAGTTCCCAGCCCGTGCATGCTGTGAACTTGTCCCTGGATCCCGTCCTTCAAACCATGGACACAATAACCAAAATACTAATCGCTGGACATCTGCGAAGACAATTTCTTGAAATCTTAGTTGTAATCCTCCTTGTTCCAATGCAGCGTGTTGTTCCTAAATGTCTCCTTCGGTACCTCCATATCGCTCCAAAAACTCTTTTTTGAAGTTGTTCCCAAACTCGATTTGAAAAAGTGAATTGTAGTTCCTTCCAAACTCGATTGTGCCAACAATCCTAGCCATGACCTCTACATCAAACAAGTGTAATTCTACCTTGACCGATTTACAGAACTCCTCCATTGATTCATCAGACAGCTTTGCCAACTGCTTCAACGTCAAGCAGTTGATGCTCTCATCCTCACCATTCTTGGTAAGAAGCGAGATCAAAAGAGGATGATTCTCCTCTGATTGAAGTTGCATTGCTTGCAACGTTGTTTTGAGTTTAACATCGCTCTCCGAGGTTGCAAACTTCGCTTCCATCTTCTTTGGTGGCATTTGCGTATTCCGTCAACACTTGCTTCGCGTGAAATTATCCGGCAGGTCGGACCAAATGATAGAAACCAGAAAACATAATTTAATCAAACAGGGCAAACTTGTATTATTGATGGAAAAGAATTGAGAATTAAATGGTTGATGATTGGATATGGTTAGGTATTTTGCGAAACCTAACTGTCAACAACCCTACTAGGTATAGTTATCAAATTGTGGATTGTAATGCTCACTGACTGATTCCAACAATGCTATAACAGGATGACCGCTATTCAAATATAAAATTATTTACTTGACTGGACCGGGAACCAGACATACTACTGGTCCAAGCCCATATTAGATCTGACAAGAAAACAGTGCTGAGCAAGTCATTAGGATAACAACTTATAGATTTCTTTTTGAGTAAGAATTAATTGAATTTATGTATTTGCACGAAATAATATTCAGCGAAGTATTTTTCCAGGACTAGCTAACATTTGTCTGTTTTCAGATTGAAGCGGTACAAGGGCTTCAAAGAGGGGAAGCAAAGGATTCTCGTTGCAACTGATTTAGTTGGAAGGGGGATTGATATAGAACGTGTTAATATAGTCATCAACTATGACATGCCTGATTCTGCTGATACCTATCTTCACAGGGTAAGTGCTTTTGATCAAATGAATTCTTTTGCTCGGGGTTCTGGTATGCTTATCTGCTAGTAAACAACCTTTGTTACCTGTATCTTATGTACTTTATCAACATGTGAACTGGTAGGTTGGAAGAGCTGGTAGATTTGGCACCAAGGGGCTTGCAATTACCTTTGTGTCTTCTGCTGGTGACTCAGAAGTTCTTAATCAGGTTTGTTAGGTCCACTTTCATGGAGATTTAGGAACTTTACGTTTTGCACTTCCATTGAGGAAAATTGAAGGAAAAATGGACAACAATGCTTTTATTAACAAATAGATAAACTATGATTTCAGGTGCAATCTAGGTTTGAGGTTGATATTAAGGAGCTTCCTGAACAAATTGACACCTCCACATACAGTAAGATGATTTTTCCCTTTACTGAACAAATTGACACTCCGCATAAGTTATCTAGAACTGCATGTGTGACGTTTGCATATAATAAAGTTGATCAGAACTTCAAGTATGATATTTGCATATAATACTTAACACTTTGAGATATGAAACAGGACCAGAAAAGGTTGAATTGATTAATATTATTAACAAGTGAGATGCTTTATAGTGGGTTTTACCTTGGTCATAAATGTAACATCTTTTTGTTTCCTGCAGTGCCTAATTGATGGAAGTTTTGGGACGATTTGGAGGCATAATGCAAGATCTATTTCCAACTGGGGATGGATTAGTTAGCATGTCATCAATTTCAGTGTTTTGACAGAATATTTAAGGAAAGACATTCTTTAAACTGTAAGGAAGATTAGAGAATTTGAATAGCTCCTGAATTTGGGAGTAGATTGTATTAGTTATTCCATATCTTGTATGCTCCTGCATCCACTTTTTATTTACATATACAATTACAATGTAGGGTCAGCGTAGCTTATTTGTATTTGTATTATTCACGTATTTTTTTTTATAACATTTTCAGTAGTGGCACACTTTTGTTCAGTCTTAATGGTTAAATTAAAATGACTTTAATCCCCCCAAAAGTATATTTGTTTGGTCGTGATTGGATATTTTGTGCTCATATATCATAACTGCTTGTTTGAGACTAAAGAACACGTCTGCTTATACTGTTTGTTCGAGATTAGTTTTTCAATGTCAACATTTTTTTGTTTCTAATTCTATGTAGTTAATGTGTGTTTCTGATTAATCAATTTTTGTTAAAATGTAATATTAGTTTTGTCAATTTTTCTATACGTAGAACTTTCAAATTAATTTTTTCTACTATTGAAATCCTTTGTTTGAACATAATATTTTATCTTAGTTTAACAAATATTTCTCTTTAAAACTCACTGAAATAATTGTTTTTGGTTCATTAGAGAGGTAGGGTGAATGGGAGATTTTAATGAAGAGGAATGACTAATTTTAGAAATTATGTTTGGCTTGATAACGGGAGACAAGGGATTTTAATAGAAGAGAGATGTGATAATATTTAAGTTTATAATAAATGAGAGGACAATAAAGTACAAAATTTGACTAATATTGTCTCCCTTACAAATTCCTCCATTTTTATTAGAATTTCAGAAAAATATTACCTTCAATTATATTTTTTATTATAAAGAAGTGAAAAAGATTTGAAGAATTAACCTAAACATTTTAAAATGTATTTAAATCCTCTAGTCTACAATTTTTTAAGGTTGATCCACATGTTGAGTATGATCACTAGGTTTTTCTATTGTTGTATCATAATTGTCTCGAATTTAAAATCTAGAATCAAATTGGTTTTATCATTCACAATGTTGTTGCAATTATCTTGCTTATCTTATGATTAGTGATGGGAAAAAAAAAATCTATACTTGTATATTTTAGATATGGATAAAATCTGCAACTGCTATAGAGCGAATAACTTAATGGGTATAGAGCAAATAGCTTAATGGGTTTTCACATATACAATAAACAAATATTTTGATTATCTGTTTGTTCATAGATATAGAAGTTGATGTAACGATATTCGTACCCACTGATATCTGTAATTGATAATAAATTAGTAAAATTGATATGTTGTAATATTTATGTACTAATATGTTATAGTTTATACAATGAAATTTAGTTATATATTTTATTTATTTGTAATTATATTAATGTTTTCATGTATTAATATTTTTTGTTGTTGACAAAATAAGGCGAAAAATTCTACATAATTGTAAAAAATAATAATTTTAATACATAAATGATTTATTTATTTAAAAGATGAGATTGTCGCAATTTAATTTTCTTTTCAAAATTCTAAAACTTTAACACTATCAATGTGTATAAAAAATGTGGTATTTAGATACATAAAAGTGTAAAATCATAATAACACCAGTATAAAATATATTTCAAATGTATGTAGTCTAAAAATTGAGGAGAGAAAACATTAATATAAAAATTAGAAATTATATATACATACAATATTGATGTCATATTTTGTGCCTGAAAGTCAACAAGGGTCGAGACTTGAGACCAACTTTAGAGTATATTAGAATTCCAACCCTACCTTTGAATCCTATTTTCTTTGGTGATTTTGTTCCTATCTCTCTCTTAGAATGTGTTTCAGAGTTGGGTTATTGGAGGGATTTGTAGAGAAAATTTTTGAAATGTTAAATCTATATTTTTGTTATATATTTGAAATTTTAAAAAGTTAAAATAATTGATAAATGATCATGTAACATCTCAATTTCAATTAATTTAGTTTAAAAAATATTTTATAACTTCTTTAATTTGAATAAGAAAAATAAGTCTTTTTCTTCCTTTCCCTCCAAAATTCAACTCCCATATATCCTTAACTAAACTTTCTCTTTTATCCAAACATATTGTTAGAGATGATACTTTATATCAGATATGTTAAGCTTGAGGAGTCCTTTTTTTTTAAGTATCCTTTTTCATAAAGGAACAAGTTTTTTTTTTTTACTAAAAGGAATGAGTTATTTTGAATCAATAACTTGTCATCTTCATTTTATTTTCTTTCTATCATGAGGAAAATTGTCTGTCTAAATTTTTCCCACTTACATTTCCTCTCATCCAAATAGAGAAAAGAAAATTATTAACTCTTTGCTTGTTTCATTTATCCAAACTAGCCTTATCTCTTAATCGTTATCCCCTTTTCAATTTCTTTTCCTCCTTTTTCATTTGGTATCCAATAAAAGAAAATCTTTTCTCTTTGCCAACCATACATTTTGGGTCTTTCTAATGAGTGTTTTAAGACCATTAGTTACAAAATTAATAAAAATAAAAGTGAATAACTTAATAAGTTGTCAATTAATAGATGTCAATGTAATAACTTAATAAGTATTACACCGTTATAAAATATAAACAAAACTGGTTAAAAAAAGTGAATGTTTTTTTATCGAAGTTGAACCAAATATATTAATTTTATTTGATAAATTTGCTTATATTTTGGGATGGAGGAAGTACATTGTTTTCTCAAACAGATTTAACTCTTTTAATCTTTTAATTAAGTAAAAAAAATTCTTCAAACCAATAACTTAAGGACACTGGTTAACATTTTTCTACTGTTTACTAATTTTCCTAAAATTTGTAGTGAGATAATGCAATAGTGCAAGTCTAAAATTGCTCATAATTGTACTTTCAAAAACAAGCATGCATATGTGTATTTAGTTCTACAATAATAAAAATTGATTTTTGAATAAATTAATTTTATAAAATTGATTTAATAACATTTATATTTATATACAAATACATTTACATAAAAATAAATTTATACAAGCGAGTTAATCAATAATTTGTTTTTACTTAAACAACCTTTCAACCCTTCTTTCTAATTCAAACAAAGGTCAAACAAGACACAAAGTAAATTCTTTTATGATAACCAAAACTATATCAATAACAAGATGGTATTTCTAAGTTTGTGATATTCATTTCGTTAAACTAAATGGATGCCAACATTCATTGCGGATTTGAATATTCTAAATGTATTTTCACTTTAGAAAATAAAATTAATATGTTTCAACAATTGATCATAAAATCAACAATTAATATCCTAACACATCTATAATTTGTTATACATTTAAATTACTAACCTCAATACCCTTCAAAGTAAATTACTAAGTTTAAAGGAGCTATATCCATTCATTAGTGATAGGACTAAAAAAACACATTACATCAATACAAAAGAATAAACAAGTTGAAAGACACTATCGTGTTCATTCCTAAAAAGTTAAACACTAAAACTTACTGCAATGAAAAATTAAGCATGTTTGGAACCACGTCGAAGCATCCAATACTCTCAAACGCGAGTCCAAACACGCGCTAAATTAATAAGTGAAAATAATTAAAAAAAATGACAAACCAAAGATCCAAAATCACAACTTGAATTCACAAAAACACTCAGGAAGAGCAGATCCTCTTCCCATAACAAACTCATCTCTATGAACCTTCCATAAAGCTTGCATCAATTCCTT
The DNA here is from genome assembly GCA_037974295.1 of Cicer cuneatum. Lineage (NCBI taxonomy): Eukaryota > Viridiplantae > Streptophyta > Magnoliopsida > Fabales > Fabaceae > Cicer > Cicer cuneatum. The sequence continues at coordinate 82,427,996 of JBBPBO010000005.1, forward strand.
TCCTCTAAGACCTTGTGAAGTTAATTCAGCAAATCCTCTTCTACTCAAAAATAGAGTTTTGTACAACCCTTGGAAAGCTCTCATTGCTGCAACCATCTTATCCATGTTACCAAAATATGTAGCTATATAAGAATCACTATAAATAGATATATAATAATCCAAAGCAGCTTTTGTATTTCCATGCATGCTTGTGAAGTCTTCTTCATTGAGAAGACTAGACTTTGTGAATATGTTAGTGTAAATATCTGACAATCCTTCGATTTCCATCAGACCGTCTCCGGCTGAGAGGTAAATATTTGTGGTTGGCGGAATAGAAAGAGATTGAAGTATTAAAGCTGTCTCATTAGGTGTGAGGGGACATTTCCCGCGTTGTCTCCAAACGCGGGCTAACTCTCCGGTCCATGGTTTTCTCTCGACTAATGCTATTGCTGCCTCTACAGCTTTGACGGAAGAAGGCGAAAGGTCTGGATATTGGCACTGGCTGTATGCAACCATGTCGGGCTCGAAACGAAGATGGAGAGACAAAAAGGGTTTAGGTATTGCATCTAGAAGCTTAGAGGCTTTCATTTCCAAGGGTTTGGCGAGACGTAATGCCTTGTAACAGGCTTGACACAGAGCAGCTTTTGCATACAAAGGATATCTGCAAAGGCAGAAGAAAATCAAAGAAAAAAAAATTCAATTACAACTGTGAATCATAGGGAAATAGAAAAAAAAGGCAAAAACTCATTCGGCATGAAATTGTTCGAATCAACAAAATCCGAAATTTTGATGTTTTCAAAACCAATTAATTTATGGTCTTAGAACTAAAAATGTGAGTAGTTGTCACATAATTGTACACCGAAATGAGATACATAATCATACATACCTGTCCCTTCTTTGAGACATTGCTGGTGTGATTGAAATGTATTTGTGTTTTAACAGAGACGGGAGAATGCTTTCAACATAATCAAATTGTCCTTTCCTTTTGCTACAGTCGACTTGAACAGGTTCTTTTGTCGCAATCTCCAGTGGTAACGTTTTGACAACTTTGACAAAGCCATTCATATGTTGAATGAAGTAGTCTACATTGTATACATCCGCAAAACCACTGTAATAGAACCAATCATGCAGAAATCTTTTCATTCCAATAAAAAATCGCATATTATAACAATTCCACAAAAATGGAAAGATAAATTACCTTGTTTCATTCCAATAAGAAGCCACTTCAAACTTGGGAAGGACAAGCGTTGCATTTAACAGCCGAGCAATGCCAACACCGTCACAGAACTGCAATCACGATACGCTTTGTTCAATTTCAAGAAACAAGCAAAAGAATATCGAACATCATCTAAGAGTTTGGAGTTAAATTTAGAGTTTTCTTCGAGAACTCACATCTCTTCGCATCTGATTGAGGCCTCCGTAGCAATCCACTCGGATGTATCCATTGGTTTCCGATGGTAGAGCTGCACCATTTCAAGAATAAAAAAAACGAAAGCAATGTCTGCAATGAAAGCCAATTAAGGTTGATTCAGAAAATAAAAAGCCAATCATCAACCTTCATCCCAAGGCTCAACCTAACTTAACCCTATCAATTGCAAATTGGATTAGCCAAATTAAGAATCCCTCAGTTAAACTTCCAAGTTCCAACATCATTGAAAAGGCAAGGGACCGTTTACTTCAGATGTTTTCTGTTTTCATTTCTACTGATAAAATAAACAGTAGAAAAGACATAACGCAAGTTTTGAGAATGCATTTTAAAAATCAATTAAATATTTCTGAAAATTCTGAAAAATGTCAAAACATTGTTTTTCAGTGTTTTCAGAAATGCATTCTCTTTATTTAGTTTCCACCTTCTCTCTATCACATTTAAAAAGAAAATTTCATAACCAAATGCCATTCTAACCACCGAGGTACAAAGTAAAGATTGAAAATATTTTTAGAAAGTAAATAGGTCCTAAGCTTTTGCCCCAAATTCAAATAATTCAAACACAAGTAGAGCCATTCCAAGTAATTTCAAAATGTATAATACCTACAAACAATTATTTATAGCTATCCCAATGAGAATCTTGTACTATTTTCCCTGTAGCACTGACACTTTTGATCAAAGAGGTGTCTCAATATCCGACGCCGACATATTGATTACATTCAATTAATTCATTTTCTCACATTATTACTGGTGTCACTGTGCCAATATCGTATGCAGTGCCCATGTCAGTATTTGTGCTTCATAGTTCATAGTCCATCTTATGAACTCATTTTCACATAATCAATCTACTAATCACAAAATTTCATTAAAAAATAACTAATCTTAACCTTCAAAACTTAAAGTTAATATTAGAGATGTAAAATTAGTTATAAGTTACTTACTTTAGATAGGTGTTAGTTAATCTAGTTAGAAATTAGTTGTTCTAATTTATATATATAAGCTTCATTATACCTATTATTGTAATCATTTTTCTCATTTGATCAATACAAAGTTATCTCTATTTTTCTCTATTTCATATTTAATATCAATATTTTGCATATTCTATTACTTTGAATATTAGTTAAATTCAGTAAAACCAACTATGATTTGATGATTAAGCAAAAAGTACCTGTTTGATGACCTTGTAGCCACCAATTGCAAGGTCTCCATTCCATGAGTCTCCTTACACTCCATATATCTACCTCCCCTCTACAACCCCAACAATTCATAGATCAATAATAATAATAATAATAATAATAATAATAATAATAATAATAATAATAATAATAATAATATAAAAAATTGTTACTTCACTAGATACAAAAAATTTCATATTGAAAATACCCAGTTGAAAAGTTAAAATCTTTTTGGCATATTAAACACAAAAAGAAAGAGGGAAATTGAAATTGTGAAGCTTACAGTGAGGGTTGTCGAGAAATCGGATTTTGGGAGAAAGGGTAATGAGGCGATAGCAATGTGAAAACGACAAGGAGAGTGAGTGAAACGACAAAGATGATAAATAAGGGTTTTACAGAGAAAACGACCATTTGATTTCACAGAAACTTGTGATCAAAAGAGGATCTTTCTCTGTGCGATTGGAATGAGGATGGAAAGAGAGTGAAATAAATTGATGCTATGTTTTGGTTATTCCATATGTTTATTTTATTTTTTAATAAATTAAATTAAAATGCAACTTTTTTTCTAGTTAGACTAGAATATTATTATTGGGTGTGAATGTCATAGATCTGAATGGTTTTTTTGTGGAATAAACAAATTGATTAAGCAACCGACAAAATAGTATTTCATTTTGGTGAATTAATTAAGAAATACATTCTTCAATAAAATAAAATTGTAATGTATTAATGTTTTAATTTACAGAGTATTGTATCAAATTTGGTGAGGGAATAATAAAGACTTTAAGTTTCCTGAATCAAGCTTACAATTTACAGATTTAATGTATGTTATTTTACTATTAGATTAAGTAATTGGAATTGGAGTAATGTATTAATTATTAGTATAATTCAACATTAACTTTCATCATTAGGGATTATGTAATCATGTGATTTTTTACTTATTAAATTGCTTATGAAATGTATGAGGTACAAATTATTTATCATGTTTAGGTCTTGTACTAGATCAATTGTTTATTTAATGTGTGGCATATGGACTTATAACACAATGTGTTTAACAAATAGACTATTTTGATTAAAGTATGATAATTTCAAAGATATAATTATAAATTCGTAAAATTTAAAAACAAATTTATAGTACATACAAAAACAATTTGTTTATTCACTAAAAATACGTGGAATGTGTCACGTCACAATATTTAGTTTATATTGTATACATCATTTCTGATATCAATAATTAATAATTTAAGAATGAATTTGAACAATAATCCTGATTTTGAGTACCAAATAAACTCATAGGCACTGGTTCTAATTTATCATAGTTAAATTACATTTCAAAGATATTGGCAAGTGGTATACTATACATTCATACAGCAATTATTTGCCGCCACAACTTTAACATGTTAAGTTGTTCTCGAATAGAATTAATTTTGCTTTTAAAATTAATTCTAACTTAAAATTAAAATTTATAACTTTTAAATCTATTCGTAAAATTGAAAAGATTCCAAATTGATTTTAATACTAAATTTTATTGTACAACTCACAATTATATAAATGTATCCAAATATAAACCACTTTACATTCAACTCACTTTTAAGAGTAAAATTAATTTTACAAAATTAATTCATTTAAAATCATCTTTTTTGTAAGAGTAAAATAAACATGCACTAAAACGTGGAAATGAAACCAACAACATTGGAGACATGAAAAATAAAAGACTCTATTTATAATAAGGAAAAGAAATGAAGGAATTAGGTAGCTCAACATTGCATGTCAGTCTATAACAAATTCTAAACTTGTCTGCTATCTACTAACAACAATCAAACAATAAATTCAACAGAACATAGATTCACCAAAAACAGGTGTTATACTGATGAGCTTATGCTGCATGCTCTTCAACATCTCCATTTTCACCATCTTCGGCAGCAGCCGCTGCTGCGGCCATCAACTCATCGAAGTTTGCAGTCTTCCCGAGTAATATTTCAATCTAAAACACAATTTAACACATCAAATGAGGCTTAAAAAGAAAGTCATAAGTATAAAGCAGAATCCAAAGCCACAGGCTTGAAGGTCTTCTTACCTTGGCCTTTTGGACAGGTCTTCCTCTAGAATCATCTTTTATGTCAACAGTTGATGTCATGATTTCTGCATAAAGATTCAGTGAATCAAATTTGATTGTTCAATCATTTGAGTACCAGAAAGATAAGGGGAGATATTTTCCTAAGGAAGAAGACATAGTATCTCACTCTTTTCGACGGCAAGTCCGTTGTTTTTCAAAATTTCAGCGACAGTAACCACTGTGGCAATAGCTGTAACAATAATGTAAAAAATGAAATAAGAAATAAGAAAAACATAACCAAAGATAGAGAGGTTCCAAGAGTTAGAAAATAATCAATATATAAATCAAGATGATACTAAGACCCAGTTTAAATTAGTTTCCAACTTATGAGAGCTTCTCAAGTGAAATAAATATGTACTTGGTTCTTAACCAGCGGAAAAACTCTTAATAAGTTCACAGCTAGGATCTGTTTAGTTAAAGTGAGGGGCGAAAACGGATTTTAATGGAAGAGAGGGAAGGAGAGAGGAGGGATTTAATTATATATTTTTTTAATTGGGGAAGGGAGATAACCCATTTTTTGTTTGGTACACAGGTTTTAAAGGAGGGGAGGGCTAACTTACTTTTTTGCCCTTATAACTTTTTATATTACATTGTTTGTAAGAATATTTTAGTCGGTACAATTAAAATTTTATAAATGATTTTCCTGATCTCCCCTCCACATCTGCCAATACCGGAGAGAAGCCAAAAGTGACTTATGAGGGATTTCATTACATTTCCCTCAACCCAAAGAAGAAATCAACAAGCTTCTGGGAAACGTGATGTGCAAAAGTTGATTTCAACTTATGTAGACAGCTATTATAGATTTTGGTACAATGAAGCCAAAGAAAGGATTATTTAAAAAGCTTATAATTATTAAAAGATTACTTCAACTTTTCTTTTCCTACAAGCATTTGTTGAAAAGCCTATCCAAACTGACTCGGAGTCATTTTAATTCTGGATGTTATTATCCAAGCTAAGGGAATAATTATATTATCTTTAAATCCTAGATGAAAACTATAAATAGAAACTTAAAATCCAATGGGCCTTTGGAAGCAGAACTTCATGGTAGTCAATCGTCATGTCACAGACATATACCAAGGTGTCTACAAGATGCAGAGAGGTTCAAGTTCCACAACCAGCAAAGACAATTCATCTTAACTCCTAAGCCTATTTTCTAAGCTTATGTGGTGTTCACTAGCCCAAAGATGAAATGCGTCACAGTGTCACAAAACCAATGAAAGTTTCAGCTTATTTGGTGTTACAAGGGGGAGCATGGAGAGGGAAGATCCACAATCAGCATTATTAGCAAACATTGACAATAAGCGCACATAAGAGTACAGGTCAAAGTACACTTAAAATATAGCCATTCTTTGATCAGAAACTCGGTATTCGGGGTTTGTACGATTTCAAGTTAGCAAAGAAAGAAATGAGTAATGCATCAAACAAATCAATAACATCCAGAGTCAAGATTCAGGGTCAAATTTAATTGCTTCCATTTTCTCAGAATTCATTATGTTCCCATTTCCAATACAAACCAAAACAGCATACAACCAATTTACTTTGAAGTTCTATTAAAATCTGTCGTACGGAATCAAACAACAAATCCTTAATTAATGCAAGTTACATTATTTATCCTCAAATATAAATTTCTCTTAGCATGTGATACCATTAGCACTAGCAGAATAAAAGTTAAACTTTTAAGAATCATGCTATAGACCCCAACAAACTAATACAATAGAAACATACCTAACTTTATCTGCCAATGTTCAGGGCAGACAGAAGTAACCACACTTACCTACAGAACACTGTAAACAGAAATTCAACCTAAAAAGGCCTTAAAACACAGTGGTTTTTGCGGTGGACTAATATGATAAATGGTCTATGATGGACCAACACTTAAAAATTACTCGAAAGTCTAACAATGACCAATGTCTCCTCTTTGAAGTAGAAGCTCACGGTCGTCTTTGTTCTCATGAGTGAGGTGGTGATCTGATCAGTGTCAGTTGGACAAAAACAAGGGGAAACAAACATGAATTGAGTTTTAAGGCACTCATATTTGTTTTCCCTTGTTTTTTTGAACAAATACCAATCAGATCATTGTGTCACTGTCATTACGATGAGCAGGACCATTAACTTCTATTTTCGGAAGCTAAAGTGAGTCGTCGTTAGAGTTTCAAATGATTTTCAAGTGGTGGTCCACCACATAATGTTTGCCTTCAAACGTATACGAGATTGCCTACAAGATAATCACATGTACATAGTCTAATATGTAGTTATGTAACCATTGTGCTCCCAAAAGTAACATTTAGAAATCAATTTATATTTTGTATATACCATTCTTCAGTGTATAACAATTCTTATTCTTGATCTCACATAGTTAAAGTGATAAATATAATCAATAACTCAAAAAAAAAAAAAATTAAAAGCCCAATTACAAAATGACCAAAAATTAAGGAGAGTGATTTAGTTCCAAGATTTAATACCCATTCCTAGTGCAGATAACTCAACTTCATTATGTTGTTGCATATACCTCTGCAAAACAAAAACAAAATTAAACAAAACCTAACGTGTCCACAACATTTAAAAACGACCCAGAACTAAAAAAGCTAAAAAGTTTTAAAATTTAATATCAAAAGCGAAAAAAAAAATCGTTAATTAGATTACCTTAGCGAGATTAACGTAGAAGAAGAGTGGTTTTTTGGTGTTGGAGACTTGAATGCGATTCTTCTTAATGGAATCGGAGATGTTGATGTTGTTTACTCCTTCGGTGATTGCTTCCATTGATGTGTGTGTGTGACTGTGAGATAAGACAATGGAGATGGCTGAAATGAAAACCCTAATCAATTAAATGTTCCCTAAATTAAAAAATAATAATATTCTGTTGCTTTGTGATGTGTTGCAGGAAAAAGGTTGAAATAATTTGGGCTTTGCATAGGGCTCTTGCTGGGCCATATTATGGCCCGTTAGTTAGGGCAATAATGTTTTTTTTTTCTCTTAAAATTGGAAAATTGCTTTTCTCACTCCAAATCTTCTAAAAAACTTCTAATTTTATCAAAATTAGTTCATTCGAATATGTATTTTACATGTATGGATTGGGCAATACAGACATATATTTTTGTGTATTTGAAAATATTAAAGGTAAGAGAAGAAACATTATAGTTATATACGGTATAATATATGACATTTTCTTGAGAAAATTTCAAGGAAATCCAAGATTAAAGTAATTGAATCGGGTTATACCAATTTTTTTTAATTGGCATGTAAATTGAGAAGGGGTTTACAATGACTATTTTTATGTTTTACTGTGCAATGATGACACTATTAACGAAGTAATTGATGTTTGTGTCGCATCACCTTTTCACTTAGTTAACAAATAATATGATACAAGAGACATTTTTTACACCAAAAACTAATATAAGATGTTAGTTGAGAAAGATAAACATTTAAATTGGGTTTAACTAATATCTAAGTGATCGGATGAAGGTCACGCGAAGTATGGAAAAATCATTCTCAAGTCCAAAAAGTCACAAGAGGGTTGTGGGAATTTTAGAATTTTTCAAAAGTACGTGAAACTTGACAATTTAGCTAAAAGACTTTGTACCATATTTTTAGCTCTTATTAATTGAATCGGCTAGGCTGAACATGAGTGAGAATGCATGTGTGGATAAAGAAAATCATCACATCGTGAAGTGGAGAGAAATTGAAGTCCGGCGTGGAACGCCACATACATTTAATTAAGAGCAAAAACACATACTATCTACGAGGTCAACTGAATCACGTGTATCATGGCTAGATTATGCAAGTCATTATGTTTTGGCCTATAAGATTAACTTTGCCTATAAATATTCATATGATTTTCCATTTTTGAACACAATCAATCCAACATACCAATTTTCTCGCAATTTAACCTTTTGCATCTTGTTTTATAATTTTACTTATATTTTCATTAGTTTAGTAGTTCACACAAAATCGTTATGTACTTAATATTTTTTTAGAGGAGTTGAGAAAACCATTGCCAAAAGACATAGTTTCTCACTCAACATAATCGTTTAAAGTAAAAAAGAAATCACTTTTGAGATATATTAGTCAAATATAAGTCACGGATCACCTACAAGTCAATGTTGTAAATATGAGTTAGAGAAAATATAAAATCCTAATAATAATAATAAGTATTATTTTTGCCGTGTTTACTCATTAAGTCAAGGAAACAATTTTTTAAAGTCAAAATATTAACAAAGTTAACCAAGTTAACCAAGTGGTTTTTGTGCTTGTCTACTATATACCACATAATCTAATCTAATAAGAGAATACTTAGTTGTGAAAAGTTAGGTAAGAGTGTGATTGCAAATTAGCACTACTATTTATTTGAGTAAATAGATAATTTAATCTTTTAAATTACAAACGTCACTCAAATTAATCTTTGAATTTTATGAATTGATAAATAAATCTATGAAATTATAACTTTTATCAAATATTTGACTCATCCACACTGATTTCATATCAATTTTATCACAATGTGGAATAATTTTTCTACAAAATTTAAATTTTTCATGAAATAATTTGTTTATAATTAGTTCATGCACAATTATAATTAATTACACGTTTTTCTATGAGATGACATAATATCATCGACAATTTGTCTCGAGAAGTTGAAATTGATATGAGGTCAACGTGGATAAGTCACATATTCAATTATAATGTCATATCAAATTATCTAATGACAAAAGTTTACAGAGACACTATTTTAATTGATATTGTACAATTACAAAAACGTATTTGTCAATTTTGATTGTGGATGTATTTTAATTATTAAATAATATATTGCGATATAATTTTATTATTTTTAAAATTTTCAAATATTTAAATTTAATTATATGTTTTTAAATTAAAAAAAATGTTTATTATAAGGGTTGAAATTTCAACCTAACTTAATTCATTCATGTACACCTCAACTAACAAGATAAACTTTAGACCAACAATTCATAATAATTAAATTAATTGTTTAATTATGTATATCTAAAAAGACAAGCTCACGTGTCAGGGCCCCACATAATACGATCCTAGTCAGCAACGTGTAAAATATGTGATAGATAAATACGTATCTGACACATATGACATATATGGACACGTGGCAATCAATGGTAGCTTCTTAATTTCTATATATTGCAAAGTACCCAATTTTGCTACTTCCGTGACAACTTTCTCTAGCTAACAACCAAACATCATTTATTTTCATTTTTGTGATCACATTTCAATTTCTCCAAAGTTTTTATCATTTTTGTATACCCTTTTCTCTAAAGTTTTCATCCTTGTTATTTGGATCAACATTGTTTTTTTTCTTAGAGTGAATAATTTTCTAGAGAAAATGAAGGAAAGTGTAGGAAACCCTTTGCACCTAAAATCTGTGAACCATATCTCACTCATATGCAGATCAGTTGAAGAATCAATGGATTTCTACCAAAATGTTCTTGGTTTCTTCCCAATTAGGAGGCCTGGTTCTTTTGATTTTGATGGGGCATGGTAATTTCACATACATCAATATAACAAACTTTTGTTTTTTTTTTTTTATAAAAAGAACTTTTCTTTTCAAAGAGTTTAATTTATAAGTGTGAAGAAAAAGAGTCCTGCAAATTCGAATTTGCGTCCAACAAATTAAATATTCTTCAAGTATTTTATCTTTTGCACTTACAACATACTTTTTGTTTTATTTTCAATTGAAAACAAATTAAAAAGTGAAATTAATTAAAATGAGAATTTTTTCTCAAAATTTGGTTATTTTACTTTATGTAGAAACTATTTATTTGGTTGGTTTTCTTAATAGTAGATTAATTTTTGTATGTGGTAATTTAATTTGTAGGCTATTTGGCTATGGTATTGGAATTCATTTGCTAGAAGCAGAGAACCCAGAGAAGTTACCAAGGAAGAAAGAAATAAATCCAAAGGATAATCACATATCTTTCCAGGTCAGATTTTCATTAAACTATATATAGTCATATATTGTGCTTCTAAAATATAATCTCTACATTATTGATTGTTGATTATTGTTTAAGTTTTAAAGTTGGAAAAAAATCTTACTATGATGAAACAAAAATAGAGGAGACGTAATGAAGGAACTTTATAAAAAAAATATACATTGAACCTAAAGTGACGCATAGAAAAATCCAAATATCAAATTAGATACACACAAAATCTTGTTCTTTAATTTGATACGTGTACATTAAAGACAAAACACTATGAAGTCATCATCATATAGTGTATATGCAATTATTTACCTAAGAAATGATTCTTTGACACAAAGCTAAACATCAACCTCAACCTCAGATTTTTAAAAGATTATTTATTTTTTTTTTACTATTTTCTCGTTTATTGGATTTTTTTTTTCTATCACTTTGGTCTAATGTCCATACTTATTGATATATGGTGTTACGACGTTCAAAATTAAATAACACAAATGTACTTATACTGCACACGAAACAATCATTTAAATTCTTGTTAGTTCTACACAATATATGCAGCTATTATTGAGTCATTTTTAAATCTAAAATAGAGATATTTTGCACTTATATCCAATTTAAATTCAACAATTTTGCAACATGGTGTATTCGTGATTAGAGATAGCAAAATAGGTTGGATTCTTTGCGGCAGTCCATTTAGTTCATTGTATTTAATGAAAAGTTGAGATTTTCAATTCGCCACCACTAATTTGTCTGTCTTGTCTAATCTGCCAAAAAAATGAAGTAGGGCAAGTTAATACGTTGGAGTTTAAATAAAAATATATTTTTTTAATAAAAAAATTTAGTCTATTTTATATTTTTTTTCTTTTTAATTAATAAAAAATCAAAAAATTGACAAGGCAATGCAGATTGACTTGTTTTACCATCTCTAGTCGGATTCAAAAATTCTATGGTGTAACATGCCATCCCTATAGAGTAATTGATTCTTGGTATATATACAATTATATTTAGATAAACCTAACCACTTTCATGGACGTTATTGCGAAAGTTTTAACATGTCTTTTAAGGTTCTAATCCTCTATATAGCTGTTGCACTATAAAGTAATCAAACGTACATACATTTCAAATGTAACTTATTGCAACTCTTTATTTAACGATTCTACAATAGACTTCATCATACATCTTTTGGTGTGTGTTTGATATCACTTTTGCATGCTTCAAAATTGATTTAAATTGTAGAATTAATTTTGAAATGTTTGGACAAGTGAAATTGATTTTGTTTCTACAATTATTTTTTATTTAAAATTTTGATATTTAAATTTTTTTTATTTCAAACATCATTTTTACTTTTAAATTTATTGTTGAATTCATTTTAACGGAAATATAACTAAACATAAATAACATTTTATTCAAATTTAAATTTTATAAAATTAATTCATTAAAAATTAATTTTGTGGTTGAATTGTATAATAAGCAGTGTGAGAGCATGGGAGCAGTGGAGAAAAAGCTGAAAGAAATGGAAATCGATTATGTAAGAGCAACAGTAGAAGAAGGTGGAATACAAGTAGATCAACTTTTTTTCCATGACCCAGATGGTTTCATGATTGAGATTTGCAATTGTGATAGTCTCCCTGTTATTCCATTAGTTGGTGATGTGGCAAGAACATGTTCTCGTTTGAATCTTCACTTGATGCAGAATCAGCAACAAAATAATGTACACAAAATTGTTAATTAATTAATTAATTATTGTGATGTGACCAATCAAGCATCTTTTGTGTTGTATCATGATTCATGAGTCATGAAATTGAACTTTCTTTTTAGTTTTTACTATGTTCTTGTTGTTGTTGTCGTGGTCTAGTTGTCAATTTATCATCTTGTTTCCTAGTACTTTGTTAATTATTAATTATTAATAATATTATTAAACAATTAGCAACTACAAATTAAAACAGTGGTTCTGTTTTGCTTCTATTGGAGTTTGATGCGCTGGTTTCTTCTTTGTTTAACTTTTTTTAAGGAAATTTTTTATCTAACTTTTGGTTTCTCTAGTGGGCCAATTTGACATGACTGTAAATAGAGTGAATATTAGAATTGCTTTAACTAATGTATAATTTTATATATTGGAAAATGAATAATCATTTTCGTTGGTTTTTTTTTACATCCAAATAAATTACGTGAATTTAATTTATTATATATAAAAATTTTATCCTATGAATTCAAGTGTAACTTGAAAAAAATTAGAGGTGTAACTAAATAAAATTAAATATTAATGCAATATTTTGTTTGCTTAATTTTCTTAATATTTTATGCATTATGATTTAGGTAGTTGTTGGAGTTAACTTTATAATTTTTGGAAGTAAAATAAATATATGAACATCCATATAAATATAAGATGATGAATTAAATTAGATTAATGTAATATTATACAAAGTTACATCGATCAATAATGCTTTATTTAATATATGTTTTTTAAATTTGATCATTAAATTAAAATATTATATTATATAAATTATATATACATTTTTTTTTATAAATAATTAAAACTATTTAATATGTTAGTGATCTACATCAAAATATACAATAAACATATCAAGACAATAAGTTTACCAAAATTATGCAAAGCTGCAAAATTTCCTTAATAGATTACCAAAGTTTAAGATAAGTTATGTACTCAACAAATAAATAATGTGGCTCATTTATTGGTTAGGACGTCAATGTTATTTGCTAGTCACCACTACACTGATAGTATTCCATCTTGTATTTTACTATTGCAATTAATAATGAAATGAGCACAATTTATTACTGTAAAGAAATATGAGATTTAATTAGAGTTTAGAAAGCTCCTTTCTATTGGATATAATATAATAAGCATTTGTTTGTACATGATAAAAGACAAGATATGAATAAATTATTATGTCATATATGAATTAATGGTTGATGAATTAGCACGATATGATAAATTAATTCAGAATTCTATCTTATCATGTCTCTTTAATTGAAATTTTTATCCTGAATATGAACTGGATTAAAAACTAGCAGAAATAGTAATTTACTCAATTACCCTTATAAAATATAATTTAAAATATAAATATTTTTTTTTTATAAAATATAATCTAAAATATAAAAATGTAAATCTAATCAAATAGAAAAGTAATTAATTAATTTGATATTAAACTTAAAAATAAAATATTAATAATTAATTTAAAAAATATTTATGATTTTACACAAGGGTAGTTTTGTCTTTTTATATAATTTAATAAATTAGTATTCACAATTATAAAAATATGAAAGTTAATTGAAATTTTAAAATAAATATAATTTGTTTACAAGGTATTCTTATCATTTTTATATAATATATATTATACTTTTATTTACGTTCTAACAAGTAAAATATAATTATTTGGTTACTCATAATTTTGATTTTAAAATTTAGATTGTTTATCTAGTAGTATCAATAGATAGTTTTAATATAAAATTATTTCATTATTTATTTAATTTTTTTGTTAAATTATAATAGTTAAAATATAATAAGTTAATTTTAAAAAAAACTAATATGTAATTGTTCACAATGGTAATTTTGTTATTTAAATATAATATATATTATATCATATCATGATGAGATGTGTTCAAATATATGACAAAATAAAATGTTATCATGTTGGTTATCATGTGTGTATCAAACACATAATATGATAATGTTTATCCTATCATATATTATTCTATCGTTATCCAACTTTATATCATATCATGTCTCTTTTTATTCTCCGCATCAAACAGACTCTAAAAAATTATTTTTTTTCTCTTTCATATCATAAAGAAGTAAATATATTAATTTTAAAATAAATTGGGCAAGGAAATGTTATTAATTATAATTGTGTCACTCATGACTATTTTACAAATGTCTCATATAAAATAAAAGTCTATCCCTTGAGGTTATAAAGTTAAGCTTTTGTCACTAAGCTGACACCTTGAGCTTACAAGAAAAATACATTAATTAATCAAGGATATATCATTGTGCAATTGTGGAGACAAATGTCTTGAGGTAATTGAGATCCATTTAAGAGGTTGATTGTTGGTTTGTAGCAGGTGTAATTAAGTAATGACTTAAGGTTTTAGGTGAAGATATAATATCAAATGAACTTATGTGGTTGCTCTTAGCTCAATATGATGATCTCGAATGATCTTGGCTCCCTTGCGATCCAACTATGGTATTAGGCCGAGGGTTCCAATCAAGGGAGCGATGTGTTGGTATATCAAGTGTAAGTGTATGTAAATGAAAACATTTTTACTTGAAAGAGAACATACATAGACGAACAGATGAACTCACAATTGCGGGAAAGACTGTTGTTGTGTCGAGGGTAAGTAAAAGTCCAACAAATGATCAAATAATGGACCTTGAGAAACATATAGTGATACGACCCATATACCTAATACCTTAAAATTGTGAACATGTGATCCAATCGACTTGTGTGGTTGCTCTTACCGCAATGCAATGATAATCCGAACTCACGTCATGGCCCAATAATAGTATCAAAGTCACGTTTTTTTATTCAAGTGCAAGCGCGTGACAAAAACTCTCAGATCTAGAGCGAGATTGTTGATATGTCAAGTGTGACCAAGAGTCCAACATTAGATGGAAAAGTAAATGTTTAACAAATATAAGCGAGATGACTCGTACACTTAATGCCTTTAAGCTTTAGGTAAAAATATGGCGTTCAAGTCACTTGTGTGGTTGCTCTTAGTTTGATGTGACGATCCTCATGACCCAACAACGATATATGAGATAAGGTTCTTATCTAGAGAGAGATTGTTAGTGTGTCAAGTGCAAGTGTATGTGAATGAAAAAGCTTCTGCTTAAGTGGCAGCAATCAACTAACTTAATCTTTACAATTCACAATGTTATGGAGTTAGAACTGTTGGAACCAAGTTGGTTCTAAGTACTTAGGATTTTGATGCTTACAAATGTACTCAATGTAAACTTATTTTGTACTTTGAATTGTTAAGTTAAATGCCCCAGAAACTGAAGGAAACAGAAGCAGAGATCAAAGGAAAATGAATTCTGGAATTTCCAGAAGATGTTCCAGGATGTCAAAACATCACCAGAGGATATGTTTGGTGGCCCAGAACAGAAGGAATAAAAATCATAATGAAACATGGATCATACCATTGGAAAGCCTGCCAGAAGGAGAGTTGTTCCAGACAAACAGAAGTCGAATATCAATTTTATTCCAGAAGTTATTCTGATCAGAAGATGGCCTGGCAGTGAAAAATTACACAGTCCAGACTTGTTCCAGACTTGACCAGAAGGTATGTTTATGAGTCCAGAACAAGAGGATCAATCCAGATTTGGCCAAGACCATAAGATACCATGATTCAGGACATGAAACTAAGTCCAGACCAAAAGAAATGAGTTCCAGAATCAATCCAGACCTGGTCCAAAATTAAAGGTAAAATGTCCAGACTGAAATATTTTTTGTTCAAGTTAATTTCAGTTTGTTCCAGACCAAAGTTCAGAATCTGTCCAGATCAGAGTAAAAACTTCTAGATCAATGGTTCAGAAATAATTATTTGGTCCAGTGATGGTCCAGATCAGAAAATCAGACCATGGCCCAGTGGTGGCCGAAATCAGAGGGACAGACTGTGCAGTCCAGCAAAGGCCGAAATCAGAGGATTACAACATATCAATTCGGCTGGTCCAGTTGTGGAATATCACATGAAGATCCAAGGGTGCAGATTTGATCATGAGGATTAAAGAATCTGAGAAAAACGTTCAAAACAGAATTGGAGAAAAAGGCTCAAAACAGAATCTGAGCAAATTACTCCAGAATATTCTCAAAATAGATTAATCTAAATATACTGCAGAAGTAAAACATCAGTGAAGTTCTAAAGTTCAACTATAAATAGAGACTTAATGTTGAAGAATAAAGTATTGAAAAACATAAGAACTCAAGCTTCAATTCAAAGATATCTGAGAGTTCAAAAGAGAGAAACACAAATGAACAAGAGCAATATTTTCTAAGTGTTTTCAAGAGAGAAATACAGTGCAACAAACAGCTTTCCAGAAGCAACGTTGCAAAGTTCTAAACCTTTATTATAGTGGTGTAGATTCCTTCTTCAATCTGGGGTTGTCAGATTGGTAGGAGAAGACTTAGCTGGTTTAGTTAAGGTGTTGTTATTCCTCAAAAGTCTGGGGTTGTCAGGCTGTTTGAGAAGACTTGGCAGGTATAGTCAAGGTGTTGTTGTTCCTCAAAAGTCTGGGGTTGTCAGGCTGTTTGGGAAGACTGACTTGAAGGGTCAGTGGTGTTGTAATTCAAAGGAGTTTGAATTAGTAAAAGGCCTTTTGGAGGAAGGGACTGGACGTAGCCTAGTTAACGGTGAACCAGTATAAATTGCTGTGTTATTATGTTATTATTATCCGCTGCTGAATCTGATTAATTATTTATCGAATAATTCAAATCAATATTTAATAAAACAGCAAAAGAAATTAAGTTTGACAAACACAATTCAACCCCCCTTCTCGTGTTTGCACCTTCAAGAACACCGCGTAGTAACTACTTAAAAATATGGCAAAAAATTGCATTTATATTTTTAAAGTAATCATTCAAATGGAACATTAGACAGACAATGTTAAAAATGTAATCATAACATATTTGATTTTCATTTCATTTTTATTCCCTTTACCAAATTAGTTCTCATATGAGATAAGCACTGAAACATATATTGCAATTTATATATTAATTTAATTATTATTATGACTATTCAAACTAAAGCAAAAATAAACAAGTACAATAGATGTGAAAGTGAAAGATCTTAAAAAAAAAAAAAGGCTTTGAACGAAGTAGGGGTGAAATTTAGAACACTTGAAGTATAACATACAAGAATGATATTTATGAATCTAAAAATTGCTAATGCCAACTTATCATGAAGCATAAAAAAGATTATACTTATATTTATATTTTAGAGTTTAAATGCAGATTTCTCTCATGGTTCAATAAGAATTAATAACAATGAATTATGCATTGGATGATATAAGCAAAATAATTCAATGATGAAGACCACATAATAGGGAAATTCCCAGACCTCCAAGAGAGATACTTTGAGCGTTAAAGAGATATCGTTTGTTTTATAACACATCATAGACAGACACATAAATAATATTAAGGTAGATAAGGCTTATGAAATATCTATTCAACTAACTTAACCTTTACAATTAAAGGTTGACATCATACAGTATATGAGTTTACTCAGTTTTAGACATCATGTCAATTATGCTTCACAAAAGAAAATAATCTTCACATTCAAGATTAAAAACACAACAATTTAATTTTGTTTAGATAGATAAGGTCTATGAAACATCTATTCAACTAACTTAACTTTCACAATGACAACATAAGGAAATGAGAAGAAACACTCAAAAAATATAGCATCGCATAGTAAGTGCTTTGTATGTCATAAAATTGCGTTTACACTTAAATGTAACAATTCAAATAGAACAACTAGACATACATTGTGAAGAATGTAATAACATATTTGATTTTCATTTCATTTTTATTCCTTTTACCAAATTAATTCTCATATCTGAGATAAGTACTAAAATACATATTGCAATTTATATTAATTTAATTATTATTACGGCTATTCAAACTAAAGCAAAAATAAAAGTATCAAAGATGTGAAAGTGAACGAACCTCAATAGAAAAATGACTTTGAACGAAGTAGGGGTGAAATATAGAACTTTTGAAAGATAACATACATGAATCATGATACTTATAAATGATATATATGAATCCAAAAATTGCTAACGCTAACTTATCATTAAACATAAAAAAGTTATACTTATATTTTAGAGTTTAATTACAAATTTCTTCTATGGTTCAATAACAATTACTAACATTTTAATGCTACTACAATAGATGATAAGCAAAATAATTCACATGAAAATTCCTAGACCTACATGCAAGATAATGTTATTGATATATTGTTTGTTCAACAACACATCACAGGCATGAAAAAAGAATTAAGGCATTAAAGAGATATTATTTATTTAACAACACATCATAGACAAACGCAGAAAAAACATTGAGGTAGATAAGATTTATAAAACATCTAACTTAATATTCACAATTGACATCAAAGATATTGTATATGAGTACACTCAATTTTTGACGTCATGTCAATTATGCTTCCCAAAAGAAAACAATTTTTACATTCAAGATTAAGAGCACAATATTTTAAAGAGATAATATCATACCAACCCTAAAGATCACATTATTATCATAATAACATAACAAATACAAACTAATATGTAAACACAAAGAAGGAAGTAAAAGAGAATGGTTATATTTTGTTAGAAACATGTATAAACACACATAATGGAAGCAAACAAAAAATCATAAATTGAAATACCTAAATTTCTATAAAAAATTGCTTTTGAGAAAAAAGAAATCCCTAAATTTCTATTGAGAAAAGAGAAATACTTAAATTTATATTCACAAACTGAAATTGATATTCAGAAAAAAGAAATCTATCATAAATTTATTTTCACAAAAATCATAAAATGAGAACAATAGATAGCATACCAATGATTAATAGATTTGTGGTAAGTCTGGGAAAAACGCAAATAGAGGTAGCGGTGAAGGGTTCACGGCAGTGGGTGGTGAGTGAGGAAGTGATTGAGGGCAAACGAGCGAGAGGTTTTTCTACCGATGATGATGGGTTTTCTAGTGAGTGAGGGAAAACGAGAGGAATGTGAGGGAAATGAGAGGAATCATGACAGAAACAAGCTTATTGCCACCGGCAAGGCTGACACCGTCAGTGACGAAAAGGAGAGGGTGAAAAAGGGCTGACACCGTCAGTGACGAAAAGGAGAGGGTGAAAAAGAGTGAGTGAGGGTGACGGAAAAAAAATAGAGTTAGGGTATATGAAAAAGTTTACTAAAAAAAAGTAATATATTTAATTTTACCAATAAAAAATTATTGCGTCGGTTCGAAGTGTCAGCCATATTTAAAATAGCGTCTTCTGACGCTAGTTATTAATGAAAAAAGATAATGGTTTATTGATTTAGCGTGCGTTGGACCGACGCTAGTAGCATCAGTGTCGAAGGCCGACACTAAAAATAGACGTTAAAACTAGTTTTTCTAGTAGTGATTGGTAAGTCAAGTGTGACCAAATATCTCACATTTAATGAAAAAGTTGATGTTGAATAATATTTAAGTGAGATAGCCTATATACTTAATGTTTTATGGTTTTAGATAAAGATATTATTTCCAATTGACTTATATAATTGATGCTAGTCTAATGTAATGATTCCATGTTAAATAATATTTAAGTGAGATAACCTATATACTCAATGTTTGATGGTTTCATATGAAGATATTGTTTTCAATTTACTTGTCTAATTGATCATAGCCTAATATAATGATCCTTTGGCATTCTGAACATCCCTTGTGACTCAATATTAACCTTTTCCAACATATATTTTTCTACACGTACCGATCCAACTGCTAACCAATATCTACCACTTATATCACTTTACATTTGATGAATTCTATATTTTATTATCTTTGTTAATGATAACATGTACTTTTACTACCGTGCAAACATAAACCCATTCAAGAATCAAATAATCAATCAATTCATGACAATAAAAGAATCAAAGTCTTTATGAGCCATAACTGACCAATGCAATTCTGTCACGGTGGAAATATTCTCATTTTTTGTGTGCATATAGGTAGAAAGATTAGATACCATAATTGAAACAGAGGACCTAAATATTAAATTCAGCAATTCCTTATAGAAAAACTCCAAAGATGCACGTTTTGAAACTCGTTGGATTAAAATTAAATAATCTAAATTGCTTGGTTGTGATATTCTTTTTACGGATTCCAATGGTAAAATTTAAATACACTAATGTGCAGAAAAAAAGATTATCTCAAATTTGAATCTAAGTATGTTGAATAGTTAATTAAAGATCAAATACCAAAATACATATATAAAAAAAAAAAACAAAATACATAGAAATAATTCACACATAACCCCTTCCTTATATGCAAGGCATAATTAATCAACCTTAAATATTTAGAAATATATATCATATGCTATTGTCCCCTAGCAAGCATTTTCTCATAATTTTCAATGGATTGAAGCCTTTGAAGTAGGAGTTGCTGCCTAAAGTTCTTAATGAAAGCATCAGCACTTGCATTAATATCTTCACTTGGCATCCTATCTAGCTTTTTTAATTGATTGTTCTCTTTCTTCACTACCTCGTGTGATGATGATGATGATGATAATGATGATGATGATGATGATGATGATGATAATGATGATGATGATGATGATGATAATGATGATGATGATGATGAATAGCTTCTCTTCTCTCTCAATTTGTTGCTCTCTTCCTTTCCATTGTGGCTTGATGATGGTTGGATATAGCTCTTTCTCATTGTTGCAAATATTTTCTATTTCTTTGATGTAAAAAACAAGTCTTTATGTTGTGTTATACAAAGTAATAGATGTATGCTTTTATAGCCTCATATGTTTTCTTATGATTAAAATAAATGATATTGGAATGTACCAAGAAAAAGGGATTATTATGCGATTTACATTGGTGTTTTTTTTTTCTTCCAACCATTATTTTGGGTCCTACCTTGATCTCATCTTCAAACCAAAGTCAAAGATGGTCTACTATGAATAAGTCGTGTAGAAAGTTCTAGTACGTACGCAGACTTTATATCAATCGATTTTGGGTAATTTAAGTCTTTTACAATTCAAACATTTATTTAATTAAATCCTAATTTGTAATTATTAATGGTTTATATATTTTTAGTGATGTAAATATATAATTGTTTTGCTATTAGTTCTTGAAAAAATAATTTTTATTTTTAATCCTTACAAAAATATTATTTTTTGCTTTTGATCTTATTTACATTATATTGTCATATATATCACAATTATTCATAAGTACAATTTTAGAGATAATTATAATAAAAATAAATGATCACTAATTATTTAATGATAGTTGTGATGTAAAAATTCAAGCTTAAGTATTAATATTATACTATAATAATCGACAACCTGGCATCTCTATCTACCTACCTAAACTTTGATCAATAGAGGATACATGTATAGTGACTACCAAAAAAGAGGTTTAGCTATAGTGAATGTAGATGCTGAAATTCTTAAAGGGTAGGCTAGCCAATATGTTAATATTTGATCAACATGTAGTTTATGATTTTTTCAATATTATTAAAATAAGTCTTTGATTTCTTAACTAATAATAATTTTTAATTAGAGAATTTTTATAATACATTCAACAATTCAGCATATACTAGTACATTTAATTATTAAAAATAATTAAATGAGTTTTTTTAAAAAAACTATTTTTTATTATTTAAAAAATTATAATAACTAAATATTATTTATTAAAAGTGTCAACAAAATAAAATTTACTTATTTATTGTGAATTTTTATTATTTAAAATAGAGAATATTGAATAATTTTTATGAAAATGTAAAAAGAATAGTATAATGCTTATAAACAAATAAAATTATTTTTTTCTTATAAAATGATCTTTTCTCAAGCACAAAAGTCGACAAATAATTTATTGATTTAAGAAACAATGTATCAAATCCTTCAACTTGTGAATGTACTCAAGAAGCACCATCTTAATTATAGATTATTATGAAAATTTTAAATGAAACAAATTTGTAAAATTGTTGAGATGTAAAAACACAATTCAACTTATATATGTACGAGGCTTATCCAACATATATTTAGAGGCCTAAAATAAATGTTATAATTGATATGATTTTTTTAATTAAATAAAAAATAAGTTTTTCTAGGTACAAGTGATATATTATATATTTATAATTAAAATTAAATTTTTCTAGGTCTTTTTTTATTAAAAAATTTAAAATTTAAAGTCCTAATTTGAGTTGGTTTGGTGCTTAGGCGACTCTATTTATGCAAAATGTTATTAGTTTAAAAATCACCTTAACAAATACATAATCATTTCAATTTTGTTTTTCTATAAAGTACTTTTTTTGGAAGAAAAAATGCTTAATTAAGTTAGGAAACCATGACTAAATTATCAGCTAAAAGATATTTATTTTCAGATATGCAAGTATTTGGATCGCATAATTATAGTTATAAGAAAAATTATACGATTACTTGTTTAGCATGAGCTATGACTTTGAAAATGACTATGATTCTATCATATGCTTGATAGCCACGAGTCATTATCATCCATATCAATCCTTTTTATTTATAAATATATAGATATAATACAGCCAAGGTCTTAGATATGGTAGAGATAGATCATACAAGTTAGCTAGCTTAACTTTTTTTACTATTAATTAGAGAAGCATTTTATAACTAAAATTTCTTGTAAAGCTGGCACTTATATTTATCTTGTTAATTATCACATAATTTTTTTTTATAAGCACACTACTTGATGATATGAAGTGGTTGTTGAAATTGAAAATAACCTAATGAATTGACTAATAATATTTCCTCATTTCGTCTCGTAATAATTGATTAATTTAATTATTTTACACGTAGTAAAAAAAATGTATAAATGAAAGAAAGAAAATATTATTTTTATCAAATTATTTTTTGTTATGATCGATAGCTACCCAAATCTGGGTGAATAGATTCCTCCTATGTAACAGATAAAAAATGATTTTTAAAATCTTTCCCAAAAAAAAATTATATTTATTAGAACTATCAATAAAATCTTTGAGATTTATTGCAAACCACAATACTTTAATAACAAAAGTTCACTATGTTAGTTTCATAAATAAATAGAGACTTCAATTAGGAGATTAATAATGATCAATCCACAATAATATAGAGAGTGAATAACATTTTGAGTATGAACTAAACCAAACTTGATAACTCAAAAGACTAACACTAAGAACTACAACAATGCAAAAAATTTGATGAGCATTAACAAAACATTATACACTAACACTAAACTTTTTTTTTCACCTTATGTTTAAAATAAGATAAAAAATTAATTTTTAATACAACTAAAATCCACACTAAGAGCATAATTTTTTAATGTTCTTCAAAGTTGTTTTTCAATCAATTTTGAAATAATTTGTAATTTTCTGCACACAACTAAATCAAAAAATTCACCAACAATTACTTTTCATAATGAAAAGATTAGGAAAAAGAAAAGACGACACCAAATTTTATCCTAGTTCGGTCACTTCGTCCTCGCTTGTGACCTACATCCAATCCTTTTATCAATTGATGAAAGATTTTCTTCCACTGATTTGATTATGAATGATGATGCTTGAATTCAATATAAATTTCCTCGAATCCTATGAATTTAAAGCAATTTAACCTTCAAGATTTCAATCAAAGTTTATTCTTCAAAAGCCCAAAATCTTGATTCATAAGATTTGGTCACAATCTTTAATTTGATTTGCTACACTCCAATTGATGAAATTCTTTTTTTGAGCCTTCAATCTCCAATTGAATCTCCTTTATAGTCTTCAATCCAATTGAGCTAGCTTTCCTTCAACCTTGAAGATTTCAAACCTAACTCCTAGAATATCCTTTCTAGGAGAAAAGAATTGAGATTGTTTCCCCTCTTCAATTGCAACCTTGAAACCCTCAAGATTTACAATGCCATGAACATTGTTTTCCCTCTTCAACTGCAACCTTGAAATCCTCAAGATTTACAACGCCATGAACACTCAAAGAACAAAGCAATCCTAGTTAAATTTTCTCCTAGTGGATTATTCACACCAAAGGATTTCTAAGAGTTTTCAAAGAGATGTTGTATGAGAGATAAGTGGAGAGAAAATGAATGTTTAGTTGTTATGAGTGAACGAGAACTAAATACTTTTACATGTGGTAAATTGTGAACTAATCTGATGCTGTAAAAAAAATCAGAAAATCTCGTGTGTAATTCAAATCAGCCTATAATGTGATTCGAATCACATAGTAAAAAATCATATGATGATTCGAATCAACTTAAATTTCTATTTAGAGGATTCAAATAATATCCAACTAGGTGATTCGAATCACACCCAATTAGGTGATTCAAATCAACCTTAATATGATTCGAATCACACTGTTTGTTTTCCTCAAAAACTAAAAAAATATGTTAGTGATTCGAATAAACTCAAATTCATATTCAACTTATTCAAATCACAAAAGAAGAATTGATAAAACTTAAGATTTTAATGCATTTTTGAGATCCAAGATGTTTGAGAATTAAAATGAATTTAACAAGAATTTAATGCATGTATTGAGCAATAATTTTCTCATATCTTAAGGTGTGAATGATTAATGAAAGAGCCTTAGTTACATAATATAATTTCAACCTAATTTTGACATCATTCAAAATAAACTAAAGTCTAAAACATCATGGACCATACACTCACATTCTTGTTATGTATTGATGCATTATCAATGTCACAAATGCATAGTAAAAAATATTGCATTGAAAATTATACAAGTAGTATTAATTAAAAGATACAATTAAAAAAAGTATTTTAGAAATTGAAAGAATCATTCATTTTGGGACAACTTTTTTTTAGAAACGGTCAATAATTGTGGAACGGAAGGTGTAATTAATAATTCTATTTTGCTTCAAACTACACTAAGAATAAACTCTATTCTTTGGTTGTGGCTTTCTTAACTCCTCCAAAAAGTATTAAATACAAAGTTGGATTTTTGTGAGCTACTAAAAACTAATGAAAACATAAAGTAGAAAGATGATAAATTGTGATAAAAAATGATAAGTTTGATTGATAGTCCTTGCTCAACCAATGATTATATGGATTCATTGGAGAATGTTTGTACTCATGAATTTTTTAACATCGTTGCTTCTTTTAAATTACAATCATGAATTAACAATTAAAGTTGATGTTCTCAATCATGTTGTTGAGAAACATAGATCATTGAGATTATAAATGGTACAAGACTTATACACAATTTCAAACACAATTAATAAATTTTGGGATACTTCTTTATAAATAAGATATTTAAAAGTCTTAATCATAC
Source organism: Cicer cuneatum (assembly GCA_037974295.1). Lineage (NCBI taxonomy): Eukaryota > Viridiplantae > Streptophyta > Magnoliopsida > Fabales > Fabaceae > Cicer > Cicer cuneatum. Next base: position 82,453,637 of record JBBPBO010000005.1, read on the forward strand.
TTCAAATAAAAAATTCAAATAAAAAATAAGAAGGAGAAGAAGCAAAGTGAATGAGCTCCATATGAATTGCATTGTTGGCTTTCTGGTATTCGCCATCGATAATATTGGTGAAAACTGATGTTCCAATAGATTAAAGGATTACTTATTTTGTTAAATGCTGAAAATTTAGAATGAAACTATATGATTGCTTGCTTATAACAAAAATAATATACCAACACAACATAAAATCTATAAAAATAAAATAATCGCTTTTAGATTTTTAAAAAAACTTATTTTTATTTCGGCGTATAAAAATAAAAAAAAATAAAAAGTTTGTAAATTGAATGTACTCTTATTGGGTTCAAAAACTCCAACCAAGAAATAAACATAAAGAATCAAATTAGAGAGAGAATCAGAAGAAAATGGAGAGCATACAGTTTAAGTGTATACTTCCACTGTCAATAACCAAAAACTATCTCTTTACACACAAAACAACAACCCCATTATCCCAATTAACCTTATCATTATCTTCTCAAAATGCCATTGTTAGAACAAGAGCAGGTTGGTTTTTAGGTCTAACATCAGATAATAATAAGAAGAAGATGAATTTGCCTGATACTGTTAAAGCTGGTGACCCTGTTTTGCATGAACCTGCTCAAGAAGTTGATATTAGTGAGATTAAGTCTCAGAAAGTTCAGAAAATTATTGATGATATGATTAGGGTTATGAGGAAAGCTCCTGGTGTTGGTTTAGCTGCTCCTCAAATTGGAATTCCTTATAGGGTTAGTTCCTTTTTTTTTTTTTTTTGATGA